>CAUEHS010000943.1:0-98806 GCA_958510865.1 Myrrha octodecimguttata
CCCTTACCCTTACCCTTACCCTTACCCTTACCCTTACCCTTACCCTTTCCCTTACCCTTGCTTTTACCCTTAGGCTTACCCTTACCTTTACCCTTGCCCTTACCCTTACCCTTCCCCTTACCCTTACCCTTACCCTTACCCTTGCTTTTACCCTTAGGCTTACCCTTACCTTTACCCTTACCCTTACCCTTACCCTTACCCTTACCCTTGCTTTTACCCTCAAGCTTACCCTTACCCTTACCCTTACCCTTACCCTTATCCTTACCCTTACCCTTACCCTTGCTTTTACCCTTAAGCTTACCCTTACCCTTACCCTTACCCTTACCCTTACCCTTACCCTTACCCTTACCCTTACCCTTGCTTTTACCCTTAAGCTTACCCTTACCCTTACCCTTACCCTTACCCTTACCCTTACCCTTACCCTTACCCTTACCCTTGCTTTTACCCTTAAGCTTACCCTTACCCTTACCCTTACCCTTACCCTTACCCTTACCCTTACCCTTACCCTTACCCTTACCCTTACCCTTACCCTTACCCTTACCCTTACCCTTGCTTTTACCCTAAGGCTTACCCTTACCTTTACCCTTACCCTTACCCTTACCCTTGCTTTTACCCTTAAGCTTACACTTACCCTTACCCTTACCCTTACCCTTACCCTTACCCTTGCTTTTACCCTTAAGCTTACCCTTACCCTTACCCTTACCCTTACCCTTACCCTTACCCTTACCCTTACCCTTACCCTTACCCTTACCCTTACCCTTACCCTTACCCTGACCCTTACCCTTGCTTTTACCCTTACCCTTACCCTTGCTTTTACCCTTAGGCTTACCGTTACCCTTACCCTTACCCTTACCCTTACCCTTACCCTTACCCTTACCCTTGCTTTTACCCTTAAGCTTACCCTTACCCTTACCCTTACACTTACCCTTACCCTTACCCTTACCCTTACCCTTACCCTTACCCTTACCCTTACCCTTACCCTTACCCTTACCCTTGCTTTTACCCTTAAGCTTACCCTTACCCTTACCCTTACCCTTACCCTTACCCTTACCCTTACCCTTCCCTTACCCTTACCCTTACCCTTACCCTTACCCTTACCCTTACCTTACCCTTACCCTTACCCTTACCCTTGCTTTTACCCTTAAGCTTACCCTTACCCTTACCCTTACCCTTACCCTCACCCTTACCCTTACCCTTACCCTTGCTTTTACACTTAAGCTTACCCTTACCCTTACCCTTACCCTTACCCTTACCCTTACCCTTACCCTTACCCTTACCCTTACCCTTACCCTTACCCATACCCTTGCTTTTACCCTTAGGCTTACCCTTACCTTTACCCTTACCCTTACCCTTACCCTTACCCTTACCCTTACCCTTACCCTTACCCTTGCTTTTACCCTTAAGCTTACCCTTACCCTTACCCTTACCCTTACCCTTACCCTTGCTTTTACCCTTAAGCTTACCCTTACCCTTACCCTTACCCTTACCCTTACCCTTGCTTTTACCCTTAGGCTTACCCTTACCCTTACCCTTACCCTTACCCTTACCCTTACCCTTACCCTTACCCTTACCCTTACCCTTACCCTTACCCTTACCCTTACCCTTACCCTTACCCTTACCCTTACCCTTACCCTTACCCTCACCCTTGCTTTTACCCTTAAGCTTACCCTCACCCTTAACCTTACCCTTACCCTTACCCTTACCCTTACCCTTACCCTTACCCTTGCTTTTACCCTTAAGCTTACCCTTACCCTTACCCTTACCCTTACCCTTACCCTTACCCTTACCCTTACCCTTACCCTTACCCTTGCTTTTACCCAAAGGCTTACCCTTACCTTTACCCTTACCCTTACCCTTACCCTTGCTTTTACCCTTAAGCTTACACTTACCCTTACCCTTACCCTTACCCTTACCCTTACCCTTGCTTTTACCCTTAAGCTTACCCTTACTCTTACCCTTATCCTTACCTTTACCATTACCCTTACCCTTACCCTTACCCTTACCCTTACCCTTACCCTTACCCTTACCCTTGCTTTTACCCTTACCCTTACCCTTGCTTTTACCCTTAGGCTCACCCTTACCCTTACCCTTACCCTTACCCTTACCCTTACCCTTACCCTTGCTTTTACCCTTAAGCTTACCCTTACCCTTACCCTTACCCTTACCCTTACCCTTACCCTTACCCTTACCCTTACCCTTACCCTTACCCTTACCCTTACCCTTACCCTTACCCTTACCCTTGCTTTTACCCTTAAGCTTACCCTTACCCGTACCCTTACCCTTACCCTTACCCTTACCCTTACCCTTACCCTTACCCTTACCCTTACCCTTACCCTTACCCTTACCCTTACCCTTGCTTTTACCCTTAAGCTTACCCTTACCCTTACCCTTACCCTTACCCTTACCCTTACCCTTACCCTTACCCTTACCCTTGCTTTTACACTTAAGCTTACCCTTACCCTTACCCTTACCCTTACCCTTACCCTTACCCTTTCCCTTACCCTTACCCTTACCCTTACCCTTACCCTTACCCTTACCCATACCCTTGCTTTTACCCTTAGGCTTACCCTTACCTTTACCCTTACCCTTACCCTTACCCTTACCCTTACCCTTACCCTTACCCTTACCCTTACCCTTGCTTTTACCCTTAAGCTTACCCTTACCTTTACCCTTACCCTTACCCTTACCCTTACCCTTGCTTTTACCCTTAAGCTTACCCTTACCCTTACCCTTACCCTTACCCTTACCCTTGCTTTTACCCTTAGGCTTACCCTTACCCTTACCCTTACCCTTACCCTTACCCTTACCCTTACCCTTACCCTTACCCTTACCCTTACCCTTACCCTTACCCTTACCCTTACCCTTACCCTCACCCTTGCTTTTACCCTTAAGCTTACCCTTACCCTTACCCTTACCCTTACCCTTACCCTTACCCTTATCCTTACCCTTACCCTTACCCTTACGCTTACCCTTACCCTTGTTTTTACCCTTAGGCTTACCCTTACCTTTACCCTTACCCTTACCCTTACCCTTACCCTTACCCTTACCCTTACCCTTGCTTTTACCCTTAAGCTTACCCTTACCCTTACCCTTACCCTTACCCTTGCTTTTACCCTTAAGCTTACCCTTACCCTTACCCTTACCCTTACCCTTACCCTTACCCTTACCCTTACCCTTGCTTTTACCCTTAAGCTTATCCTTACCCTTACCCTTACCCTTACCCTTACCCTTACCCTTGCTTTTACCCTTAAGCTTACCCTTACCCTTACCCTTTCCCTTACCCTTACCCTTACCCTTACCTTTACCCTTACCCTTACCCTTACCCTTACCCTTACCCTTACCCTTACCCTTACCCTTGCTTTTACCCTTAGGCTTACCCTTACCTTTACCCTTACCCTTACCCTTACCCTTACCCCTACCCTTGCTTTTACCCTTAAGCTTACCCTTACCCTTACCCTTAACCTTACCCTTACCCTTACCCTTACCCTTACCCTTACCCTTACCCTTACCCTTACCCTTACCCTTACCCTTACCCTTACCCTTGCTTTTACCCTAAGGCTTACCCTTACCTTTACCCTTACCCTTACCCTTACCCTTGCTTTTACCCTTAAGCTTACACTTACCCTTACCCTTACCCTTACCCTTACCCTTACCCTTGCTTTTACCCTTAAGCTTACCCTTACCCTTACCCTTACCCTTACCCTTACCCTTACCCTTACCCTTACCCTTACCCTTACCCTTACCCTTACCCTTACCCTTACCCTTGCTTTTACCCTTACCCTTACCCTTGCTTTTACCCTTAGGCTTACCCTTACCCTTACCCTTACCCTTACCCTTACCCTTACCCTTACCCTTACCCTTGCTTTTACCCTTAAGCTTACCCTTACCCTTACCCTTACCCTTACCCTTACCCTTACCCTTACCCTTACCCTTACCCTTACCCTTACCCTTACCCTTACCCTTACCCTTACCCTTACCCTTACCCTTACCCTTACCCTTACCCTTACCCTTGCTTTTACCCTTAAGCTTACCCTTACCCTTACCCTTACCCTTACCCTTACCCTTACCCTTACCCTTACCCTTACCCTTACCCTTACCCTTACCCTTACCCTTACCCTTACCCTTACCCTTACCCTTACCCTTACCCTTACCCTTGCTTTTACCCTTAAGCTTACCCTTACCCTTACCCTTACCCTTACCCTCACCCTTACCCTTACCCTTACCCTTGCTTTTACACTTAAGCTTACCCTTACCCTTACCCTTACCCTTACCCTTACCCTTACCCTTACCCTTACCCTTACCCTTACCCATACCCTTGCTTTTACCCTTAGGCTTACCCTTACCTTTACCCTTACCCTTACCCTTACCCTTACCCTTACCCTTACCCTTACCCTTACCCTTACCCTTGCTTTTACCCTTAAGCTTACCCTTACCCTTACCCTTACCCTTACCCTTACCCTTGCTTTTACCCTTAAGCTTACCCTTACCCTTACCCTTACCCTTACCCTTACCCTTGCTTTTACCCTTAGGCTTACCCTTACCCTTACCCTTACCCTTACCCTTACCCTTACCCTTACCCTTACCCTTACCCTTACCCTTACCCTTACCCTTACCCTTACCCTTACCCTTACCCTTACCCTTACCCTCACCCTTGCTTTTACCCTTAAGCTTACCCTCACCCTTACCCTTACCCTTACCCTTACCCTTACCCTTACCCTTACCCTTACCCTTACCCTTGCTTTTACCCTTAAGCTCACCCTTACCCTTACCCTTACCCTTACCCTTACCCTTACCCTTACCCTTACCCTTGCTTTTACCCAAAGGCTTACCCTTACCTTTACCCTTACCCTTACCCTTACCCTTGCTTTTACCCTTAAGCTTACACTTACCCTTACCCTTACCCTTACCCTTACCCTTACCCTTGCTTTTACCCTTAAGCTTACCCTTACTCTTACCCTTATCCTTACCTTTACCATTACCCTTACCCTTACCCTTACCCTTACCCTTACCCTTACCCTTACCCTTACCCTTACCCTTACCCTTACCCTTGCTTTTACCCTTACCCTTACCCTTGCTTTTACCCTTAGGCTCACCCTTACCCTTACCCTTACCCTTACCCTTACCCTTACCCTTACCCTTACCCTTGCTTTTACCCTTAAGCTTACCCTTACCCTTACCCTTACCCTTACCCTTACCCTTACCCTTACCCTTACCCTTACCCTTACCCTTACCCTTACCCTTACCCTTACCCTTACCCTTGCTTTTACCCTTAAGCTTACCCTTACCCGTACCCTTACCCTTACCCTTACCCTTACCCTTACCCTTACCCTTACCCTTACCCTTACCCTTACCCTTACCCTTACCCTTACCCTTACCCTTACCCTTGCTTTTACCCTTAAGCTTACCCTTACCCTTACCCTTACCCTTACCCTTACCCTTACCCTTACCCTTACCCTTACCCTTGCTTTTACACTTAAGCTTACCCTTACCCTTACCCTTACCCTTACCCTTACCCTTACCCTTTCCCTTACCCTTACCCTTACCCTTACCCTTACCCTTACCCTTACCCATACCCTTGCTTTTACCCTTAGGCTTACCCTTACCTTTACCCTTACCCTTACCCTTACCCTTACCCTTACCCTTACCCTTACCCTTACCCTTGCTTTTACCCTTAAGCTTACCCTTACCTTTACCCTTACCCTTACCCTTACCCTTACCCTTGCTTTTACCCTTAAGCTTACCCTTACCCTTACCCTTACCCTTACCCTTACCCTTGCTTTTACCCTTAGGCTTACCCTTACCCTTACCCTTACCCTTACCCTTACCCTTACCCTTACCCTTACCCTTACCCTTACCCTTACCCTTACCCTTACCCTTACCCTTACCCTTACCCTCACCCTTGCTTTTACCCTTAAGCTTACCCTTACCCTTACCCTTACCCTTACCCTTACCCTTACCCTTATCCTTACCCTTACCCTTACCCTTACGCTTACCCTTACCCTTGTTTTTACCCTTAGGCTTACCCTTACCTTTACCCTTACCCTTACCCTTACCCTTACCCTTACCCTTACCCTTACCCTTGCTTTTACCCTTAAGCTTACCCTTACCCTTACCCTTACCCTTACCCTTGCTTTTACCCTTAAGCTTACCCTTACCCTTACCCTTACCCTTACCCTTACCCTTACCCTTACCCTTGCTTTTACCCTTAAGCTTACCCTTACCCTTACCCTTACCCTTACCCTTACCCTTACCCTTGCTTTTACCCTTAAGCTTACCCTTACCCTTACCCTTTCCCTTACCCTTACCCTTACCCTTACCTTTACCCTTACCCTTACCCTTACCCTTACCCTTACCCTTACCCTTACCCTTACCCTTGCTTTTACCCTTAGGCTTACCCTTACCTTTACCCTTACCCTTACCCTTACCCTTACCCTTACCCTTGCTTTTACCCTTAAGCTTACCCTTACCCTTACCCTTAACCTTACCCTTACCCTTACCCTTACTTTTACCCTTAAGCTTACCCTTACCCTTACCCTCACCCTTACCCTTACCCTTGCTTTTACCCTTAGGCTTACCCTTACCCTTACCCTTACCCTTACCCTTACCCTTGCTTTTACCCTTAAGCTTACCCTTACACTTACCCTTACCCTTACCCTTACCCTTACCCTTACCCTTACCCTTACCCTTACCCTTACCCTTACCCTTACCCTTACCTTTACCTTTACCCTTGCTTTTACCCTTAGGCTTACCCTTACCTTTACCCTTACCCTTACCCTTACCCTTACCCTTACCCTTACCCTTACCCCTACCCTTACCCTAACCCTTACCCTTACCCTTGCTTTTACCCTTAAGCTTACCCTTACCCTTACCCTTACCCTTACCCTTACCCTTACCCTTACCCTTACCCTTACCCTTACCCTTGCTTTTACCCTTAAGCTTACCCTTACCCTTACCCTTACCCTTACCCTTACCCTCACCCTTACCCTTACCCATACCCTTGCTTATACCCTTAAGCTTACCCTTTCCCTTACCCTTACCCTTACCCTAACCCTTACCCTTACCCTTACCCTTACCCTTACCCTTACCCTTACCCTTGCTTTTACCCTTAGGCTTACCCTTACCTTTACCCTTACCCTTACCCTTACCCTTACCCTTACCCTTACCCTTACCCTTACCCTTACCCTTACCCTTACCCTTACCCTTGCTTTTACCCTTAAGCTTACCCTTACCCTTACCCTTACCCTTACCCTTACCCTTACCCTTACCCTTACCCTAACCCTCACCCTTGCTTTTACCCTTTAGCTTACCCTTACCCTTACCCTTACCCTTACCCTTACCCTTACCCTTACCCTTACCCTTACCCTTACCCTTACCCTTACCCTTACCCTTGCTTTTACCCTTAAGCTCACCCTTACCCTTACCCTTACCCTTACCCTTACCCTTACCCTTACCCTTACCCTTGCTTTTACCCTTAAGCTTACCCTTACCCATACCCTTACCCTTACCCTTACCCTTGCTTTTACCCTTAGGCTTACCCTTACCCTTACCCTTACCCTTACCCTTGCTTTAACCCTTAAGCTTACCCTTACCCTTACCCTTACTCTTACCCTTACCCTTACCCTTAACCTTACCCTTACCCTTACCCTTACCCTTACCCTTACCCTTACCCTTGCTTTTACCCTTAGGCTTACCCTTACCTTTACCCTTACCCTAACCCTTACTCTTACCCTTACCCTTACCCTTACCCTTGCTTTTACCCTTAAGCTTACCCTTACCCTTACCCTTACCCTTACCCTTACCCTTACCCTTACCCTTACCCTTACCCTTGCTTTTACCCTTAAGCTTACCCTTACCCTTACCCTTACCCTTACCCTTACCCTTACCCTTACCCTTACCCTTAGCCTTACCCTTGCTTTTACCCTTAAGCTTACCCTTACCCTTACCCTTATCCTTACCCTTACCCTAACCCTTACCCTTGCTTTTACCCTTAAGCTTACCCTTACCCTTACCCTTACCCTTACCCTTACCCTTACCCTTACCTTTACCCTTACCCTTACCCTTACCCTTACCCTTACCCTTACCCTTACCCTTACCCTTACCCTTATCCTTACCCTTACCCTTACCCTTACGCTTACCCTTACCCTTGCTTTTACCCTTAGGCTTACCCTTACCTTTACCCTTACCCTTACCCTTACCCTTACCCTTACCCTTACCCTTGCTTTTACCCTTAAGCTTACCCTTACCCTTAGCCTTACCCTTACCCTTGCTTTTACCCTTAAGCTTACCCTTACCCTTACCCTTACCCTTACCCTTACCCTTACCCTTACCCTTACCCTTACCCTTGCTTTTACCCTTAAGCTTACCCTTACCCTTACCCTTACCCTTACCCTTACCCTTACCCTTGCTTTTACCCTTAAGCTTACCCTTACCCTTACCCTTTCCCTTACCCTTACCCTTACCCTTACCCTTACCCTTACCCTTACCCTTACCCTTACCCTTACCCTTACCCTTACCCTTACCCTTACCCTTACCCTTGCTTTTACCCTTAGGCTTACCCTTACCTTTACCCTTACCCTTACCCTTACCCTTACCCTTACCCTTACCCTTACCCTTGCTTTTACCCTTAAGCTTACCCTTACCCTTACCCTTAACCTTACCCTTACCCTTACCCTTGCTTTTACCCTTAAGCTTACCCTCACCCTTACCCTTACCCTTACCCTTGCTTTTACCCTTAGGCTTACCCTTACCCTTACCCTTAACCTTACCCTTGCTTTTACCCTTAAGCTTACCCTTACACTTACCCTTACCCTTAAACTTACCCTTACCCTTACCCTTACCCTTACCCTTACCCTTACCCTTACCTTTACCCTTGCTTTTACCCTTAGGCTTACCCTTACCTTTACCCTTACCCTTACCCTTACCCTTACCCTTACCCTTACCCTTACCCTTACCCTTACCCTTACCCTTACCCTTACCCTTACCCTTGCTTTTACCCTTAAGCTTACCCTTACCCTTACCCTTACCCTTACCCTTACCCTTACCCTTACCCTTACCCTTACCCTTACCCTTACCCTTACCCTTACCCTTACCCTTACCCTTGCTTTTACCCTTAAGCTTACCCTTACCCTTACCCTTACCCTTACCCTTACCCTTACCCTTACCCTCACCCTTACCCTTACCCATACCCTTGCTTATACCCTTAAGCTTACCCTTTCCCTTACCCTTACCCTTACCCTAACCCTTACCCTTACCCTTACCCTTACCCTTACCCTTTCCCTTACCCTTACCCTTACCCTTGCTTTTACCCTTAGGCTTACCCTTACCTTTACCCTTACCCTTACCCTTACCCTTACCCTTACCCTTACCCTTACCCTTACCCTTACCCTTACCCTTACCCTTACCCTTACCCTTGCTTTTACCCTTAAGCTTACCCTTACCCTTACCCTTACCCTTACCCTTACCCTTACCCTTACCCTAACCCTCACCCTTGCTTTTACCCTTTAGCTTACCCTTACCCTTACCCTTACCCTTACCCTTACCCTTACCCTTACCCTTACCCTTACCCTTACCCTTACCCTAACCCTTACCCTTACCCTTGCTTTTACCCTTAAGCTTACCCTTACCCTTACCCTTACCCTTACCCTTACCCTTACCCTTACCCTTGCTTTTACCCTTAAGCTTACCCTTACCCATACCCTTACCCTTACCCTTACCCTTGCTTTTACCCTTAGGCTTACCCTTACCCTTACCCTTACCCTTACCCTTGCTTTAACCCTTAAGCTTACCCTTACCCTTACCCTTACTCTTACCCTTACCCTTACCCTTAACCTTACCCTTACCCTTACCCTTACCCTTACCCTTACCCTTACCCTTGCTTTTACCCTTAGGCTTACCCTTACCTTTACCCTTACCCTAACCCTTACCCTTACCCTTACCCTTACCCTTACCCTTGCTTTTACCCTTAAGCTTACCCTTACCCTTACCCTTACCCTTACCCTTACCCTTACCCTTACCCTTGCTTTTACCCTTAAGCTTACCCTTACCCTTACCCTTACCCTTACCCTTACCCTTACCCTTACCCTTACCCTTACCCTTACCCTTACCCTTGCTTTTACCCTTAAGCTCACCCTTACCCTTACTCTTATCCTTACCCTTACCCTAACCCTTACCCTTGCTTTTACCCTTAAGCTTACCCTTACCCTTACCCTTACCCTTACCCTTACCCTTACCCTTACCTTTACCCTTACCCTTACCCTTACCCTTACCCTTACCCTTACCCTTACCCTTACCCTTACCCTTACCCTTGCTTTTACCCTTAAGCTTACCCTTACCCTTACCCTTACCCTTACCCTTGCCCTTACCCTTACCCTTACCCTTACCCTTACCCTTGCTTTTACCCTTAAGCTTACCCTTACCCTTACCCTTACCCTTACCCTTACCCTTGCTTTTACCCTTAGGCTAACCCTTACCTTTACCCTCACCCTTACCCTTACCCTTACCCTTACCCTTACCCTTGCTTTTACCCTTAAGCTTACCCTTACCCTTACCCTTACCCTTACCCTTACCCTTGCTTTTACCCTTAAGCTTACCCTTTCCCTTACCCTTACCCTTACCCTTACCCTTGCTTTTACCCTTAGGCTTACCCTTACCCTTACCCTTACCCTTACCCTTGCTTTTACCCTTAAGCTTACCCTTACCCTTACCCTTACCCTTACCCTTACCCTTACCCTTACCCTTACCCTTACCCTTACCCTTACCCTTACCCTTACCCTTACCCTTACCCTTACCCTTACCCTTGCTTTTACCCTTAGGCTTACCCTTACCTTTACCCTTACCCTAACCCTTACCCTTACCCTTACCCTTACCCTTACCCTTGCTTTTACCCTTAAGCTTACCCTTACCCTTACCCTTACCCTTACCCTTACCCTTACCCTTACCCTTGCTTTCACCCTTAAGCTTACCCTTACCCTTACCCTTACCCTTACCCTTACCCTTACCCTTACCCTTACCCTTACCCTTACCCTTACCCTTACCCTTACCCTTACCCTTGCTTTTACCCTTAAGCTTACCCTTACCCTTACCCTTACCCTTACCCTTACCCTTACCCTTACCCTTTCCCTTACCCTTACCCTTATCCTTGCTTTTACCCTTAGGCTTACCCTTACCTTTACCCTTACCCTTACCCTTACCCTTACCGTTACCCTTGCTTTTACCCTTAAGCTTACCCTTACCCTTACCCTTACCCTTACCCTTACCCTTAAGCTTACCCTTACCCTTACCCTCACCCTTACCCTTACCCTTACCCTTACCCTTACCCTTACCCTTACCCTTACCCTTACCCTTACCCTTGCTTTTACCCTTAAGCTTACCCTTACCCTTACCCTTACCCTTACCCTTACCCTTGCTTTTACCCTTAAGCTTACCCTTACCCTTACCCCTACCCTTACCCTTAAGCTTTCCCTTACCCTTACCCTTACCCTTACCCTTACCCTTACCCTTACCCTTACCCTTACCCTTACCCTTACCCTTACCCTTACCCTTACCCTTGCTTTTACCCTTAAGCTTACCCTTACCCTTACCCTTACCCTTACCCTTAAGCTTACCCTTACCCTTACCCTTACCCTTACCCTCACCCTTACTCTTACCCTTGCTTTTACCCTTAAGCTTACCCTTACCCTTACCCTTACCCTTACCCTTACCCTTACCCTTAAGCTTACCCTTACCCTTACCCTTACCCTTACCCTTACCCTTGCTTTTACCCTTAAGCTTACCCTTACCCTTACCCTTACCCTTACCCTTAAGCTTACCCTTACCCTTACCCTTACCCTTACCCTTACCCTAACCCTTACCCTTACCCTTACCCTTACCCTTACCCTTGCTTTTACCCTTAAGCTTACCCTTACCCTTACCCTTACCCTTACCCTTGCTTTTACCCTTAAGCTTACCCTTACCCTTACCCTTACCCTTACCCTTAAGCTTTCCCTTACCCTTACCCTTACCCTTACCCTTACCCTTACCCTTACCCTTACCCTTACCCTTACCCTTGCTTTTACCCTTAAGCTTACCCTTACCCTTACCCTTACCCTTACCCTTAAGCTTACCCTTACCCTTACCCTTACCCTCACCCTTACTCTTACCCTTGCTTTTACCCTTAAGCTTACCCTTACCCTTACCCTTACCCTTACCCTTAAGCTTACCCTTACCCTTACCCTTACCTTTACCCTTACCCTTACCCTTACCCTTGCTTTTACCCTTAAGCTTACCCTTACCCTCACCCTTACCCTTACCCTTAAGCTTACCCTTACCCTTACCCTTACCCTTACCCTTACCCTTACCCTTACCCTTACCCTTACCCTTACCCTTACCCTTACCCTTGCTTTTACCCTTAAGCTTACCCTTACCCTTACCCTTACCCTTACCCTTGCTTTTACCCTTAAGCTTACCCTTACCCTTACCCTTACCCTTACCCTTACCCTTACCCTTACCCTTACCCTTACCCTTACCCTTACCCTTACCCTTACCCTTACCCTTACCCTTACCCTTACCCTTGCTTTTACCCTTAAGCTTACCCTTACCCTTACCCTTAACCTTACCCTTACCCTTACCCTTACCCTTACCCTTACCCTTACCCTTGCTTTTACCCTTAGGCTTACCCTTACCTTTACCCTTACCCTTACCCTTACCCTTACCCTTACCCTTACCCTTACCCTTACCTTTACCCTTACCCTTGCTTTTACCCTTAAGCTTACCCTTACCCTTACCCTTACCCTTACCCTTACTCTTGCTTTTACCCTTAAGCTTACCCTTACCCTTACCCTTACCCTTACCCTTACCCTTGCTTTAACCCTTAGGCTTACCCTTACCCTTTCCCTTACCCTTACCCTTGCTTTTACCCTTAAGCTTACCCTTACCCTTACCCTTACCCTTACCCTTACCCTTACCCTTACCCTTACCCTTACCCTTACCCTTACCCTTACCCTTACCCTTACCCTAACCCTTACCCTTACCCTTACCCTTACCCTTACCCTTGCTTTTACCCTTAGGCTTACCCTTACCTTTACCCTTACCCTTACCCTTACCCTTACCCTTACCCTTGCTTTTACCCTTAAGCTTACCCTTACCCTTACCCTTAACCTTACCCTTACCCTTACCCTTACCCTTACCCTTACCCTTACCCTTACCCTTGCTTTCACCCTTAAGCTTACCCTTACCCTTACCCTTACCCTTACCCTTACCCTTACCCTTACCCTTACCCTTACCCTCACCCTTGCTTTTACCCTTAAGCTTACCCTTACCCTTACCCTTACCCTTACCCTTACCCTTACCCTTGCTTTTACCCTTAAGCTTACCCTTACCCTTACCCTTACCCTTACCCTTACCCTTGCTTTTACCCTTAGGCTTACCCTTACCCTTACCCTTACCCTTACCCTTGCTTTTACCCTTAAGCTTACCCTTACCCTTACCCTTACCCTTACTCTTACCCTTACCCTTACCCTTA
The DNA here is from genome assembly GCA_958510865.1 of Myrrha octodecimguttata. NCBI lineage: Eukaryota > Metazoa > Arthropoda > Insecta > Coleoptera > Coccinellidae > Myrrha > Myrrha octodecimguttata. The sequence goes on from CAUEHS010000943.1 coordinate 13,499, forward strand.
CCCTTACCCTTGCTTTTACCCTTAAGCTAACCCTTACCCTTACCCTTACCCTTACCCTTAACCTTACCCTTACCCTTGCTTTTACCCTTAAGCTCACCCTTACCCTTACCCTTACCCTTACCCTTACACTTATCTTACCCTGACCCTTACCCTTGCTTTTACCCTTAAGCTTATTCCTTACCCTTACCCTTACCCTTACCCTTAAGCTTACCCTTACCCTTACCCTTACCCTTACCCTTACCCTTGCTTTTACCCTTAAGCTTACCCTTACCCTTACCCTTACCCTTACCCTTACCCTTACCCTTACCCTTACCCTTACCCTTACCCTTGCTTTTACCCTTAAGCTTACCCTTACCCTTACCCTTACCCTTAAGCTTACCCTTACCCTTACACTTACCCTTACCCTTACCCTTACCCTTACCCTTGCTTTTACCCTTAAGCTTACCCTTACCCTTACCCTTACCCTTACCCTAACCCTTACCCTTAACCTTAGCCTTACCCTTACCCTTACCCTTACCCTTACCCTTACCCTTGCTTTTACCCTTAGGCTTACCCTTACCTTTACCCTTACCATTACCCTTACCCTTACCCTTACCCTTACCCTTACCCTTACCCTTGCTTTTACCCTTAAGCTTACCCTTACCCTTACCCTTACCCTTACCCTTACCCTTACCCTTACCCTTACCCTTACCCTTACCCTTACCCTTACCCTTACCCTTGCTTTTACCCTTAAGCTTACCCTTACCCTTACCCTTACCCTTACCCTTACCCTTACCCTTACCCTTACCCTTACCCTTACCCTTACCCTTACCCTTGCTTTTACTCTTAAGCTTACCCTTACCCTTACCCTTACTCTTACCCTTACCCTTACCCTTACCCTTACCCTTGCTTTTACCCTTAAGCTTACCCTTACCCTTACCTTTACCCTTACCCTTACCCTTACCCTTACCCTTACCCTTACCCTTACCCTTACCCTTACTCTTACCCTTACCCTTGCTTTTACTCTTAGGCTTACCCTTACCTTTAGCCTTACCCTTACCCTTACCCTTACCCTTACCCTTACCCTTACCCTTACCCTTGCTTTTACCCTTAAGCTTACCCTTACCCTTACCCTTACCCTTACCCTTACCCTTGCTTTTACCCTTAAGCTTACCCTTACCCTTACCCTTACCCTTACACTTACCCTTGCTTTTACCCTTAGGCTTACCCTTACCCTTACCCTTACCCTTACCCTTACCCTTACCCTTAAGCTTACCCTTACCCTTACCCTTACCCTTACCCTTACCCTTACCCTTACCCTTACCCTTGCTTTTACCCTTAAGCTTACCCTTACCCTTACCCTTACCCTTACCCTTACCCTTACCCTTACCCTTACCCTTGCTTTGACCCTTAGGCTTACCCTTACCTTTACCCTTACCCTTACCCTTACCCTTACCCTTACCCTTACCCTTACCCTTACCCTTACCCTTACCCTTACCCTTACCCTTACCCTTGCTTTTACCCTTAAGCTTACCCTTACCCTTACCCTTACCCTTACCCTTACCCTTACACTTACCCTTGCTTTTACCCTTAAGCTTACCCTTACCCTTACCCTTACCCTTGCTTTTACCCTTAGGCTTACCCTTACCCTTACCCTTACCCTTACCCTTACCCTTACCCTTGCTTTTACCCTTAAGCTTACCCTTACCCTTACCCTTACCCTTATCCTTACCCTTACCCTCACCCTTACCTTTACCCTTACCCTTACCCTTACCCTTACCCTTACCCTTGCTTTTACCCTTAGGCTTAACCTTACCTTTACCCTTACCCTTACCCTTACCCTTACCCTTACCCTTGCCCTTACCCTTACCCTTACCCTTACCCTTACCCTTACCCTTACCCTTACCCTTACCCTTACCCTTACCCTTACCCTTACCCTTGCTTTTACCCTTAAGCTTACCCTTACCCTTTCCCTTACCCTTACCCTTACCCTTACCCTTACCCTTGCTTTTACCCTTAAGCTTACCCTTACCCTTACCCTTACCCTTACCCTTACCCTCACCCTTACCCTTACACTTACCCTTGCTTATACCCTTAAGCTTACCCTTACCCTTACCCTTACCCTTACCCTTACCCTTACCCTTACCCTTACCCTTACCCTTACCCTTACCCTTACCCTTACCCTTACCCTTACCCTTACCCTTAAACTTACCCTTGCTTTTACCCTTAGGCTTACCCTTAACTTTACCCTTACCCTTACCCTTACCCTTACCCTTACCCTTACCCTTGCTTTTACCCTTAAGCTTACCCTTACCCTTACCCTTACCCTTACCCTTACCCTTACCCTTACCCTAACCCTTACCCTTGCTTTTACCCTTAAGCTTACCCTTACCCTTACCCTTACCCTTACCCTTACCCTTACCCTTACCCTTACCCTTACCCTTACCCTTACCCTTACCCTTACCCTTACCCTTACCCTTGCTTTTACCCTTAGGCTTACCCTTACCCTTACCCTTACCCTTACCCTTACCCTTATCCTTCCCCTTCTTTTACCCTTAAGCTTACCCTTACCCTTACCCTTACCCTTACCCTTACCCTTACCCTTACCCTTACCCTTACCCTTACCCTTACCCTTGCTTTTACTCTTAGGCTTACCCTTACCTTTACCCTTACCCTTACCCTTACCCTTACCCTCACCCTTACCCTTACCCTTGCTTTTACACTTAAGCTTACCCTTACCCTTACCCTTACCCTTACCCTTACCCTTGCTTTTACCCTTAAGCTTACCCTTACCCTTACCCTTAACCTTACCCTTACCCTTGCTTTTACCCTTAGGCTTACCCTTACCCTTACCCTTACCCTTACCCTTGCTTTTACCCTTAAGCTTACCCTTACCCTTACCCTTACTCTTACCCTTACCCTTACCCTTACCCTTACCCTTACCCTTACCCTTACCCTTACCCTTACCCTTACCCTTACCCTTACCCTTGCTTTTACCCTTAGGCTTACCCTTCCCTTTACCCTTACCCTAACCCTTACCCTTACCTTTACCCTTACCCTTGCTTTTACCCTTAAGCTTACCCTTACCCTTACCCTTACCCTTACCCTTACCCTTACCCTTACCCTAACCCTTACCCTTGCTTTTACCCTTAAGCTTACCCTTACCCTTACCCTTACCCTTACCCTTACCCTTACCCTTACCCTTACCCTTACCCTTACCCTTACCCTTACCCTTACCCTTACCCTTACCCTTGCTTTTACCCTTAAGCTTACCCTTACCCTTACCCTTACCCTTACCCTTACCCTTATCCTTCCCCTTCTTTTACCCTTAAGCTTACCCTTACCCTTACCCTTACCCTTACCCTTACCCTTACCCTTACCCTTACCCTTACCCTTACCCTTACCCTTGCTTTTACTCTTAGGCTTACCCTTACCTTTACCCTTACCCTTACCCTTACCCTTACCCTCACCCTTACCCTTACCCTTGCTTTTACACTTAAGCTTACCCTTACCCTTACCCTTACCCTTACCCTTAGCCTTGCTTTTACCCTTAAGCTTACCCTTACCCTTACCCTTAACCTTACCCTTACCCTTGCTTTTACCCTTAGGCTTACCCTTACCCTTACCCTTACCCTTACCCTTGCTTTTACCCTTAAGCTTACCCTTACCCTTACCCTTACTCTTACCCTTACCCTTACCCTTACCCTTACCCTTACCCTTACCCTTACCCTTACCCTTACCCTTACCCTTACCCTTACCCTTGCTTTTACCCTTAGGCTTACCCTTCCCTTTACCCTTACCCTAACCCTTACCCTTACCTTTACCCTTACCCTTGCTTTTACCCTTAAGCTTACCCTTACCCTTACCCTTACCCTTACCCTTACCCTTACCCTTACCCTTACCCTTACCCTTACCCTTGCTTTTACCCTTAAGGTTACCCTTACCCTTACCCTTACCCTTACCCTTACCCTTACCCCTACCCTTACCCTTACCCCTACCCTTACCCTTACCCTTGCTTTTACCCTTAAGCTTACCCTTACCCTTACCCTTACCCTTACCCTTACCCTTACCCTTACCCTTACCCTTACCCTTACCCTTACCCTTACCCTTACCCTTGCTTTTACCCTTAGGCTTACCTTTACCTTTACCCTTACCCTTACCCTTACCCTTACCCTTACCCTTACCCTTGCTTTTACCCTTAAGCTTACCCTTACCCTTACCCTTACCCTTAAGCTTACCCTTACCCTTACCCTTACCCTTACCCTACCCTTACCCTTACCCTTACCCTTACCCTTACCCTTACCCTTGCTTTTACCCTTAAGCTTACCCTTACCCTTACCCTTACCCTTACCCTTACCCTTGCTTTTACCCTTAAGCTTACCCTTACCCTTACCCTTACCCTTAAGCTTACCCTTACCCTTACCCTTACCCTTACCCTTACCCTTACCCTTACCCTTACCCTTACCCTTACCCTTACCCTTACCCTTACCCTTACCCTTACCCTTACCCTTGCTTTTACCCTTAAGCTTACCCTTACACTTACCCTTACCCTTACCCTTAAGCTTACCCTTACCCTTACCCTTACCCTTACCCTTAACCTTACCCATGCTTTTACCCTTAAGCTTACCCTTACCCTTACCCTTACCCTTACCCTTAAGCTTACCCTTACCCTTACCCTTACCCTTACCCTTACCCTTGCTTTTACCCTTAAGCTTACCCTTACCCTTACCCTTACCCTTACCCTTAAGCTTACCCTTACCCTTACCCTTACCCTTACCCTTACCCTCACCCTTACCCTTACCCTTGCTTTTACCCTTAAGCTTACCCTTACCCTTACCCTTACCCTTACCCTTACCCTTACCCTTACCCTTACCCTTACCCTTGCTTTTACCCTTAGGCTTACCCTTACCTTTACCCTTACCCTTACCCTTACCCTTACCCTTACCCTTACCATTACCCTTGCTTTTACCCTTAAGCTTACCCTTACCCTTACCCTTACCCTTACCCTTGCTTTTACCCTTAAGCTTACCCTTACCCTTACCCTCACCCTTACCCTTACCCTTGCTTTTACCCTTAGGCTTACCCTTACCCTTACCCTTACCCTTACCCTTGCTTTTACCCTTAAGCTTACCTTTACCCTTACCCTTACCCTTACCCTTACCCTTACCCTTACCCTTACCCTTACCCTTACCCTTACCCTTACCCTTACCCTTACCCTTACCCTTACCCTTACCCTTACCCTTACCCTTACCCTTACCCTTACCCTTACCCTTACCCTTGCTTTTACCCTTAGGCTTACCCTTACCTTTACCCTTACCCTTACCCTTACCCTTACCCTTACCCTTACCCTTGCTTTTACCCTTAAGCTTACCCTTACCCTTACCCTTACCCTTACCCTTACCCTTACCCTTACCCTTACCCTTACCCTTACCCTTGCTTTTACCCTTAAGCTTACCCTTACCCTTACCCTTACCCTTACCCTTACCCTTACCCTTACCCTCACCCTCACCCTTGCTTTTACCCTTAAGCTTACCCTTACCCTTACCCTTACCCTTACCCTTACCCTTACCCTTGCTTTTACCCTTAAGCTTACCCTTACCCTTACCCTTACCCTTACCCTTACCCTTGCTTTTACCCTTAGGCTTACCCTTACCCTTACCCTTACCCTTACCCTTACCCTTGCTTTTACCCTTAAGCTTACCCTTACCCTCACCCTTACCCTTACTCTTACCCTTACCCTTACCCTTACCCTTACCCTTACCCTTGCTTTTACCCTTAGGCTTACCCTTACCTTTACCCTTACCCTTACCCTTACCCTTACCCTTACCCTTACCCTTACCCTTACCCTTACCCTTACCCTTGCTTTTACCCTTAAGCTTACCCTTACCCTTACCTTTACCCTTACCCTTACCCTTACCCTTACCCTTACCCTTACCCTTGCTTTTACCCTTAAGCTCACCCTTACCCTTACCCTTACCTTTACCCTTACCCTTACCCTTACTCTTACCCTTACCCTTGCTTTTACCCTTAAGCTTACCCTTACCCTTACCCTTACCCTTACCCTTAAGCTTACCCTTACCCTTACCCTTACCCTTACCCTTACCCTTACCCTTACCCTTACCCTTACCCTTACCCTTGCTTTTACCCTTAAGCTTACCCTTACCCTTACCCTTACCCTTACCCTTACCCTTACCCTTACCCTTGCTTTTACCCTTAAGCTTACCCTTACCCTTACCCTTACCCTTACCCTTAAGCTTACCCTTACCCTTACCCTTACCCTTACCCTTACCCTTACCCTTACCCTTACCCTTGCTTTTACCCTTAAGCTTACCCTTACCCTTACCCTTACCCTTACCCTTACCCTTACCCTTACCCTTACCCTTACCCTTACCCTTGCTTTTACCCTTAGGCTTACCCTTACCTTTACCCTTACCATTACCCTTACCCTTACCCTTACCCTTACCCTTACCCTTGCTTTTACCCTTAAGCTTACCCTTACCCTTACCCTTACCCTTACCCTTACCCTTACCCTTACCCTTACCCTTACCCTTACCCTTACCCTTACCCTTACCCTTACCCTTACCCTTACCCTTACCCTTGCTTTTACCCTTAAGCTTACCCTTACCCTTACCCTTACCCTCACCCTTACCCTTACCCTTGCTTTTACCCTTAAGCTTACCCTTACCCTTACTCTTGCCCCTACCCTTACCCTTACCCAAACCCTTACCCTTACCCTTACCCTTACCCTTGCTTTTACCCTTAGGCTTACCCTCACCTTTACCCTTACCCTTACCCTTACCCTTACCCTTACCCTTACCCTTACCCTTACCCTTACCCTTGCTTTTACCCTTAAGCTTACCCTTACCCTTACCCTTACCCTTACCCTTAGCCTTACCCTTACCCTTGCTTTTACCCTTAAGCTTACCCTTACCCTTACCCTTACCCTTACCCTTACCATTGCTTTTACCCTAAGGCTTACCCTTACCCTTACTCTTACCCTTACCCTTAAGCTTACCCTTACCCTTACCCTTACTCTTACCCTTACCCTTACCCTTACCCTTACCCTTACCCTTACCCTTACCCTTGCTTTTACCCTTAAGCTTACCCTTACCCTTACCCTTACCCTTACCCTTACCCTTACCCTTACCCTTACCCTTACCCTTACCCTTACCCTTACCCTTACCCTTACCCTTACCCTTACCCTTACCCTTACCCTTACCCTTACCCTTACCCTTACCCTTACCCTTACCCTTACCCTTACTTAGGGTAAGGGTAAGGGTAAGCTTAAGGGTAAAAGCAAGGGTAAGGGTAAGGGTAAGGGTAAGGGTAAGGGTAAGGGTAAGGGTAAGGGTAAGGGTAAGGGTAAGGGTAAGGGTAAGGGTAAGGGTAAGGGTAAGGGTAAGGGTAAGCTTAAGGGTAAGGGTAAGGGTAAGGGTAAGCTTAAGGGTAAAAGCAAGGGTAAGGGTAAGGGTAAGGGTAAGGGTAAGGGTAAGCTTAAGGGTAAGGGTAAGGGTAAGGGTAAGGGTAAGCTTAAGGGTAAAAGCAAGGGTAAGGTTAAGGGTAAGGGTAAGGGTAAGGGTAAGGGTAAGCTTAAGGGTAAGGGTAAGGGTAAGGGTAAGGGTAAGCTTAAGGGTAAAAGCAAGGGTAAGGGTAAGGGTAAGGGTAAGGGTAAGGGTAAGGGTAAGGGTAAGGGTAAGGGTAAGGGTAAGGGTAAGGGTAAGCTTAAGGGTAAGGGTAAGGGTAAGGGTAAGCTTTAGGGTAAAAGCAAGTGTAAGGGTAAGGGTAAGAAAAAGGGTAAGGGTAAGCTTAAGGGTAAAAGCAAGGGTAAGGGTAAGGGTAAGGGTAAGGGTAAGGGTAAGGGTAAGGGTAAGGGTAAGGGTAAGGGTAAGGGTAAGGGTAAGGGTAAGGGTAAGGGTAAGGGTAAGGGTAAGGGTAAGCTTAAGGGTAAGGGTAAGGGTAAGGGTAAGCTTAAGGGTAAAAGCAAGGGTAAGGGTAAGGGAAGGGTAAGGGTAAGGGTAAAGGTAAGGGTAAGCCTAAGGGTAAAAGCAAGGGTAAGGGTAAGGGTAAGGGTAAGGGTAAGGGTAAGGGTAAGGGTAAGGGTAAGGGTAAGGGTAAGGGTAAGGGTAAGCTTAAATGTAAAAGCAAGGGTAAGGGTAAGGGTAAGGGTAAGGGTAAGGGTAAGGGTAAGGGTGAGGGTAAGGGTAAGGGTAAGCTTAAGGGTAAAAGCAAGGGTAAGGGTAAGGGTAAGGGTAAGGGTAAGGGTAAGGGTAAGGGTAAGGGTAAGGGTAAGGGTAAGGGTAAGCTTAAGGGTAAAAGCAAGGGTAAGGGTAAGGGTAAGGGTAAGGGTAAGGGTTAGGGTAAGGGTAAAGGTAAGGGTAAGCCTAAGGGTAAAAGTAAGGGTAAGGGTAAGGGTAAGGGTAAGGGTAAGGGTAAGGGTAAGGGTAAGGGTAAGGGTAAGGGTAAGGGTAAGGGTGAGGGTAAGGGTAAGGGTAAGGGTAAGAGTAAGGGTAAGGGTAAGGGTAAGCTTAAGGGTAAAAGCAAGGGTAAGGGTAAGGGTAAGGGTAAGCCTAAGGGTAAAAGCAAGGGTAAGGGTAAGGTTAAGGGTAAGGGTAAGGGTAAGCTTAAGGGTAAAAGCAAGGGTTAGGGTAAGGGTAAGGGTAAGGGTAAGGGTGAGCTTAAGGGTAAAAGCAAGGGTAAGGGTAAGGGTGAGGGTAAGGGTAAGGGTAAGTGTAAGGGTAAAGGTTAGGGTAAGCCTAAGTGTAAAAGCAAGGGTAAGGGTAAGGGTAAGGGTAAGGGTAAGGGTGAGGGTAAGGGTAAGCTTAAGGGTAAAAGCAAGGGTAAGGATAAGGGTAAGGGTAAGGGTAAGGGTAAGGGTAAGGGTAAGGGTAAGGGTAAGGGTAAGGATAAGGGTAAGGGTAAGCTTAAGGGTAAAAGCAAGGGTAAGGGTAAGGGTAAGGGTAAGGGTAAGGGTAAGCTTACCCTTACCCTTACCCTTACCCTTACACTTACCCTTGCTTTTACCTTTAGGCTTACCCTTACCCTTACCCTTACCCTTACCCTTAAGCTTACCCTTACCCTTACCCTTACCCTTACCCTTACCCTTACCCTTACCCTTACCCTTACCCTTACCCTTACCCTTACCCTTACCCTTGCTTTTACCCTTAAGCTTACCCTTACCCTTACCCTTACCCTTACCCTTACCCTTACCCTTACCCTTACCCTTACCCTTGCTTTGACCCTTAGGCTTACCCTTACCTTTACCCTTACCCTTACCCTTATCCTTACCCTTACCCTTACCCTTACCCTTACCCTTACCCTTACCCTTGCTTTTACCCTTAAGCTTACCCTTACCCTTACCCTTACCCTTGCTTTTACCCTTAAGCTTACCCTTACCCTTACCCTTACCCTTACCCTTACCCTTACCCTTGCTTTTACCCTTAGGCTTACCCTTACCCTTACCCTTACCCTTACCCTTGCTTCTACCCTTAAGCTTACCATTACCCTTACCCTTACCCTTACCCTCACCCTTACCCTTACCCTTACCCTTACCCTTACCCTTACCCTTACCCTTACCCTTGCTTTTACCCTTAGGCTTAACCTTACCTTTACCCTTACCCTTACCCTTACCCTTACCCTTACCCTTACCCTTACCCTTACCCTTACCCTTGCTTTTACCCTTAAGCTTACCCTTACCCTTACCCTTACCCTTACCCTTACCCTTACCCTTACCCTTGCTTTTACCCTTAAGCTTACCCTTACCCTTACCCTTACCCTTACCCTCACCCTTACCCTTACCCTTACCCTTGCTTATACCCTTAAGCTTACCCTTACCCTTACCCTTACCCTTACCCTTACCCTTACCCTTACCCTTACCCTTACCCTTACCCTTACCCTTACCCTTACCCTTACCCTTACCCTTACCCTTACCCTTACCCTTACCCTTGCTTTTACCCTTAGGCTTACCCTTACCTTTACCCTTACCCTTACCCTTACCCTTACCCTTACCCTTACCCTTACCCTTGCTTTTACCCTTAAGCTTACCCTTACCCTTACCCTTACCCTTACCCTTACCCTAACCCTTACCCTTGCTTTTACCCTTAAGCTTACCCTTACCCTTACCCTTACCCTTACCCTTACCCTTACCCTTACCCTTACCCTTACCCTTACCCTTACCCTTACCCTTGCTTTTACCCTTAAGCTTACCCTTACCCTTACCCTTACCCTTACCCTTACCCTTACCCTTATCCTTACCCTTGCTTTTACCCTTAAGCTTACCCTTACCCTTACCCTTACCCTTACCCTTACCCTTACCTTTACCCTTACCCTTACCCTTACCCTTACCCTTGCTTTTACTCTTAGGCTTACCCTTACCTTTACCCTTACCCTTACCCTTACCCTTACCCTTACCCTCACCCTTACCCTTACCCTTGCTTTTACCCTTAAGCTTACCCTTACCCTTACCCTTACCCTTACCCTTACCCTTGCTTTTACCCTTAAGCTTACCCTTACCCTTACCCTTAACCTTACCCTTACCCTTGCTTTTACCCTTAGGCTTACCCTTACCCTTACCCTTACCCTTACCCTTGCTTTTACCCTTAAGCTTACCCTTACCCTTACCCTTACTCTTACCCTTACCCTTACCCTTACCCTTACCCTTACCCTTACCCTTACCCTTACCCTTGCTTTTACCCTTATCCTTACCCTTACCCTTACCCTTACCCTTACCCTTACCCTTACCCTTGCTTTTACCCTTAAGCTTACCCTTACCCTTACCCTTACCCTTGCTTTTACCCTTAAGCTTACCCTTACCCTTACCCTTACCCTTACCCTTACCCTTACCCTTGCTTTTACCCTTAGGCTTACCCTTACCCTTACCCTTACCCTTACCCTTGCTTCTACCCTTAAGCTTACCATTACCCTTACCCTTACCCTTACCCTCACCCTTACCCTTACCCTTACCCTTACCCTTACCCTTACCCTTACCCTTACCCTTGCTTTTACCCTTAGGCTTAACCTTACCTTTACCCTTACCCTTACCCTTACCCTTACCCTTACCCTTACCCTTACCCTTACCCTTACCCTTACCCTTGCTTTTACCCTTAAGCTTACCCTTACCCTTACCCTTACCCTTACCCTTACCCTTACCCTTACCCTTGCTTTTACCCTTAAGCTTACCCTTACCCTTACCCTTACCCTTACCCTCACCCTTACCCTTACCCTTACCCTTGCTTATACCCTTAAGCTTACCCTTACCCTTACCCTTACCCTTACCCTTACCCTTACCCTTACCCTTACCCTTACCCTTACCCTTACCCTTACCCTTACCCTTACCCTTACCCTTACCCTTACCCTTACCCATACCCTTACCCTTACCCTTGCTTTTACCCTTAGGCTTACCCTTACCTTTACCCTTACCCTTACCCTTACCCTTACCCTTACCCTTACCCTTACCCTTGCTTTTACCCTTAAGCTTACCCTTACCCTTACCCTTACCCTTACCCTTACCCTAACCCTTACCCTTGCTTTTACCCTTAAGCTTACCCTTACCCTTACCCTTACCCTTACCCTTACCCTTACCCTTACCCTTACCCTTACCCTTACCCTTACCCTTGCTTTTACCCTTAAGCTTACCCTTACCCTTACCCTTACCCTTACCCTTACCCTTACCCTTATCCTTACCCTTGCTTTTACCCTTAAGCTTACCCTTACCCTTACCCTTACCCTTACCCTTACCCTTACCTTTACCCTTACCCTTACCCTTACCCTTACCCTTGCTTTTACTCTTAGGCTTACCCTTACCTTTACCCTTACCCTTACCCTTACCCTTACCCTTACCCTCACCCTTACCCTTACCCTTGCTTTTACCCTTAAGCTTACCCTTACCCTTACCCTTACCCTTACCCTTACCCTTGCTTTTACCCTTAAGCTTACCCTTACCCTTACCCTTAACCTTACCCTTACCCTTGCTTTTACCCTTAGGCTTACCCTTACCCTTACCCTTACCCTTACCCTTGCTTTTACCCTTAAGCTTACCCTTACCCTTACCCTTACTCTTACCCTTACCCTTACCCTTACCCTTACCCTTACCCTTACCCTTACCCTTACCCTTGCTTTTACCCTTAGGCTTACCCTTACCTTTACCCTTACCCTAACCTTTACCCTTACCCTTACCCTTACCCTTACCCTTGCTTTTACCCTTAAGCTTACCCTTACCCTTACCCTTACCCTTACCCTTACCCTTACCCTTACCCTTACCCTTACCCTTACCCTTGCTTTTACCCTTAAGCTTACCCTTACCCTTACCCTTACCCTTACCCTTACCCTTACCCTTACCCTTACCCTTACCCTTACCCTTGCTTTTACCCTTAAGCTTACCCTTACCCTTACCCTTGCCCTTACCCTTACCCTTACCCTTACCCTTGCTTTTACCCTTAGGCTTACCCTTACCTTTACCCTTACCCTTACCCTTACCCTTACCCTTGCTTTTACCCTTAAGCTTACCCTTACCCTTACCCTTACCCTTAAGCTTACCCTTACCCTTACCCTTACCCTTACCCTTACCCTTACCCTTACCCTTACCCTTACCCTTACCCTTACCCTTACCCTTACCCTTACCCTTAACCTTGCTTTTACCCTTAAGCTTACCCTTACCCTTACCCTTACCCTTACCCTTGCTTTTACCCTTAAGCTTACCCTTACCCTTACCCTTACCCTTAAGCTTACCCTTACCCTTACCCTTACCCTTACCCTTACCCTTACCCTTACCCTTACCCTTACCCTTACCCTTACCCTTACCCTTACCCTTGCTTTTACCCTTAAGCTTACCCTTACCCTTACTCTTACCCTTAAGCTTACCCTTACCCTTACCCTTACCCTTACCCTTACCCTTAACCTTACCCTTGCTTTTACCCATAAGCTTACCCTTACCCTTACCCTTAAGCTTACCCTTACCCTTACCCTTACACTTACCCTTACCCTTGCTTTTACCCTTAAGCTTACCCTTACCCTTACCCTTACCCTTACCCTTAAGCTTACCCTTACCCTTACTCTTACCCTTACCCTTACCCTTACCCTTACCCTTACCCTTACCCTTACCCTTACCCTTACCCTTGCTTTTACCCTTAAGCTTACCCTTACCCTTACCCTAAGTAAGGGTAAGGGTAAGGGTAAGGGTAAGGGTAAGGGTAAGGGTAAGGGTAAGGGTAAGGGTAAGGGTAAGCTTAAGGGTAAAAGCAAGGGTAAGGGTAAGGGTAAGGGTAAGGGTAAGGGTAAGGGTAAGGGTAAGGGTAAGGGTAAGGGTAAGGGTAAGGGTAAGGGTAAGCTTAAGGGTAAGGGTAAGGGTAAGGGTAAGGGTAAGCCTAAGGGTAAAAGCAAGGGTAAGGGTAAGGGTAAGGGTAAGGGTAAGGGTAAGCTTAAGGGTAAAAGCAAGGGTAAGGGTAAGGCTAAGGGTAAGGGTAAGGGTAAGGGTAAGGGTAAGCTTAAGGGTAAAAGCAAGGGTAAGGGTAAGGGTAAGGGTAAGGGTAAGGGTAAGGGTAAGGGTAAGGGTAAGGGTAAGGGTAAGGGTAAGGGTAAGGGTAAAGGTGAGGGTAAGCCTAAGGGTAAAAGCAAGGGTAAGGGTAAGGGTAAGGGTAAGGGTAAGGGTAAGGGTAAGGGTAAGGGTAGGGGTAAGAGTAAGGGTAAGGGTAAGCTTAAGGGTAAAAGCAAGGGTAAGGGTAAGGGTAAGGGTAAGGGTAAGGGTAAGGGTAAGCTTAAGGGTAAAAGCAAGGGTAAGGGTAAGGGTAAGGGTAAGGGTAAGGGTAAGGGTAAGGGTAAGGGTAAGGGTAAGGGTAAGGGTAAGGGTAAGGGTAAGGGTAAGGGTAAGTGTAAGGGTAAGGGTAAGCTTAAGGGTAAAAGCAAGGGTAAGGGTAAGGGTAAGGGTAAGGGTAAGGGTAAGCTTAAGGGTAAAAGCAAGGGTAAGGGTAAGGGTAAGGGTAAGGGTTAGGGTAAGGGTAAGGGTAAGCTTAAGGGTAAGGGTAAGGGTAAGGGTAAGGGTAAGCTTAAGGGTAAAAGCAAGGGTAAGGGTAAGAGTAAGGGTAAGGGTAAGGGTAAGGGTAAGGGTAAGGGTAAGGGTGAGCTTAAGGGTAAAAGCAAGGGTAAGGGTAAGGGTAAGGGTAAGGGTAAGGGTAAGGGTAAGGGTAAGGGTAAGGGTAAACTTAAGGGTAAAAGCAAGGGTAAGGGTAAGGGTAAGGGTAAGGGTAAGGGTAAGGGTAAGGGTAAGGGTAAGGGTAAAGGTAAGGGTAAGCCTAAGGGTAAAAGCAAGGGTAAGGGTAAGGGTAAGGGTAAGGGTAAGAGTAAGGGTAAGGGTAAGGGTAAGGGTAAGCTTAAGGGTAAAAGCAAGGGTAAGGGTAAGGGTAAGGGTAAGGGTAAGCCTAAGGGTAAAAGCAAGGGTAAGGGTAAGGGTAAGGGTAAGGGTAAGGGTAAGCTTAAGGGTAAAAGCAAGGGTAAGGGTAAGGGTAAGGGTAAGGGTAAGGGTAAGGGTAAGCTTAAGGGTAAAATCAAGGGTGAGGGTAAGGGTAAGGGTAAGGGTAAGGGTAAGGGTAAGGGTAAGGGTAAGGGTAAGGGTAAGGGTAAACTTAAGGGTAAAAGCAAGGGTAAGGGTAAGGGTAAGGGTAAGGGTAAGGGTAAGGGTAAGGGTAAGGGTAAGGGTAAGGGTAAGCTTAAGGGTAAAAGCAAGGGTAAGGGTAAGGGTAAGGGTAAGGGTAAGGGTAAAGGTAAGGGTAAGCTTAAGGGTAAAAGCAAGGGTAAGGGTAAGGGTAAGGGTAAGGGTAAGGGTAAGGGTAAGGGTAAGGGTAAGGGTAAGGGTAAGGGTAAGGGTAAGGGTAAGGGTAAGGGTAAGGGTAAGGGTAAGGGTAAGGGTAAGGGTAAGGGTAAGGGTAAGGGTAAGGGTAAGGGTAAGCTTAAGGGTAAAAGCAAGGGTAACGGTAAGGGTAAGGGTAAGGGTAAGCCTAAGGGTAAAAGCAAGGGTAAGGGTAAGGGTAAGGGTAAGGGTAAGCTTAAGGGTAAAAGCAAGGGTAAGGGTAAGGGTAAGGGTTAGGGTAAGGGTAAGGGTAAGGGTAAGCTCAAGGGTAAAAGCAAGGGTAAGGGTAAGGGTAAGGGTAAGGGTAAAGGTAAGGGTAAGGGTAAAGGTAAGGGTAAGCCTAAGGGTAAAAGCAAGGGTAAGGGTAAGGGTAAGGGTAAGGGTAAGGGTAAGGGTAAGGGTAAGGGTAAGGGTAAGCTTAAGGGTAAAAGCAAGGGTAAGGGTAAGGGTAAGGGTAAGGGTAAGGGTAAGGGTAAGGGTAAGGGTAAGGGTAAGGGTAAGGGTAAGGGTAAGGGTAAGGGTAAGGGTAAGCTTGAGGGTAAGGGTAAGGGTAAGGGTAAGCTTAAGGGTAAAAGCAAGGGTAAGGGTAAGGGTAAGGGTAAGGGTAAGCTTAAGGGTAAAAGCAAGGGTAAGGGTAAGGGTAAGGGTAAGGGTAAGGGTAAGGGTAAGGGTAAGGGTAAGCTTAAGGGTAAGGGTAAGGGTAAGGGTAAGGGTAAGCTTAAGGGTAAAAGCAAGGGTAAGGGTAAGGGTAAGGGTAAGGGTAAGGGTAAGCTTAAGGGTAAGGGTAAGGGTAAGGGTAAGGGTAAGCTTAAGGGTAAAAGCAAGGGTAAGGTTAAGGGTAAGGGTAAGGGTAAGGGTAAGGGTAAGGGTAAGCTTAAGGGTAAGGGTAAGGGTAAGGGTAAGCTTAAGGGTAAAAGCAAGGGTAAGGGTAAGGGTAAGGGTAAGGGTAAGGGTAAGGGTAAGGGTAAGGGTAAAGGTAAGGGTAAGGGTGAGGGTAAGGGTAAGGGTAAGCTTAAGGGTAAGGGTAAGGGTAAGGGTAAGCTTAAGGGTAAAAGCAAGGGTAAGGGTAAGGGTAAGGGTAAGCTTAAGGGTAAAAGCAAGGGTAAGGGTAAGGGTAAGGGTAAGGGTAAGGGTAAGGGTAAGGGTAAGGGTAAGGGTAAGGGTAAGGGTAAGGGTAAGGGTAAGGGTAAGGGTAAGGGTAAGGGTAAGGGTAAGGGTAAGCTTAAGGGTAAGGGTAAGGGTAAGGGTAAGGGTAAGCTTAAGGGTAAAAGCAAGGGTAAGGGTAAGGGTAAGGGTAAGGGTAAGGGTAAGCTTAAGGGTAAGGGTAAGGGTAAGGGTAAGCTTAAGGGTAAGAGTAAGGGTAAGGGTAAGGGTAAGCTTAAGGGTAAAAGCAAGGGTAAGGGTAAGGGTAAGAGTAAGGGTAAGGGTAAGGGTAAGGGTAAGGGTAAGGGTAAGGGTAAGGGTAAGGGTAAGGGTAAGGGTAAGGGTAAGCTTAAGGGTAAAAGCAAGGGTAAGGGTAAGGGTAAGGGTAAGGGTAAGGGTAAGGGTAAGGGTAAGGGTTAGGGTAAGGGTAAGCTTAAGGGTAAGAGTAAGGGTAAGGGTAAGCTTAAGGGTAAAAGCAAGGGTAAGGGTAAGGGTAAGAGTAAGGGTAAGGGTAAGGGTAAGGGTAAGGGTAAGGGTAAGGGTAAGGGTAAGGGTAAGGGTAAGGGTAAGCTTAAGGGTAAAAGCAAGGGTAAGGGTAAGGGTAAGAGTAAGGGTAAGGGTAAGGGTAAGGGTAAGGGTAAGGGTAAGGGTAAGGGTAAGGGTAAGGGTAAGGGTAAGCTTAAGGGTAAAAGCAAGGGTAAGGGTAAGGGTAAGGGTAAGGGTAAGGGTAAGGGTAAGGGTAAGGGTTAGGGTAAGGGTAAAGGTAAGGGTAAGCCTAAGGGTAAAAGCAAGGGTAAGGGTAAGGGTAAGGGTAAGGGTAAGGGTAAGGGTAAGGGTAAGGGTAAGGGTAAGAGTAAGGGTAAGGGTAAGGGTAAGCTTGAGGGTAAAAGCAAGGGTAAGGGTAAGGGTAAGGGTAAGGGTAAGCCTAAGGGTAAAAGCAAGGGTAAGGGTAAGGTTAAGGGTAAGGGTAAGGGTAAGCTTAAGGGTTAAAGCAAGGGTAAGGGTAAGGGTAAGGGTAAGGGTAAGGGTAAGCTTAAGGGTAAAAGCAAGGGTAAGGGTAAGGGTGAGGGTAAGGGTAAGGGTAAGGGTAAGGGTAAAGGTAAGGGTAAGCCTAAGAGTAAAAGCAAGGGTAAGGGTAAGGGTAAGGGTAAGGGTAAAGGTAAGGGTAAGGGTAAGGGTAAGGGTAAGGGTAAGGGTAAGCTTAAGGGTAAAAGCAAGGGTAAGGATAAGGGTAAGGGTAAGGGTAAGGGTAAGGGTAAGGGTAAGGGTAAGGGTAAGGGTAAGCTTAAGGGTAAAAGCAAGGGTAAGGGTAAGGGTAAGGGTAAGGGTAAGGGTAAGGGTAAGGGTAAGGGTAAGGGTAAGGGTAAGGGTAAGCTTAAGGGTAAAAGCAAGGGTAAGGGTTAGGGTAAGGGTAAGGGTAAGGGTAAGGGTAAGGGTAAGCTTAAGGGTAAAAGCAAGGGTAAGGGTAAGGGTAAGGGTAAGGATAAGGGTAAGGGTAAGGGTAAGGGTAAAGGTAAGGGTAAGCCTAAGGGTAAAAGCAAGGGTAAGGGTAAGGGTAAGGGTAAGGGTAAAGGTAAGGTTAAGGGTAAGGGTAAGGGTAAGGGTAAGGGTAAGGGTAAGGGTAAGGGTAAGCTTAAGGGTATAAGCAAGGGTAAGGGTAAGGGTAAGGGTGAGGGTAAGGGTAAGGGTAAGGGTAAGGGTAAGCTTAAGGGTAAAAGCAAGGGTAAGGGTAAGGGTAAGGGTAAGGGTAAGGGTAAGCTTAAGGGTAAAAGCAAGGGTAAGGGTAAGGGTAAGGGTAAGGGTAAGGGTAAGGGTAAGGGTAAGGGTAAGGGTAAGGGTAAGGGTAAGGGTAAGGGTAAAGGTAAGGTTAAGCCTAAGGGTAAAAGCAAGGGTGAGGGTAAGGGTAAGGGTAAGGGTAAGGGTAAGGGTAAGGGTAAGGGTAAGGGTAAGGGTAAGGGTAAGGGTAAGGGTAAGGGTAAGGGTAAGCTTAAGGGTAAAAGCAAGGGTAAGGGTAAGGGTAAGGGTAAGGGTAAGCCTAAGGGTAAAAGCAAGGGTGAGGGTAAGGGTAAGGGTAAGGGTAAGGGTAAGGGTAAGCTTAAGGGTAAAAGCAAGGGTAAGGGTAAGGGTAAGGGTAAGCTTAAGGGTAAAAGCAAGGGTAAGGGTAAGGGTAAGGGTAAGGGTAAGGGTAAGGATGAGGGTAAGGGTAAGGGTAAAGGTAAGGGTAAGCCTAAGGGTCAAAGCAAGGGTAAGGGTAAGGGTAAGGGTAAGGGTAAGGGTAAGGGTAAGGGTAAGGGTAAGGGTAAGGGTAAGCTTAAGGGTAAAAGCAAGGGTAAGGGTAAGGGTAAGGGTAAGGGTAAGGGTAAGGGTAAGGGTAAGGGTAAGGGTAAGGGTAAGCTTAAGGGTAAGGGTAAGGGTAAGGGTAATGGTAAGCCTAAGGGTAAAAGCAAGGGTAAGTGTAAGGGTAAGGGTAAGGGTAAGCTTACCCTTACCCTTACCCTTACCCTTACCCTTACCCTTACCCTTGCTTTTACCCTTAAGCTTACCCTTACCCTTACCCTTACCCTTACCCTTACCCTTACCCTTACCCTTATCCTTACCCTTGCTTTTACCCTTAAGCTTACCCTTACCCTTACCCTTACCCTTACCCTTACCCTTACCCTTACCCTTACCCTTGCTTTTACTCTTAGGCTTACCCTCACCTTTACCCTTACACTTACCCTTACCCTTACCCTCACCCTTACCCTTACCCTTGCTTTTACCCTTAAGCTTACCCTTACCCTTACCCTTACCCTTACCCTTAACCTTACCCTTACCCTTGCTTTTACCCTTAGGCTTACCCTTACCCTTACCCTTACCCTTACCCTTGCTTTTACCCTTAAGCTTACCCTTACCCTTACCCTTACTCTTACCCTTACCCTTACCCTTACCCTTACCCTTACCCTTACCCTTACCCTTACCCTTACCCTTACCCTTGCTTTTACCCTTAGGCTTACCCTTACCTTTACCCTTACCCTAACCCTTACCCTTACCCTTACCCTTACCCTTACCCTTACCCTTGCTTTTACCCTTAAGCTTACCCTTACCCTTACCCTTACCCTTACCCTTACCCTTACCCTTACCCTTATCCTTACCCTTACCCTTACCCTTGCTTTTACCCTTAAGCTTACCCTTACCCTTACCCTTACCCTTACCCTTACCCTTACCCTTACCCTTACCCTTACCCTTACCCTTACCCTTACCCTTACCCTTACCCTTACCCTTACCCTTGTTTTTACCCTTAAGCTTACCCTTACCCTTACCCTTACCCTTACCCTTACCCTTACCCTTACCCTTACCCTTACCCTTACCCTTACCCTTACCCTTACCCTTACCCTTACCCTTGCTTTTACCCTTAGGCTTACCCTTACCTTTACCCTTACCCTTACCCTTACCCTTACCCTTACCCTTGCTTTTACCCTTAAGCTTACCCTTACCCTTACCCTTACCCTTAAGCTTACCCTTACCCTTACCCTTACCCTTAACCTTACCCTTACCCTTACCCTTACCCTTACCCTTACCCTTACCCTTACCCTTGCTTTTACCCTTAAGCTTACCCTTACCCTTACTCTTACCCTTACCCTTACCCTTGCTTTTACCCTAAAGCTTACCCTTACCCTTACCCTTACCCTTAAGCTTACCCTTACCCTTACCCTTACCCTTACCCTTACCCTTACCCTTACCCTTACCCTTACCCTTACCCTTACCCTTGCTTTTACCCTTAAGCTTACCCTTACCCTTACCCTTACTCTTAAGCTTACCCTTACCCTTACCCTTACCCTTACCCTTACCCTTAACCTTACCCTTGCTTCTACCCTTAAGCTTACCCTTACCCTTACCCTTACCCTTACCCTTAAGCTTACCCTTACCCTTACCCTTACCTTTACCCTTACCCTTGCTTTTACCCTTAAGCTTACCCTTACCCTTACCCTTACCCTTACCCTTAAGCTTACCCTTACCCTTACCCTTACCCTTACCCTTACCCTTACCCTTACCCTTACCCTTACCCTTACCCTTACCCTTACCCTTGCTTTTACCCTTAAGCTTACCCTTACCCTTACCCTAAGTAAGGGTAAGGGTAAGGGTAAGGGTAAGGGTAAGGGTAAGGGTAAGGGTAAGGGTAAGGGTAAGGGTAAGGGTAAGGGTAAGGGTAAGCTTAAGGGTAAAAGCAAGGGTAAGGGTAAGGGTAAGGGTAAGGGTAAGGGTAAGGGTAAGGGTAAGGGTAAGGGTAAGGGTAAGGGTAAGGGTAAGGGTAAGGGTAAGGGTAAGGGTAAGGGTAAGCTTAAGGGTAAGGGTAAGGGTAAGGGTAAGGGTAAGCCTAAGGGTAAAAGCAAGGGTAAGGGTAAGGGTAAGGGTAAGCTTAAGGGTAAAAGCAAGGGTAAGGGTAAGGCTAAGGGTAAGGGTAAGGGTAAGGGTAAGGGTAAGCTTAAGGGTAAAAGCAAGGGTAAGGGTAAGGGTAAGGGTAAGGGTAAGGGTAAGGGTAAGGGTAAGGGTAAGGGTAAGGGTAAGGGTAAGGGTAAAGGTGAGGGTAAGCCTAAGGGTAAAAGCAAGGGTAAGGGTAAGGGTAAGGGTAAGGGTAAGGGTAAGGGTAAGGGTAAGGGTAGGGGTAAGAGTAAGGGTAAGGGTAAGCTTAAGGGTAAAAGCAAGGGTAAGGGTAAGGGTAAGGGTAAGGGTAAGGGTAAGGGTAAGGGTAAGGGTAAGGGTAAGGGTAAGCTTAAGGGTAAAAGCAAGGGTAAGGGTAAGGGTAAGGGTAAGGGTAAGGGTAAGGGTAAGGGTAAGGGTAAGGGTAAGGGTAAGGGTAAGGGTAAGGGTAAGGGTAAGGGTAAGGGTAAGGGTAAGGGTAAGGGTAAGCTTAAGGGTAAAAGCAAGGGTAAGGGTAAGGGTAAGGGTAAGGGTAAGGGTAAGGGTAAGGGTAATGGTAAGGGTAAAGGTAAGGGTAAGCCTAAGGGTAAAAGCAAGGGTAAGGGTAAGGGTAAGGGTAAGGGTAAGGGTAAGGGTAAGGGTAAGGGTAAGGGTAAGGGTAAGGGTAAGGGTAAGCTTAAGGGTAAAAGCAAGGGTAAGGGTAAGGGTAAGGGTAAGGGTAAGGGTAAGGGTAAGGGTAAGCTTAAGGGTAAGGGTAAGGGTAAGGGTAAGGGTAAGCTTAAGGGTAAAAGCAAGGGTAAGAGTAAGGGTAAGGGTAAGGGTAAGGGTAAGCTTAAGGGTAAAAGCAAGGGTTAGGGTAAGGGTAAGGGTAAGGGTAAGGGTAAGGGTAAGGGTAAGCTTAAGGGTAAGGGTAAGGGTAAGGGTAAGGGTAAGCTTAAGGGTAAAAGCAAGGGTAAGGGTAAGAGTAAGGGTAAGGGTAAGGGTAAGGGTAAGGGTAAGGGTAAGGGTGAGCTTAAGGGTAAAAGCAAGGGTAAGGGTAAGGGTAAGGGTAAGGGTAAGGGTAAAGGTAAGGGTAAGGGTAAGCTTAAGGGTAAAAGCAAGGGTAAGGGTAAGGGTAAGGGTAAGGGTAAGGGTAAGGGTAAGGATAAAGGTAAGGGTAAGCCTAAGGGTAAAAGCAAGGGTAAGGGTAAGGGTAAGGGTATGGGTAAGAGTAAGGGTAAGGGTAAGGGTAAGGGTAAGCTTAAGGGTAAAAGCAAGGGTAAGGGTAAGGGTAAGGGTAAGGGTAAGCCTAAGGGTAAAAGCAAGGGTAAGGGTAAGGGTAAGGGTAAGGGTAAGGGTAAGCTTAAGGGTAAAAGCAAGGGTAAGGGTAAGGGTAAGGGTAAGGGTAAGGGTAAGGGTAAGCTTAAGGGTAAAAGCAAGGGTGAGGGTGAGGGTAAGGGTAAGGGTAAGGGTAAGGGTAAGGGTAAGGGTAAGGGTAAGGGTAAGGGTAAGGGTAAGGGTAAAAGCAAGGGTAAGGGTAAGGGTAAGGGTAAGGGTAAGGGTAAGGGTAAGGGTAAGGGTAAGGGTAAGGGTAAGGGTAAGGGTAAGGGTAAGCTTAAGGGTAAAAGCAAGGGTAAGGGTAAGGGTAAGGGTAAGGGTAAGGGTAAAGGTAAGGGTAAGCCTAAGGGTAAAAGCAAGGGTAAGGTTAAGGGTAAGGGTAAGGGTAAGGGTAAGGGTAAGGGTAAGGGTAAGGGTAAGGGTAAGGGTAAGGGTAAGGGTAAGGGTAAGGGTAAGGGTAAGGGTAAGGGTAAGGGTAAGGGTAAGGGTAAAGGTAAGCTTAAGGGTAAAAGCAAGGGTGAGGGTAAGGGTAAGGGTAAGGGTAAGCCTAAGGGTAAAAGCAAGGATAAGGGTAAGGGTGAGGGTGAGGGTAAGGGTAAGCTTAAGGGTAAAAGCAAGGGTAAGGGTAAGGGTAAGGGTAAGGGTAAGGGTAAGGGTAAGCTTAAGGGTAAAAGCAAGGGTAAGGGTAAGGGTAAGGGTAAGGGTCAGGGTAAAAGCAAGGGTAAGGGTAAGGGTAAGGGTAAGGGTAAGGGTAAGGGTAAGCTTAAGGGTAAAAGCAAGGGTAAGGGTAAGGGTAAGGGTAAGGGTAAGGGTAAGGGTAAGGGTAAGGGTAAGGGTAAGGGTAAGGGTAAGGGTAAGCTTAAGGGTAAGGGTAAGGGTAAGGGTAAGGGTAAGCTTAAGGGTAAAAGCAAGGGTAAGGGTAAGGGTAAGGGTAAGGGTAAGCTTAAGGGTAAAAATAAGGGTAAGGGTAAGGGTAAGGGTAAGGGTAAGGGTAAGGGTAAGGGTAAGGGTAAGCTTAAGGGTAAGGGTAAGGGTAAGGGTAAGGGTAAGCTTAAGGGTAAAAGAAAGGGTAAGGGTAAGGGTAAGGGTAAGGGTAAGGGTAAGCTTAAGGGTAAGGGTAAGGGTAAGGGTAAGGGTAAGCTTAAGGGTAAAAGCAAGGGTAAGGTTAAGGGTAAGGGTAAGGGTAAGGGTAAGGGTAAGCTTAAGGGTAAGGGTAAGGGTAAGGGTAAGCTTAAGGGTAAAAGCAAGGGTAAGGGTAAGGGTAAGGGTAAGGGTAAGGGTAAGGGTAAGGGTAAGGGTAAGGGTAAGGGTAAGGGTAAGGGTAAGGGTAAGGGTAAGGGTAAGGGTAAGGGTAAGGGTAAGGGTAAGGGTAAGCTTAAGGGTAAGGGTAAGGGTAAGGGTAAGCTTAAGGGTAAAAGCAAGGGTAAGGGTAAGGGTAAGGGTAAGGGTAAGGGTAAGCTTAAGGGTAAGGGTAAGGGTAAGGGTAAGGGTAAGGGTAAGGGTAAGGGTAAGGGTAAGGGTAAGGGTAAGGGTAAGCTTAAGGGTAAGGGTAAGGGTAAGGGTAAGCTTAAGGGTAAAAGCAAGGGTAAGGGTAAGGGTAAGTGTAAAGGTAAGGGTAAGCCTAAGGGTAAAAGCAAGGGTAAGGGTAAGGGTAAGGGTAAGGGTAAGGGTAAGGGTAAGGGTAAGGGTAAGGGTAAGGGTAAGGGTAAGCTTAAGGGTAAAAGCAAGGGTAAGGGTAAGGGTAAGGGTAAGGGTAAGGGTAAGGGTAAGGGTAAGGGTAAGGGTAAGGGTAAGGGTAAGCTTAAGGGTAAAAGCAAGGGTAAGGGTAAGGGTAAGGGTAAGGGTAAGGGTAAGGGTTAGGGTAAGGGTAAGGGTAAGGGTAAGGGTAAGGGTAAGGGTAAGCTTAAGGGTAAAAGCAAGGGTAAGGGTAAGGGTAAGGGAAAGGGTAAGCTTAAGGGTAAAAGCAAGGGTAAGGGTAAGGGTAAGGGTAAGGGTAAGGGTAAGGGTAAGGGTAAGGGTAAGCTTAAGGGTAAGGGTAAGGGTAAGGGTAAGGGTAAGCTTAAGGGTAAAAGCAAGGGTAAGGGTAAGGGTAAGGGTAAGGGTAAGGGTAAGCTTAAGGGTAAGGGTAAGGGTAAGGGTAAGCTTAAGGGTAAAAGCAAGGGTAAGGTTAAGGGTAAGGGTAAGGGTAAGGGTAAGGGTAAGGGTAAGGGTAAGCTTAAGGGTAAGGGTAAGGGTAAGGGTAAGGTTAAGCTTAAGGGTAAAAGCAAGGGTAAGGGTAAGGGTAAGGGTAAGGGTAAGGGTAAGGGTAAGGGTAAGGGTAAGGGTAAGGGTAAGGGTAAGGGTAAGGGTAAGGGTAAGGGTAAGGGTAAGGGTAAGGGTAAGCTTAAGGGTAAGCTTAAGGGTAAAAGCAAGGGTAAGGGTAAGGGTAAACGTAAGGGTAAGGGTAAGCTTAAGGGTAAAAGCAAGGGTAAGGGTAAGGGTAAGGGTAAGGGTAAGGGTAAGGGTAAGGGTAAGGGTAAGGGTAAGGGTAAGCTTAAGGGTAAGGGTAAGGGTAAGGGTAAGCTTAAGGGTAAAAGCAAGGGTAAGGGTAAGGGTAAGGGTAAGGGTAAGGGTAAGGGTAAGGGTAAAGCTAAGGGTAAGCCTAAGGGTAAAAGCAAGGGTAAGGGTAAGGGTAAGGGTAAGGGTAAGGGTAAGGGTAAGGGTAAGGGTAAGGGTAAGGGTAAGGGTAAGGGTAAGGGTAAGGGTAAGGGTAAGGGTAAGGGTAAGGGTAAGCTTAAGGGTAAAAGCAAGGGTAAGGGTAAGGGTAAGGGTAAGGGTAAGGGTAAGGGTAAGCTTAAGGGTAAAAGCAAGGGTAAGGGTAAGGGTAAGGGTAAGGGTAAGGGTAAGGGTAAGGGTAAGGGTAAGGGTAAGGGTAAGGGTAAGGGTAAGGGTAAGGGTAAGGGTAAGGGTAAGGGTAAGGGTAAGGGTAAGGGTAAGCTTAAGGGTAAAAGCAAGGTTAAGGGTAAGGGTAAGGGTAAGGGTAAGGGTTAGAGTAAGGGTAAAGGTAAGGGTAAGCCTAAGGGTAAAAGCAAGGGTAAGGGTAAGGGTAAGGGTAAGGGTAAGGGTAAGGGTAAGGGTAAGGGTAAGGGTAAGAGTAAGGGTAAGGGTAAGGGTAAGCTTAAGGGTAAAAGCAAGGGTAAGGGTAAGGGTAAGGGTAAGGGTAAGGGTAAGCCTAAGGGTAAAAGCAAGGGTAAGGGTAAGGTTAAGGGTAAGGGTAAGGGTGAGCTTAAGGGTAAAAGCAAGGGTAAGGGTAAGGGTAAGGGTAAGGGTAAGGGTAAGCTTAAGGGTAAAAGCAAGGGTAAGGGTAAGGGTGAGGGTAAGGGTAAGGGTAAGGGTAAGGGTAAAGGTAAGGGTAAGCCTAAGAGTAAAAGCAAGGGTAAGGGAAAGGGTAAGGGTAAGGGTAAGGGTAAGGGTAAGGGTAAGGGTAAGGGTAAGGGTAAGGGTAAGGGTAAGGGTAAGGGTAAGCTTAAGGGTAAAAGCAAGGGTAAGGATAAGGGTAAGGGTAAGGGTAAGGGTAAGGGTAAGGGTAAGGGTAAGGGTAAGGGTAAGCTTAAGGGTAAAAGCAAGGGTAAGGGTAAGGGTAAGGGTAAGGGTAAGGGTAAGGGTAAGGGTAAGGGTAAGGGTAAGGGTAAGGGTAAGGGTAAGGGTAAGGGTAAACTTAAGGGTAAAAGCAAGGGTAAGGGTTAGGGTAAGGGTAAGGGTAAGGGTAAGGGTAAGGGTAAGTGTAAGCTTAAGGGTAAAAGCAAGGGTAAGGGTAAGGGTAAGGGTAAGGGTAAGGGTAAGGGTAAGCTTAAGGGTATAAGCAAGGGTAAGGGTAAGGGTAAGGGTGAGGGTAAGGGTAAGGGTAAGGGTAAGGGTAAGCTTAAGGGTAAAAGCAAGGGTAAGGGTAAGGGTAAGGGTAAGGGTAAGGGTAAGGGTAAGCTTAAGAGTAAAAGCAAGGGTAAGAGTAAGGGTAAGGGTAAGGGTAAGGGTAAGGGTAAGGGTAAGGGTAAGGGTAAGGGTAAGGGTAAGGGTAAGGGTAAAGGTAAGGTTAAGCCTAAGGGTAAAAGCAAGGGTAAGGGTAAGGGTAAGGGTAAGGGTAAGGGTAAGGGTAAGGGTAAGGGTAAGTTTAAGGGTAAAAGCAAGGGTAAGGGTAAGGGTAAGGGTAAGGGTAAGCCTAAGGGTAAAAGCAAGGGTAAGGGTAAGGGTTAGGGTAAGGGTAAGGGTGCCCCTACCCTTACCCTTACCCTCACCCTTACCCTTGCTTTTACCCTTGAGCTTACCCTTACCGTTACCCTTACCCTTACCCTTACCCTTACCCTTACCCTTACCCTTACCCTTACCCTTACCCTTACCCTTACCCTTACCCTTACCCTTGATTTACCCTTAGGCTTACCCTTACCTTTACCCTCACCCTTTCCCCTACCCTTACCCTTACCCTTACCCTTACCCTTGCTTTTACCTTTAAGCTTACCCTTACCCTTACCCTTACCCTTACCCTTACCCTTTCCCTTACCTTTACCCTTACCCTTTCCCTTGCTTTTACCCTTAAGCTTACCCTTACCCTTACCCTTACCCTTACCCTTACCCTTACCCTTGCTTTTACCCTAAAGCTTACCCTTACCCTTACCCTTACCCTTACCCTTACCCTTACCCTTACCCTTACCCTTGCTTTTACCCTAAAGCTTACACTTACCCTTACCCTTACCCTTACCCTTACCCTTACCCTTACCCTTACCCTTACCCTTACCCTTACCCTTACCCTTGCTTTTACCCTTAAGCTTACCCTTACCCTAACCCTTAGCCTTACCCTTACCGTTACCCTTGCTTTTACCCTTAGGCTTACCCTTACCTTTACCCTTACCCTTACCCTTACCCTTACCCTTACCCTTACCCTTACCCTTACCCTTACCCTTACCCTTACCCTTAATCTTGCTTTTACCCTTAGGCTTACCCTTACCCTTACCCTTACCCTTACCCTTACCCTTATCCTTACCCTTACCCTTACCCTTGCTTTTACCCTTGAGCTCACCCTTACCCTTACCCTTACCCTTACCCTTACCCTTACCCTTACCCTTACCCTTACTCTTACCCTTACCCTTGCTTTTACCCTTAAGCTTACCCTTACCCTTACCCTTACCCTTACCCTTAAGCTTACCCTTACCCTTACCCTTACCCTTACCCTTACCCTTACCCTTACCCTTGCTTTTACCCTTAAGCTTACCCTTACCCTTACCCTTACCCTTACCCTTACCCTTGCTTTTACCCTTAAGCTTACCCTTACCCTTACCCTTACCCTTACCCTTAAGCTTACCCTTACCCTTACCCTTACCCTTACCCTTACCCTTACCCTTACCCTTACCCTTACCCTTACCCTTGCTTTTACCCTTAAGCTTACCCTTACCCTTACCCTTACCCTTACCCTTGCCCTTACCTTTACCCTTACCCTTACCCTTACCCTTACCCTTACCCTTACCCTTGCTTTTACCCTTAGACTTACCCTTACCTTTACCCTTACCATTACCCTTACCCATACCCTTACCCTTACCCTTACCCTTACCCTTGCTTTTACCCTTAAGCTTACCCTTACCCTTACCCTTACCCTTACCCTTACCCTTACCCTTACCCTTAACCTTACCCTTACCCTTACCCTTACGCTTACCCTTGCTTTTACCCTTAAGCTTACCCTTACCCTTACCCTTACCCTTACCCTTACCCTTACCCTTACCCTTGCTTTTACCCTTAAGCTTACCCTTACCCTTACTCTAACCCCTACCCTTACCCTTACCCTTACCCTTACCCTTACCCTTGCTTTTACCCTTAGGCTTACCCTCACCTTTACCCTTACCCTTACCCTTACCCTTACCCTTACCCTTGCTTTTACCCTTAAGCTTACCCTTACCCTTACCCTTACCCTTACCCTTAGCCTTACCCTTACCCTTGCTTTTACCCTTAAGCTTACCCTTACCCTTACCCTTAGCCTTACCCTTACCCTTGCTTTTACCCTTAGGCTTACCCTTACCCTTACCCTTACACTTACCCTTAAGCTTACCCTTACCCTTACCCTTACCCTTACCCTTACCCTTACCCTTACCCTTACCCTTGCTTTTACCCTTAAGCTTACCCTTACCCTTACCCTTACCCTTACCCTTACCCTTGCTTTTACCCTTAAGCTTACCCTTACCCTTACCCTTACCCTTACCCTTACCCTTACCCTTACCCTTACCCTTACCCTTACTTAGGGTAAGGGTAAGGGTAAGCTTAAGGGTAAAAGCAAGGGTAAGGGTAAGGGTAAGGGTAAGGGTAAGGGTAAGGGTAAGGGTAAGGGTAAGGGTAAGGGTAAGGGTAAGCTTAAGGGTAAGGGTAAGGGTAAGGGTAAGGGTAAGCTTAAGGGTAAAAGCAAGGGTAAGGGTAAGGGTAAGGGTAAGGGTAAGGGTAAGCTTAAGGGTAAGGGTAAGGGTAAGGGTAAGGGTAATCTTAAGGGTAAAAGCAAGGGTAAGGTTAAGGGTAAGGGTAAGGGTAAGGGTAAGGGTAAGGGTAAGCTTAAGGGTAAGGGTAAGGGTAAGGGTAAGGGTAAGCTTAAGGGTAAAAGCAAGGGTAAGGGTAAGGGTAAGGGTAAGGGTAAGGGTAAGGGTAAGGGTAAGGGTGAGGGTAAAGGTAAGGGTAAGGGTAAGGGTAAGGGTAAGGGTAAGGGTAAGCTTTAGGGTAAGGGTAAGGGTAAGGGTAAGCTTAAGGGTAAAAGCAAGGGTAAGGGTAAGGGTAAGGGTAAGGGTAAGGGTAAGCTTAAGGGTAAAAGCAAGGGTAAGGGTAAGGGTAAGGGTAAGGGTAAGGGTAAGGGTAAGGGTAAGGGTAAGGGTAAGGGTAAGGGTAAGCTTAAGGGTAAGTGTAAGGGTAAGGGTAAGCTTAAGGGTAAAAGCAAGGGTAAGGGTAAGGGTAAGGGTAAGGGTAAGGGTAAAGGTAAGGGTAAGCCTAAGGGTAAAAGCAAGGGTAAGGGTAAGGGTAAGGGTAAGGGTAAGGGTAAGGGTTAGGGTAAGGGTAAGGGTAAGGGTAAGGGTAAGGGTAAGGGTAAGGGTAAGCTTAAGGGTAAAAGCAAGGGTAAGGGTAAGGGTAAGGGTAAGGGTAAGGGTAAGGGTAAGGGTAAGGGTAAGGGTAAGGGTAAGGGTAAGCTTAAGGGTAAAAGCAAGGGTAAGGGTAAGGGTAAGGGTAAGGGTAAGGGTAAGGGTAAGGGTAAGGGTAAGGGTTAGGGTAAGGGTAAGGGTAAGGGTAAGGGTAAGCTTAAGGGTAAAAGCAAGGGTAAGGGTAAGGGTAAGGGTAAGGGTAAGGGTAAGGGTTAGGGTAAGGGTAAAGGTAAGGGTAAGGGTAAGGGTAAGGGTAAGGGTAAGGGTAAGAGTAAGGGTAAGGGTAAGGGTAAGCTTAAGGGTAAAAGCAAGGGTAAGGGTAAGGGTAAGGGTAAGGGTAAGCCTAAGGGTAAAAGCAAGGGTAAGGGTAAGGTTAAGGGTAAGGGTAAGGGTAAGGGTAAGGGTAAGAGTAAGGGTAAGGGTAAGGGTAAGCTTAAGGGTAAAAGCAAGGGTAAGGGTAAGGGTAAGGGTAAGGGTAAGCCTAAGGGTAAAAGCAAGGGTAAGGGTAAGGGTAAGGGTAAGGGTAAGGGTAAGGGTAAGGGTAAGGGTAAGGGTAAGGGTAAGGGTAAGAGTAAGGGTAAGGGTAAGGGTAAGCTTAAGGGTGAAAGCAAGGGTAAGGGTAAGGGTAAGGGTAAGGGTAAGCCTAAGGGTAAAAGCAAGGGTAAGGGTAAGGTTAAGGGTAAGGGTAAGGGTAAGCTTAAGGGTAAAAGCAAGGGTAAGGGTAAGGGTAAGGGTAAGGGTAAGGGTAAGCTTAAGGGTAAAAGCAAGGGTAAGGGTAAGGGTGAGGGTGAGGGTAAGGGTAAGGGTAAGGGTGAAGGTAAGGGTAAGCCTAAGAGTAAAAGCAAGGGTAAGGGTAAGGGTAAGGGTAAGGGTAAGGGTAAGGGTAAGGGTAAGGGTTAGGGTAAGGGTAAGCTTAAGGGTAAAAGCAAGGGTAAGGATAAGGGTAAGGGTAAGGGTAAGGGTAAGGGTAAGGGTAAGGGTAAGGGTAAGCTTAAGGGTAAAAGCAAGGGTAAGGGTAAGGGTAAGGGTAAGGGTAAGGGTAAGCTTACCCTTACCCTTACCCTTACCCTTACACTTACCCTTGCTTTTACCCTTAGGCTTACCCTTACCCTTACCCTTACCCTTACCCTTAAGCTTACCCTTACCCTTACCCTTACCCTTACCCTTACCCTTACCCTTACCCTTACCCTTACCCTTACCCTTACCCTTTCCCTTACCCTTACCCTTACCCTTACCCTTGCTTTTACCTTACCCTTACCCTTACCTTTACCCTTACCCTTGCTTTGACCCTTAGGCTTACCCTTACCTTTACCCTTACCCTTACCCTTACCCTTACCCTTACCCTTACCTTTACCCTTACCCTTACCCTTACCCTTGCTTTTACCCTTAAGCTTACCCTTACCCTTACCCTTACCCTTACCCTTACCCTTACCCTTACCCTCACCCTTGCTTTTACCCTTAAGCTTACCCTTACCCTTACCCTTACCCTTACCCTTACCCTTACCCTTACCCTTACCCTTACCCTTACCCTTACCCTTACCCTTACCCTTACCCTTGCTTTTACCCTTAGGCTTAACCTTACCTTTACCCTTACCCTTACCCTTACCCTTACCCTTACCCTTACCCTTACCCTCACCCTTACCCTTACCCTTGCTTTTACCCTTAAGCTTACCCTTACCCTTACCCTTACCCTTACCCTTACCCTTACCCTTACCCTTGCTTTTACCCTTAAGCTTACCCTTACCCTTACCCTTACCCTTACCCTTACCCTCACCCTTACCCTTACCCTTACCCTTGCTTATACCCTTAAGCTTACCCTTACCCTTACCCTAACCCTTTCCCTTACCCTTACCCTTACCCTTACCCTTACCCTTACCCTTACCCTTACCCTTACCCTTGCTTTTACCCTTAGGCTTACCCTTACCTTTACCCTTACCCTTAACCTTACCCTTACCCTTACCCTTACCCTTACCCTTACCCTTGCTTTTACCCTTAAGCTTACCCTTACCCTTACCCTTACCCTTACCCTAACCCTTATCCTTGCTTTTACCCTTAAGCTTACCCTTACCCTTACCCTTACCCTTACCCTAACCCTTACCCTTAACCTTACCCTTACCCTTACCCTTACCCTTACCCTTGCTTTTACCCTTAAGCTTACCCTTACCCTCACCCTTACCCTTACCCTTACCCTTACCCTTACCCTTATCCTTACCCTTGCTTTTACCCTTAAGCTTACCCTTACCCTTACCCTTACCCTTACCCTTACCCTTACCCTTACCCTTACCCTTGCTTTTACTCTTAGGCTTACCCTTACCTTTACCCTTACCCTTACCCTTACCCTTACCCTTACCCTCACCCTTACCCTTACCCTTGCTTTTACCCTTAAGCTTACCCTTACCCTTACCCTTACCCTTACCCTTACCCTTGGTTTTACCCTTAAGCTTACCCTTACCCTTACCCTTAACCTTACCCTTACCCTTGCTTTTACCCTTAGGCTTACCCTTACCCTTACCCTTACCCTTACCCTTACCCTTACCCTTGCTTTTACCCTTAAGCTTACCCTTACCCTTACCCTTACTCTTACCCTTACCCTTACCCTTACCCTTACCCTTACCCTTACCCTTACCCTTACCCTTGGTTTTACCCTTAAGCTTACCCTTACCCTTACCCTTAACCTTACCCTTACCCTTGCTTTTACCCTTAGGCTTACCCTTACCCATACCCTTACCCTTACCCTTGCTTTTACCCTTAAGCTTACCCTTACCCTTACCCTTACTCTTACCCTTACCCTTACCCTTACCCTTACCCTTACCCTTACCCTTACCCTTACCCTTACCCTTACCCTTACCCTTGCTTTTACCCTTAGGCTTACCCTTACCTTTACCCTTACCCTAACCCTTACCCTTACCCTTACCCTTACCCTTACCCTTGCTTTCACCCTTAAGCTTACCCTTACCCTTACCCTCACCCTTACCCTTACCCTTACCCTTACCCTTACCCTTACCCTTACCCTTACCCTTACCCTTGCTTTTACCCTTAAGCTTACCCTTACCCTTACCCTTACCCTTACCCTTACCCTTACCCTTACCCTTACCCTTACCCTTGCTTTTACCCTTAAGCTTACCCTTACCCTTACCCTTACCCTTACCCTTACCCTTACCCTTACCCTCACCCTTACCCTTACCCTTGCTTTTACCCTTAGGCTTACCCTTACCTTTACCCTTACCCTTACCCTTACCCTTACCCATACCCTTACCCTTGCTTTTACCCTTAAGCTTACCCTTACCCTTACCCTTACCCTTAAGCTTACCCTTATCCTTACCCTTACCCTTACCCTTACCCTTACCCTTACCCTTACCCTTACCCTTACCCTTACCCTTACCCTTACCCTTACCCTTGCTTTTACCCTTAAGCTTACCCTTACCCTTACCCTTACCCTTACCCTTACCCTTGCTTTTACCCTTAAGCTTACCCTTACCCTTACCCTTACCCTTAAGCTTACCCTTACCCTTACCCTTACCCTTACCCTTACCCTAACCTTTAACCTTACCCTTACCCTTACCCTTACCCTTGCTTTTACCCTTAAGCTTACCCTTACCCTTACCCTTACCCTTACCCTTAAGCTTACCCTTACCCTTACCCTTACCCTTACCCTTAACCTTACCCTTGCTTTTACCATTAAGCTTACCCTTACCCTTACCCTTACCCTTACCCTTAAGCTTACCCTTACCCTTACCCTTACCCTTACCCTTACCCTTGCTTTTACCCTTAAGCTTACCCTTACCCTTACCCTTACCCTTACCCTTAAGCTTACCCTTACCCTTACCCTTACCCTTACCCTTACCCTTACCCTTACCCTTACCCTTGCTTTTACCCTTAAGCTTAACCTTACCCTTACCCTAAGTAAGGGTAAGGGTAAGGGTAAGGGTAAGGGTAAGGGTAAGGGTAAGGGTAAGGGTAAGGGTAAGGGTAAGGGTAAGGGTAAGGGTAAGCTTAAGGGTAAAAGCAAGGGTTAGGGTAAGGGTAAGGGTAAGGGTAAGGGTAAGGGTAAGGGTAAGGGTAAGGGTAAGGGTATAGGTAAGGGTAAGCTTAAGGGTAAGGGTAAGGGTAAGGGTAAGGGTAAGCCTAAGGGTAAAAGCAAGGGTAAGGGTAAGGGTAAGGGTAAGGGTAAGGGTAAGCTTAAGGGTAAAAGCAAGGGTAAGGGTTAGGCTAAGGGTAAGGGTAAGGGTAAGGGTAAGGGTAAGCTTAAGGGTAAAAGCAAGGGTAAGGGTAAGGGTAAGGGTAAGGGTAAGGGTAAGGGTAAGGGTAAAGGTGAGGGTAAGCCTAAGGGTAAAAGCAAGGGTAAGGGTAAGGGTAAGGGTAAGGGTAAGGGTAGGGGTAAGAGTAAGGGTAAGGGTAAGCTTAAGGGTAAAAGCAAGGGTAAGGGTAAGGGTAAGGGTAAGGGTAAGGGTAAGGGTAAGGGTAAGGGTAAGGGTAAAAGCAAGGTTACCCTTGCTTTTGCCCTTTGCCCTTACGGGTAAGGGTAAGGGTAAGGGTAAGGGTAAGGGTAAGGGTAAGGGTAAGGGTAAGGGTAAGGGTAAGGGTAAGGGTAAGGGTAAGGGTAAGGGTAAGGGTAAGGGTAAGGGTAAGGGTAAGCTTAAGGGTAAAAGCAAGGGTAAGGGTAAGGGTAAGGGTAAGGGTAAGGGTAAGGGTAATGGTAAGGGTAAAGGTAAGGGTAAGCCTAAGGGTAAAAGCAAGGGTAAGGGTAAGGGTAAGGGTAAGGGTAAGGGTAAGGGTAAGGGTAAGGGTAAGGGTAAGGGTAAGGGTAAGGGTAAGGGTAAGGGTAAGGGTAAGGGTAAGGGTAAGGGTAAGGGTAAGCTTAAGGGTAAAAGCAAGGGTAAGGGTAAGGGTAAGGGTAAGGGTAAGGGTAAGGGTAAGGGTAAGGGTAAGCTTAAGGGTAAGGGTAAGGGTGAGGGTAAGGGTAAGCCTAAGGGTAAAAGCAAGGGTAAGGGTAAGGGTAAGGGTAAGGGTAAGGGTAAGCTTAAGGGTAAAAGCAAGGGTAAGGGTAAGGGTAAGGGTAAGGGTAAGGGTGAGAGTAAGGGTAAGCTTAAGGGTAAGGGTAAGGGTAAGGGTAAGGGTAAGGGTAAGCTTAAGGGTAAAAGCAAGGGTAAGGGTAAGAGTAAGGGTAAGGGTAAGGGTAAGGGTAAGGGTAAGGGTGAGCTTAAGGGTAAAAGCAAGGGTAAGGGTAAGGGTAAGGGTAAGGGTAAGGGTAAGGGTAAGGGTAAGGGTAAGGGTAAGGGTAAGCTTAAGGGTAAAAGCAAGGGTAAGGGTAAGGGTAAGGGTAAGGGTAAGGGTAAGGGTAAGAGTAAGGGTAAGGGTAAGGGTAAGGGTAAGGGTAAAGGTAAGGGTAAGCCTAAGGGTAAAAGCAAGGGTAAGGGTAAGGGTAAGGGTAAGGGTAAGAGTAAGGGTAAGGGTAAGGGTAAGGGTAAGCTTAAGGGTAAAACCAAGGGTAAGGGTAAGGGTAAGGGTAAGGGTAAGCCTAAGGGTAAAAGCAAGGGTAAGGGTAAGGGTAAGGGTAAGGGTAAGGGTAAGCTTAAGGGTAAAAGCAAGGGTAAGGGTAAGGGTAAGGGTAAGGGTAAGGGTAAGGGTAAGCTTAAGGGTAAAAGCAAGGGTGAGGGTAAGGGTAAGGGTAAGGGTAAGGGTAAGGGTAAGGGTAAGGGTAAGGGTAAGGGTAAGGGTAAGGGTAAGGGTAAGCTTAAGGGTAAAAGCAAGGGTAAGGGTAAGGGTAAGGGTAAGGGTAAGGGTAAGGGTAAGGGTAAGGGTAAGGGTAAGGGTAAGCTTAAGGGTAAAAGCAAGGGTAAGGGTAAGGGTAAGGGTAAGGGTAAGGGTAAAGGTAAGGGTAAGCCTAAGGGTAAAAGCAAGGGTAAGGGTAAGGGTAAGGGTAAGGGTAAGGGTAAGGGTAAGGGTAAGGGTAAGGGTAAGGGTAAGGGTAAGGGTAAGGGTAAGGGTAAGGGTAAGGGTAAGGGTAAGGGTAAGGGTAAGGGTAAGGGTAAGGGTAAGGGTAAGGGTAAGGGTAAGCTTAAGGGTAAAAGCAAGGGTAAGGGTTAAGGTAGGGGTAAGGGTAAGCCTAAGGGTAAACGCAAGGGTAAGGGTAAGGGTAAGGGTAAGGGTAAGGGTAAGCTTAAGGGTAAAAGCAAGGGTAAGGGTAAGGGTAAGGGTAAGGTTAAGGGTAAGGGTAAGCTTAAGGGTAAAAGCAAGGGTAAGGGTAAGGGTAAGGGTAAAGGTAAGTGTAAGCCTAAGGGTAAAAGCAAGGGTAAGGGTAAGGGTAAGGGTAAGGGTAAGGGTAAGGGTAAGGGTAAGCTTAAGGGTAAAAGCAAGGGTAAGGGTAAGGGTAAGGGTAAGGGTAAGGGTAAGGGTAAGGGTAAGGGTAAGCTTACCCTTACCCTTACCCTTACCCTTACACTTACCCTTGCTTTTACCCTTAGGCTTACCCTTACCCTTACCCTTACCCTTACCCTTAAGCTTACCCTTACCCTTACCCTTACCCTTACCCTTACCCTTACCCTTACCCTTACCCTTACCCTTACCCTGACCCTTACCCTTACCCTTGCTTTTACCCTTAAGCTTACCCTTACCCTTACCCTTACCCTTACCCTTACCCTTGCCTTTACCCTTACCCTTGCTTTGACCCTTAGGCTTACCCTTACCTTTACCCTTACCCTTACCCTTACCCTTACCCTTACCTTCACCCTTACCCTTACCCTTACCCTTGCTTTTACCCTTAAGCTTACCCTTACCCTTACCCTTACCCTTACCCTTACCCTTACCCTTACCCTTACCCTTACCCTTGCTTTTACCCTTAAGCTTACCCTTACCCTTACCCTTACCCTTACCCTTACCCTTACCCTTACCCTTACCCTTACCCTTACCCTTACCCTTACCCTTACCCTTACCCTTACCCTTACCCTTACCCTTACCCTTACCCTTACCCTTACCCTTACCCTTACCCTTACCCTTACCCTTACCCTTACCCTTGCTTTTACCCTTAGGCTTAACCTTACCTTTACCCTTACCCTTACCCTTACCCTTACCCTTACCCTTACCCTTACCCTTACCCTTACCCTTACCCTTGCTTTTACCCTTAAGCTTACCCTTACCCTTACCCTTACCCTTACCCTTACCCTTACCCTTACCCTTGCTTTTACCCTTAAGCTTACCCTTACCCTTACCCTTACCCTTACCCTTACCCTCACCCTTACCCTTACCCTTACCCTTGCTTATACCCTTAAGCTTACCCTTACCCTTACCCTTACCCTTACCCTTACCCTTACCCTTACCCTTACCCTTACCCTTACCCTTACCCTTACCCTTACCCTTGCTTTTACCCTTAGGCTTACCCTTACCTTTACCCTTACCCTTACCCTTACCCTTACCCTTACCCTTACCCTTACCCTTACCCTTACCCTTACCCTTACCCTTACCCTTACCCTTACCCTTACCCTAACCCTTATCCCTGCTTTTACCCTTAAGCTTACCCTTACCCTTACCCTTACCCTTACCCTTACCCTTACCCTTACCCTTACCCTTACCCTTACCCTTACCCTTACCCTTACCCTTGCTTTTACCCTCAAGCTTACCCTTACCCTTACCCTTACCCTTACCCTTACCCTTACCCTTACCCTTATCCTTACCCTTGCTTTTACCCTTAAGCTTACCCTTACCCTTACCCTTACCCTTACCCTTACCCTTACCCTTACCCTTACCCTTACCCTTGCTTTTACTCTTAGGCTTACCCTTACCTTTACCCTTACCCTTACCCTTACCCTTACCCTTACCCTCACCCTTACCCTTACCCTTGCTTTTACCCTTAAGCTTACCCTTACCCTTACCCTTACCCTTACCATTACCCTTGGTTTTACCCTTAAGCTTACCCTTACCCTTACCCTTAACCTTACCCTTACCCTTGCTTTTACCCTTAGGCTTACCCTTACCCTTACCCTTACCCTTACCCTTGCTTTTACCCTTAAGCTTACCCTTACCCTTACCCTTACTCTTACCCTTACCCTTACCCTTACCCTTACCCTTACCCTTACCCTTACCCTTACCCTTACCCTTACCCTTACCCTTACCCTTACCCTTACCCTTACCCTTGCTTTTACCCTTAGGCTTACCCTTACCTTTACCCTTACCCTAACCCTTACCCTTACCCTTACCCTTACCCTTACCCTTGCTTTTACCCTTAAGCTTACCCTTACCCTTACCCTTACCCTTACCCTTACCCTTACCCTTACCCTTACCCTTACCCTTACCCTTACCCTTACCCTTACCCTTACCATTACCCTTGCTTTTACCCTTAAGCTTACCCTTACCCTTACCCTTACCCTTACCCTTACCCTTACCCTTACCCTTACCCTTACCCTTACCCTTACCCTTGCTTTTACCCTTAAGCTTACCCTTACCCTTACCCTTACCCTTACCCTTACCCTTACCCTTACCCTTACCCTTACCCTTACCCTTACCCTTGCTTTTACCCTTAGGCTTACCCTTACCTTTACCCTTACCCTTACCCTTACCCTTACCCTTACCCTTGCTTTTACCCTTAAGCTTACCCTTACCCTTACCCTTACCCTTACCCTTACCCTTACCCTTACCCTTACCCTTGCTTTTACCCTTAAGCTTACCCTTACCCTTACCCTTACCCTTACCCTTACCCTTACCCTTACCCTTACCCTTACCCTTACCCTTACCCTTGCTTTTACCCTTAAGCTTACCCTTACCCTTACCCTTACCCTTAAGCTTACCCTTACCCTTACCCTTACCCTTACTCTTACCCTTACCCTTAACCTTACCCTTACCCTTACCCTTACCCTTGCTTTTACCCTTAAGCTTACCCTTACCCTTACTCTTACCCTTACCCTTAAGCTTACCCTTACCCTTACCCTTACCCTTACCCTTACCCTTAACCTTACCCTTGCTTTTACCCTTAAGCTTACCCTTACCCTTACCCTTACCCTTACCCTTAAGCTTACCCTTACCCTTACCCTTACCCTTACCCTTACCCTTGCTTTTACCCTTAAGCTTACCCTTACCCTTACCCTTACCCTTACCCTTAAGCTTACCCTTACCCTTACCCTTACCCTTACCCTTACCCTTACCCTTACCCTTACCCTTGCTTTTACCCTTAAGCTTACCCTTACCCTTACCCTAAGTAAGGGTAAGGGTAAGGGTAAGGGTAAGGGTAAGGGTAAGGGTAAGGGTAAGGGTAAGGGTAAGGGTAAGGGTAAGCTTAAGGGTAAAAGCAAGGGTAAGGGTAAGTGTAAGGGTAAGGGTAAGGGTAAGGGTAAGGGTAAGGGTAAGGGTAAGGGTAAGGGTAAGGGTAAGGGTAAGCTTAAGGGTAAGGGTAAGGGTAAGGGTAAGGGTAAGCCTAAGGGTAAAAGCAAGGGTAAGGGTAAGGGTAAGGGTAAGGGTAAGGGTAAGCTTAAGGGTAAAAGCAAGGGTAAGGGTAAGGCTAAGGGTAAGGGTAAGGGTAAGGGTAAGGGTAAGCTTAAGGGTAAAAGCAAGGGTAAGGGTAAGGGTAAGGGTAAGGGTAAGGGTAAGGGTAAGGGTAAGGGTAAGGGTAAGGGTAAGGGTAAGGGTAAAGGTGAGGGTAAGCCTAAGGGTAAAAGCAAGGGTAAGGGTAAGGGTAAGGGTAAGGGTAAGGGTAGGGGTAAGAGTAAGGGTAAGGGTAAGCTTAAGGGTAAAAGCAAGGGTAAGGGTAAGGGTAAGGGTAAGGGTAAGGGTAAGGGTAAGCTTAAGGGTAAAAGCAAGGTTACCCTTGCTTTTACCCTTAAGCTTACCCTTACCCTTACCCTCACCCTTACCCTTACCCTTACGGGTAAGGGTAAGGGTAAGGGTAAGGGTAAGGGTAAGGGTAAGGGTAAGGGTAAGGGTAAGGGTAAGGGTAAGGGTAAGGGTAAGGGTAAGGGTAAGGGTAAGAGTAAGGGTAAGGGTAAGGGTAAGGGTAAGGGTAAGGGTAAGGGTAAGGGTAAGGGTAAGGGTAAGCTTAAGGGTAAAAGCAAGGGTAAGGGTAAGGGTAAGGGTAAGGGTAAGGGTAAGGGTAAGGGTAATGGTAAGGGTAAAGGTAAGGGTAAGCCTAAGGGTAAAAGCAAGGGTAAGGGTAAGGGTAAGGGTAAGGGTAAGGGTAAGGGTAAGGGTAAGGGTAAGGGTAAGGGTAAGGGTAAGGGTAAGGGTAAGGGTAAGGGTAAGGGTAAGGGTAAGGGTAAGGGTAAGGGTAAGGGTAAGGGTAAGCTTAAGGGTAAAAGCAAGGGTAAGGGTAAGGGTAAGGGTAAGGGTAAGGGTAAGGGTAAGGGTAAGCTTAAGTGTAAGGGTAAGGGTAAGGGTAAGCTTAAGGGTAAAAGCAAGGGTAAGGGTAAGAGTAAGGGTAAGGGTAAGGGTAAGGGTAAGGGTAAGGGTGAGCTTAAGGGTAAAAGCAAGGGTAAGGGTAAGGGTAAGGGTAAGGGTAAGGGTAAGGGTAAGGGTAAGGGTAAGGGTAAGGGTAAGGGAAAGCTTAAGGGTAAAAGCAAGGGTAAGGGTAAGGGTAAGGGTAAGGGTAAGGGTAAGGGTAAGGGTAAGGGTAAGGGTAAGGGTAAGGGTAAAGGTAAGGGTAAGCCTAAGGGTAAAAGCAAGGGTAAGGGTAAGGGTAAGGGTAAGGGTAAGAGTAAGGGTAAGGGTAAGGGTAAGGGTAAGCTTAAGGGTAAAAGCAAGGGTAAGGGTAAGGGTAAGGGTAAGGGTAAGCCTAAGGGTAAAAGCAAGGGTAAGGGTAAGGGTAAGGGTAAGCTTAAGGGTAAAAGCAAGGGTAAGGGTAAGGGTAAGGGTAAGGGTAAGGGTAAGGGTAAGGGTAAGCTTAAGGGTAAAAGCAAGGGTGAGGGTAAGGGTAAGGGTAAGGGTAAGTGTAAGGGTAAGGGTAAGGGTAAGGGTAAGGGTAAGGGTAAGGGTAAGGGTAAGGGTAAGGGTAAGGGTAAGGGTAAGGGTAAGGGTAAGCTTAAGGGTAAAAGCAAGGGTAAGGGTAAGGGTAAGGGTAAGGGTAAGGGTAAGGGTAAGGGTAAGCTTAAGGGTAAAAGCAAGGGTAAGGGTAAGGGTAAGGGTAAGGGTAAGGGTAAAGGTAAGGGTAAGCCTAAGGGTAAAAGCAAGGGTAAGGGTAAGGGTAAGGGTAAGGGTAGGGGTAAGGGTAAGGGTAAGGGTAAGGGTAAGGGTAAGGGTAAGGGTAAGGGTAAGGGTAAGGGTAAGGTTGAGGGTAAGGGTAAGGGTAAGGGTAAGGGTAAGCTTAAGGGTAAAAGCAAGGGTAAGGGTAAGGGTAGGGGTAAGGGTAAGCCTAAGGGTAAAAGCAAGGGTAAGGGTAAGGGTAAGGGTAAGGGTAAGGGTAAGCTTAAGGGTAAAAGCAAGGGTAAGGGTAAGGTTAAGGGTAAGGGTAAGGGTAAGGGTAAGGGTAAGGGTAAGCTTAAGGGTAAAAGCAAGGGTAAGGGTAAGGGTAAGGGTAAGGGTAAGGGTAAAGGTAAGGGTAAGCCTAAGGGTAAAAGCAAGGGTAAGGGTAAGGGTAAGGGTAAGGGTAAGGGTAAGGGTAAGGGTAAGGGTAAGGGTAAGCTTAAGGGTAAAAGCAAGGGTAAGGGTGAGGGTAAGGGTAAGGGTAAGGGTAAGGGTAAGGGTAAGGGTAAGGGTAAGGGTAAGGGTAAGCTTACCCTTACCCTTACCCTTACCCTTACACTTACCCTTGCTTTTACCCTTAGGCTTACCCTTACCCTTACCCTTACCCTTACCCTTAAGCTTACCCTTACCCTTACCCTTACCCTTACCCTTACCCTTACCCTTACCCTTACCCTTACCCTTACCCTTACCCTTGCTTTTACCCTTAAGCTTACCCTTACCCTTACCCTTACCCTTACCCTTACCCTTACCTTTACCCTTACCCTTGCTTTGACCCTTAGGCTTACCCTTACCTTTACCCTTACCCTTACCCTTACCCTTACCCTTACCTTCACCCTTACCCTTACCCTTACCCTTGCTTTTACCCTTAAGCTTACCCTTAACCTTACCCTTACCCTTACCCTTACCCTTACCCTTACCCTTGCTTTTACCCTTAAGCTTACCCTTACCCTTACCCTTACCCTTACCCTTACCCTTACCCTTACCCTTACCCTTACCCTTACCCTTACCCTTACCCTTACCCTTGCTTTTACCCTTAGGCTTAACCTTACCTTTACCCTTACCCTTACCCTTACCCTTACCCTTACCCTTACCCTTACCCTTACCCTTACCCTTACCCTTACCCTTGCTTTTACCCTTAAGCTTACCCTTACCCTTACCCTTACCCTTACCCTTACCCTTACCCTTACCCTTACCCTTACCCTTACCCTTACCCTTACCCTTACCCTTACCCTTACCCTTACCCTTACCCTTACCCTTAAGCTTACCCTTACCCTTACCCTTACCCTTACCCTTACCCTTACCCTTAAGCTTACCCTTACCCTTACCCTTACCCTTACCCTTGCTTTTACCCTTAAGCTTACCCTTACCCTTACCCTTACCCTTACCCTTACCCTTACCCTTACCCTTACCCTTACCCTTACCCTTACCCTTACCCTTACCCTTACCCTTGCTTTTACCCTTAGGCTTACCCTTACCTTTACCCTTACCATTACCCTTACCCATACCCTTACCCTTACCCTTACCCTTACCCTTGCTTTTACCCTTAAGC
This sequence comes from Myrrha octodecimguttata, assembly GCA_958510865.1. Lineage (NCBI taxonomy): Eukaryota > Metazoa > Arthropoda > Insecta > Coleoptera > Coccinellidae > Myrrha > Myrrha octodecimguttata. The sequence continues at coordinate 55,017 of CAUEHS010000943.1, forward strand.
TTACCCTTACCCTTACCCTTACCCTTACCCTTACCCTTACCCTTACCCTTACCCTTACCCTTACCCTTACCCTTGCTTTTACCCTTAAGCTTACCCTTACCCTTACCCTTACCCTTACCCTAACCCTTACCCTTACCCTTACCCTTGCTTTTACCCTTAAGCTTACCCTTACCCTTACTCTTACCCCTACCCTTACCCTTACCCTTACCCTTACCCTTACCCTTACCCTTACCCTTGCTTTTACCCTTAGGCTTACCCTCACCTTTACCCTTACCCTTACCCTTACCCTTACCCTTACCCTTACCCTTACCCTTGCTTTTACCCTTAAGCTTACCCTTACTCTTACCCTTACCCTTACCCTTAGCCTTACCCTTACCCTTGCTTTTACCCTTAAGCTTACCCTTACCCTTACCCTTAGCCTTACCCTTACCCTTGCTTTTACCCTTAGGCTTACCCTTACCCTTACCCTTACCCTTACCCTTAAGCTTACCCTTACCCTTACCCTTACCCTTACCCTTACCCTTACCCTTACCCTTACCCTTACCCTTACCCTTACCCTTTCCCTTACCCTTGCTTTTACCCTTAAGCTTACCCTTACCCTTACCCTTACCCTTACCCTTACCCTTACCCTTACCCTTACCCTTACCCTTACCCTTACCCTTACCCTTACCCTTACCCTTACTTAGGGTAAGGGTAAGGGTAAGCTTAAGGGTAAAAGCAAGGGTAAGGGTAAGGGTAAGGGTAAGGGTAAGGGTAAGGGTAAGGGTAAGGGTAAGGGTAAGCTTAAGGGTAAGGGTAAGGGTAAGGGTAAGGGTAAGCTTAAGGGTAAAAGCAAGGGTAAGGGTAAGGGTAAGGGTAAGGGTAAGGGTAAGCTTAAGGGTAAAAGCAAGGGTAAGGGTAAGGGTAAGGGTAAGGGTAAGGGTAAGGGTAAGGGTAAGGGTAAGGGTGAGGGTAAGGGTAAGGGTAAGGGTAAGGGTAAGGGTAAGGGTAAGGGTAAGCTTAAGGGTAAGGGTAAGGGTAAGGGTAAGCTTAAGGGTAAAAGCAAGGGTAAGGGTAAGGGTAAGGGTAAGGGTAAGGGTAAGCTTAAGGGTAAAAGCAAGGGTAAGGGTAAGGGTAAGGGTAAGGGTAAGGGTAAGGGTAAGGGTAAGGGTAAGGGTAAGGGTAAGGGTAAGGGTAAGGGTAAGGGTAAGGGTAAGGGTAAGGGTAAGGGTAAGCTTAAGGGTAAGGGTAAGGGTAAGGGTAAGCTTAAGGGTAAAAGCAAGGGTAAGGGTAAGGGTAAGGGTAAGGGTAAGGGTAAGGGTAAGGGTACCCTTACCTTTACCCTTACCCTTACCCTTACCCTTGCTTTTACCCTTAGGCTTACCCTTACCTTTACCCTTACCCTTACCCTTACCCTTACCCTTGCTTTTACCCTTAAGCTTACCCTTACCCTTACCCTTACCCTTACCCTTACCCTTACCCTTACCCTTACCCTTACCCTTGCTTTTACCCTTAAGCTTACCCTTACCCTTACCCTTACCCTTTCCCTTACCCTTGCTTTTACCCTTAAGCTTACCCTTACCCTTACCCTTTTCCTTACCCTTAAGCTTAACCTTACCCTTACCCTTACCCTTACCCTTACCCTTACCCTTACCCTTACCCTTGCTTTTACCCTTAAGCTTACCCTTACCCTTACCCTTACCCTTACCCTTACATTTACACTTACCCTTACCCTTACCCTTACCCTTACCCTTACCCTTGCATTTATCCTTAGGCTTACCCTTACCTTTACCCTTACCCTTACCCTTACCCTTACCCTTACCCTTACCCTTACCCTTACCCTTACCCTTGCTTTTACCCTTAAGCTTACCCTTACCCTTACCCTTACCCTTACCCTTACCCTTACCCTTACCCTTACCCTTACCCTTACCCTTGCTTTTACCCTAAAGCTTACCCTTACCCTTACCCTTACCCTTACCCTTACCCTTACCCTTACCCTTACCCTTACCCTTACCCTTGCTTTTACCCTTAAGCTTACCCTTACCCTTACCCTTACCCTTACCCTTACCCTTACCCTTACCCTTACCCTTACCCTTACCCTTACCCTTACCCTTACCCTTGCTTTTACCCTTAGGCTTACCCTTACCTTTACCCTTACCCTTACCCTTACCCTTACCCTTACCCTTACCCTTACCCTTGCTTTTACCCTTAAGCTTACCCTTACCCTTACCCTTACCCTTACCCTTACCCTTACCCTTACCCTTACCCTTACCCTTACCCTTGCTTTTACCCTTAGGCTTACCCTTACCTTTACCCTTACCCTTACCCTTACCCTTACCCTTACCCTTACACTTACCCTTACCCTTGCTTTTACCCTTAAGCTTACCCTTACCCTTACCCTTTCCCTTACCCTTACCCTTACCCTTGCTTTTACCTTTAAGCATACCCTTACCCTTACCCTTACCCTTACCCTTGCTTTTACCCTTAGGCTTACCCTTACCCTTACCCTTACCCTTACCCTTGCTTTTACCCTTAAGCTTACCCTTACCCTTACCCTTACCCTTACCCTTACCCTTACCCTTACCCTTACCCTTACCCTTACCCTTACCCTTACCCTTACCCTTACCCTTACCCTTACCCTTACCCTTACCCTTGCTTTTACCCTTAAGCTTACCCTTACCCTTACCCTTACCCTTACCCTTACCCTTACCCTTACCCTTACCCTCACCCTTGCTTTTACCCTTAAGCTTACCCTTACCCTTACCCTTACTTTTACCCTTACCCTTACCCTTACCCTTGCTTTTACCCTTAAGCTTACCCTTACCCTTACCCTTACCCTTACCCTTGCTTTTACCCTTAGGCTTACCCTTACCCTTACCCTTACCCTTACCCTTACCCTTGCTTTTACCCTTAAGCTTACCCTTACCCTTACCCTTACCCTTACTCTTACTCTTACCCTTACCCTTACCCTTACCCTTACCCTTACCCTTACCCTTACCCTTACCCTTGCTTTTACCCTTAGGCTTACCCTTACCTTTACCCTTACCCTTACCCTTACCCTTACCCTTACCCTTACCCTTACCCTTACCCTCGCTTTTAATCTTAAGCTTACCCTTACCCTTACCCTTACCCTTACCCTTACCCTTACCCTTACCCTTACCCTTACCCTTGCTTTTACCCTTAAGCTTACCCTTACCCTTACCCTTACCCTTAAGCTTACCCTTACCCTTACCCTTACCCTTACCCTTACCCTTACCCTTACCCTTACCCTTACCCTTACCCTTACCCTTACCCTTACCCTTACCCTTACCCTTACCCTTGCTTTTACCCTTAAGCTTACCCTTACCCTTACCCTTGCTTTTACCCTTAAGCTTACCCTTACCCTTACCCTTACCCTTAAGCTTACCCTTACCCTTACCCTTACCCTTACCCTTACCCTTACCCTTACCCTCACCCTTACCCTTACCCTTACCCTTACCCTTACCCTTACCCTTACCCTTACCCTTACCCTTACCCTTACCCTTGCTTTTACCCTTAAGCTTACCCTTACCCTTACCCTTACCCTTACCCTTACCCTTGCTTTTACCCTTAAGCTTACCCTTACCCTTACCCTTACCCTTACCCTTAAGCTTACCCTTACCCTTACCCTTACCCTTACCCTTACCCTTACCCTTACCCTTACCCTTGCTTTTACCCTTAAGCTTACCCTTACCCTTACCCTAAGTAAGGGTAAGGGTAAGGGTAAGGGTAAGGGTAAGGGTAAGGGTAAGGGTAAGGGTAAGGGTAAGGGTAAGGGTAAGGGTAAGGGTAAGGGTAAGGGTAAGGGTAAGCTTAAGGGTAAGGGTAAGGGTAAGGATAAGGGTAAGCTTAAGGGTAAAAGCAAGGGTAAGGGTAAGGGTAAGGGTAAGGGTAAGGGTAAGCTTAAGGGTAAAAGCAAGGGTAAGGGTAAGGGTAAGGGTAAGGGTAAGGGTAAGGGTAAGGGTAAGGGTGAGGGTAAGGGTAAGGGTAAGGGTAAGGGTAAGGGTAAGGGTAAGGGTAAGCTTAAGGGTAAGGGTAAGGGTAAGGGTAAGCTTAAGGGTAAAAGCAAGGGTAAGGGTAAGGGTAAGGGTAAGGGTAAGGGTAAGGGTAAGCTTAAGGGTAAAAGCAAGGGTAAGGGTAAGGGTAAGGGTAAGGGTAAGGGTAAGGGTAAGGGTAAGGGTAAGGGTAAGGGTAAGGGTAAGGGTAAGGGTAAGGGTAAGGGTAAGGGTAAGCTTAAGGGTAAGGGTAAGGGTAAGGGTAAGCTTAAGGGTAAAAGCAAGGGTAAGGGTAAGGGTAAGGGTAAGGGTAAGGGTAAGGGTAAGGGTAAGGGTAAGGGTAAGCTTAAGGGTAAAAGCGAGGGTAAGGGTAAGGGTAAGGGTAAGGGTAAGGGTAAGGGTAAGGGTAAGGGTAAAGGTAAGGGTAAGCCTAAGGGTAAAAGCAAGGGTAAGGGTAAGGGTAAGGGTAAGGGTAAGGGTAAGGGTAAGGGTTACCCTTACCCTTACCCTTACCCTTACCCTTACCCTCGCTTTTAATCTTAAGCTTACCCTTACCCTTACCCTTACCCTTACCCTTACCCTTACCCTTACCCTTACCCTTACCCTTGCTTTTACCCTTAAGCTTACCCTTACCCTTACCCTTACCCTTAAGCTTACCCTTACCCTTACCCTTACCCTTACCCTTACCCTTACCCTTACCCTTACCCTTACCCTTACCCTTACCCTTACCCTTACCCTTACCCTTACCCTTACCCTTGCTTTTACCCTTAAGCTTACCCTTACCCTTACCCTTGCTTTTACCCTTAAGCTTACCCTTACCCTTACCCTTACCCTTAAGCTTACCCTTACCCTTACCCTTACCCTTACCCTTACCCTTACCCTTACCCTCACCCTTACCCTTACCCTTACCCTTACCCTTACCCTTACCCTTACCCTTACCCTTACCCTTGCTTTTACCCTTAAGCTTACCCTTACCCTTACCCTTACCCTTACCCTTACCCTTGCTTTTACCCTTAAGCTTACCCTTACCCTTACCCTTACCCTTACCCTTAAGCTTACCCTTACCCTTACCCTTACCCTTACCCTTACCCTTACCCTTACCCTTACCCTTACCCTTGCTTTTACCCTTAAGCTTACCCTTACCCTTACCCTAAGTAAGGGTAAGGGTAAGGGTAAGGGTAAGGGTAAGGGTAAGGGTAAGGGTAAGGGTAAGGGTAAGGGTAAGGGTAAGGGTAAGGGTAAGGGTAAGGGTAAGCTTAAGGGTAAGGGTAAGGGTAAGGATAAGGGTAAGCTTAAGGGTAAAAGCAAGGGTAAGGGTAAGGGTAAGGGTAAGGGTAAGGGTAAGCTTAAGGGTAAAAGCAAGGGTAAGGGTAAGGGTAAGGGTAAGGGTAAGGGTAAGGGTAAGGGTAAGGGTGAGGGTAAGGGTAAGGGTAAGGGTAAGGGTAAGGGTAAGGGTAAGGGTAAGCTTAAGGGTAAGGGTAAGGGTAAGGGTAAGCTTAAGGGTAAAAGCAAGGGTAAGGGTAAGGGTAAGGGTAAGGGTAAGGGTAAGCTTAAGGGTAAAAGCAAGGGTAAGGGTAAGGGTAAGGGTAAGGGTAAGGGTAAGGGTAAGGGTAAGGGTAAGGGTAAGGGTAAGGGTAAGGGTAAGGGTAAGGGTAAGGGTAAGGGTAAGGGTAAGGGTAAGCTTAAGGGTAAGGGTAAGGGTAAGGGTAAGCTTAAGGGTAAAAGCAAGGGTAAGGGTAAGGGTAAGGGTAAGGGTAAGGGTAAGGGTAAGGGTAAGGGTAAGGGTAAGCTTAAGGGTAAAAGCGAGGGTAAGGGTAAGGGTAAGGGTAAGGGTAAGGGTAAGGGTAAGGGTAAGGGTAAAGGTAAGGGTAAGCCTAAGGGTAAAAGCAAGGGTAAGGGTAAGGGTAAGGGTAAGGGTAAGGGTAAGGGTAAGGGTAAGGGTAAGAGTAAGAGTAAGGGTAAGGGTAAGGGTAAGGGTAAGCTTAAGGGTAAAAGCAAGGGTAAGGGTAAGGGTAAGGGTAAGGGTAAGGGTAAGCCTAAGGGTAAAAGCAAGGGTAAGGGTAAGGGTAAGGGTAAGGGTAAGGGTAAGCTTAAGGGTAAAAGCAAGGGTAAGGGTAAGGGTAAGGGTAAAAGTAATTGTAAGGGTAAGGGTAAGCTTAAGGGTAGAAGCAAGGGTGAGGGTAAGGGTAAGGGTAAGGGTAAGGGTAAGGGTAAGGGTAAGGGTAAGCTTAAGGGTAAAAGCAAGGGTAAGGGTAAGGGTAAGGGTAAGGGTAAGGGTAAGGGTAAGGGTAAGGGTAAGGGTAAAGGTAAGGGTAAGGGTAAGGGTAAGGGTAAGGGTAAGGGTAAGGGTAAGGGTAAGGGTAAGGGTAAGGGTAAGGGTAAGGGTAAGGGTAAGCTTAAGGGTAAAAGCAAGGGTAAGGGTAAGGGTAAGGGTAAGGGTAAGCCTAAGGGTAAAAGCAAGGGTAAGGGTAAGGGTAAGGGTAAGGGTATGCTTAAAGGTAAAAGCAAGGGTAAGGGTAAGGGTGAGGGAAAGGGTAAGGGTAAGGGTAAGCTTAAGGGTAAAAGCAAGGGTAAGGGTAAGTGTAAGGGTAAGGGTAAGGGTAAGGGTAAGGGTAAGGGTAAAGGTAAGGGTAAGCCTAAGGGTAAAAGCAAGGGTAAGGGTAAGGGTAAGGGTAAGGGTAAGGGTAAGGGTAAGGGTAAGGGTAAGGGTAAGGGTAAGCTTAAGGGTAAAAGCAAGGGTAAGGGTAAGGGTAAGGGTAAGGGTAAGGGTAAGGGTAAGGGTAAAGGTAAGGGTAAGCCTAAGGGTAAAAGCAAGGGTAAGGGTAAGGGTAAGGGTAAGGGTAAGGGTAAGGGTAAGGGTAAGGGTAAGGGTAAGGGTAAGGGTAAGGGTAAGGGTAAGGGTAAGCTTAAGGGTAAAAGCAAGGGTAAGGGTAAGGGTAAGGGTAAGGGTAAGGGTAAGGGTAAGGGTAAGGGTAAGGGTAAGGGTAAGCTTTAGGGTAAAAGCAAGGGTAAGGGTAAGGGTAAGGGTAAGGGTAAGGGTAAGGGTAAGGGTAAGGGTAAGGGTAAGCTTAAGGGTAAAAGCAAGGGTAAGGGTAAGGGTAAGGGTAAGGGTAAGGGTAAGGGTAAGGGTAAGGGTAAGGGTAAGGGTATAGGTAAGGGTAAGCCTAAGGATAAATGCAAGGGTAAGGGTAAGGGTAAGGGTAAGGGTAAGGGTAAGTGTAAATGTAAGGGTAAGGGTAAGGGTAAGGGTAAGGGTAAGCTTAAGGGTAAAAGCAAGGGTAAGGGTAAGGGTAAGGGTAAGGGTAAGGGTAAGGGTAAGGGTAAGGTTAAGCTTAAGGGTAAGGAAAAGGGTAAGGGTAAGGGTAAGCTTAAGGGTAAAAGCAAGGGTAAGGGAAAGGGTAAGGGTAAGGGTAAGGGTAAGCTTAAGGGTAAAAGCAAGGGTAAGGGTAAGGGTAAGGGTAAGGGTAAGGGTAAGGGTAAGGGTAAGGGTAAGGGTAAGCTTAAGGGTAAAAGCAAGGGTAAGGGTAAGGGTAAGGGTAAGGGTAAAGGTAAGGGTAAGCCTAAGGGTAAAAGCAAGGGTAAGGGTAAGGGTAAGGGTAAAGGTAAGGGTAAGGGTAAGGGTAAGGGTAAGGGTAAGGGTAAGGGTAAGGGTAAGGGAAAGGGTAAGGGTAAGGGTAAGGGTAAGGGTAAGGGTGAGGGTAAGGGTAAGGGTAAGGGTAAGCTTAAGGGTAAAGGCAAGGGTAAGGGTAAGGGTAAGGGTTTTACCCTTAAGCTTACCCTTACCCTTACCCTTACACTTAGCCTTACCCTAACCCTTACCCTTGCTTTTACCCTTAGGCTTACCCTTACCCTTACCCTTACCCTTACCCTTGCTTTTACCCTTAAGCTTACCCTTACCCTTACCCTTACCCTTACCCTTACCCTTACCCTTACCCTTACCCTTACCCTTACCCTTACCCTTACCCTTACCCTTACCCTTGCTTTTACCCTTAAGCTTACCCTTACCCTTACCCTTAACCTTACCCTTAAGCTTACCCTTACCCTTACCCTTACCCTTACCCTTACCCTTGCTTTTACCCTTAAGCTTACCCTTACCCTTACCCTTACCCTTACCCTTAAGCTTACCCTTACCCTTACCCTTACCCTTACCCTTACCCTTGCTTTTACCCTTAAGCTTACCCTTACCCTTACCCTTACCCTTACCCTTACCCTTGCTTTTACCCTTAAGCTTACCCTTACCCTTACCCTTACTCTTACCCTTAAGCTTACCCTTACCCTTACCCTTACCCTTACCCTTACCCTTACCCTTACCCTTACCCTTACCCTTACCCTTACCCTTGCTTTTACCCTTAAGCTTACCCTTACCCTTACCCTTACCCTTACCCTTACCCTTAAGCTTACCCTTACCCTTACCCTTACCCTTACCCTTAGCCTTGCTTTTACCCTTAGGCTTACCCTTACCCTTACCCTTACCCTTACCCTTAAGCTTACCCTTACCCTTACCCTTACCCTTACCCTTACCCTTACCCTTACCCTTACCCTTGCTTTTACCCTTAAGCTTACCCTTACCCTTACCCTTACCCTTACCCTTAAGCTTACCCTTACCCTTACCCTTACCCTTACCCTTACCCTTACCCTTACCCTTACCCCTGCTTTTACCCTTAAGCTTACCCTTACCCTTACCCTTACCCTTACCCTTACCCTTGCTTTTACCCTTGAGCTTACCCTTACCCTTACCCTTACCCTTACCCTTAAGCTTACCCTTACCCTTACCCTTACCCTTACCCTTACCCTTACCCTTACCCTTACCCTTACCCTTACCCTTGCTTTTACCCTTAAGCTTACCCTTACCCTTACCCTTACCCTTACCCTTACCCTTACCCTTACCCTTACCCTTACCCTTAATCTTACCCTTACCCTTACCCTTACCCTTGCTTTTACCCTAAGGCTTACCCTTACCTTTACCCTTACCCTTACCCTTACCCTTACCCTTACCCTTACCCTTACCCTTGCTTTTACCCTTAAGCTTACACTTACCCTTACCCTTTCCCTTACCCTTACCCTTACCCTTGCTTTTACCTTTAAGCTTACCCTTACCCTTACCCTTACCCTTACCCTTACCCTTGCTTTTACCCTTAGGCTTACCCTTACCCTTACCCTTACCCTTACCCTTGCTTTTACCCTTAAGCTTACCCTTACCCTTACCCTTACCCTTACCCTTACCCTTGCTTTTACCCTTAAGCTTACCCTTACCCTCACCCTTACCCTTACCCTTACCCTTACCCTTACCCTTACCCTCACCCTTGCTTTTACCCTTAAGCTTACCCTTACCCTTACCCTTACCCTTACCCTTACCCTTACCCTTACGCTTACCCTTACCCTTGCTTTTACCCTTAAGCTTACCCTTACCCTTACCCTTACCCTTACCCTTACCCTTGCTTTTACCCTTAGGCTTACCCTTACCCTTACCCTTACCCTTACCCTTGCTTTTACCCTTAAGCTTACCCTTACCCTTACCCTTACCCTTACTCTTACCCTTACCCTTACCCTTACCCTTACCCTTACCCTTGCTTTTACCCTTAGGCTTACCTCTTACCTTTACCCTTACCCTTACCCTTACCCTTACCCTTACCCTTATCCTTACCCTTACCCTTACCCTTGCTTTTACCTTAAGCTTGCCTTACCCTTACCCTTACCCTTACCCTTACCCTTACCCTTACCCTTTCCCTTACCCTTGCTTTTACCCTTAAGCTTACCCTTACCCTTACCCTTACCCTTACCCTTACCCTTACCCTTACCCTTACCCTTACCCTTACCCTTACCCTTACCCTTGCTTTACCCTTAAGCTCACCCTTACCCCTTACCCTTACCCTTACCCTTAAGCTTACCCTCACCCTTACCCTTACCCTTACCCTTACCCTTACCCTTACCTTAACCTTACCCTTACCCTTGCTTTTACCCTTAAGCTTACCCTTACCCTTACCCTTACCCTTACCCTTACCCTTGCTTTTACCCTTACCCTTATCCTTACCCTTAAGCTTACCCTTACCCTTACCCTTACCCTTACCCTTAACCCTTACCCTTACCCTTACCCTTACCCTTACCCTTACCCTTGCTTTTACCCTTAAGCTTACCCTTACCCTTACCCTTACCCTTACCCTTACCCTTACCCCTTACCCTTACCCTTACCCTTACCCTTACTCTCACCCTTGCTTTTACCCTTAAGCTTACCCTTACCCTTACCCTTACCCTTACCCTTACCCTCACCCTTACCCTTACCCTTACCCTTACCCTTACCCTTACCCTTACCCTTACCCTTACCCTTGCTTTTACCCTTAAGCTTACCCTTACCCTTACCCTTACCCTTACCTTACCCTTACCCTTACCCTTACCTTACCCTTACCCTTCCCTTACCCTTACCCTTACCCTTGCTTTTACCCTTAGGCTTACCCTTACCTTTACCCTTACCCTTACCCTTACCCTTACCCTTACCCTTACCCTTACCCTTACCCTTGCTTTTACCCTTAAGCTTACCCTTACCCTTACCTTACCCTTACCCTTACCCTTACCCTTGCTTTATACCCTTAAGCTTACCCTTACCCTTACCCTTACCCTTACCCTTGCTTTTACCCTTAGGCTTACCCTTTCCTTACCCTTAGCCTTACCCTTAAGCTTACCCTTACCCTTACCCTTACCCTTACCCTTACCCTTACCCCTTACCCTTACCCTTACCCTTACCTTTCCTTACCCTTACCCTTACCCTTGCTTTTACCCTTAAGCTTACCCTTACCCTAACCCTTACACTTACCCCTACCCTTACCCTTACCCTTACCCTTACCCTTATCCTTACCCTAACCCTTACCCTTACCCTTGCTTTTACCCTTAGGCTTACCCTTACCTTTACCCTTACACTTACCCTTACCCTTAAGCTTACCCTTACCCTTACCCTTACCCTTACCCTTACCCTTACCTTACCCTTACCCTTGCTTTTTACCCTTAAGCTTACCCTTACCCTTACCCTTACACTTACCCTTACCCTTACCCTTACCCTTACCCTTACCCTTACCCTTACCCTTACCCTAACCCTTACCCTTACCCTTGCTTTTACCCTTAGGCTTACCCTTACCTTTACCCTTACCCTTACCCTTACCCTTACCCTTACCCTTACCCTTACCCTTACCCTTACCTTACCCTTACCCTTGCTTTTACCCTTAAGCTTACCCTTACCCTTACCCTTACCCTTACCCTTACCCTTACCCTTACCCTTACCCTTGCTTTTACCCTTAAGCTTACCCTTACCCTTACCCTTACCCTTACCCTTACCCTTACCCTCCACCATCACCCTTACCCTTACCCTTGCTTTTACCCCTTAAGCTTACCCTTACCCTTACCCTTACCCTTTCCCTTACCTTACCCTTACCCTTACCCTTACCCTTACCCTTACCCCTTACCCTTACCCTTGCTTTTACCCTTAAGCTTACCCTTACCCTTACCCTTACCCTTACCCTTACCCTTACCCTTACCCTTACCCTTACCCTTACCCTTACCCTTACCCTTACCCTTACCCTTACCCTTACCCTTACCCTTACCCTTACCCTTACCCTTACCCTTACCCTTGCTTTTACCCTTAGGCTTACCCCTTACCTTTACCCTTACCCTTACCCTTACCCTTACCCTTACCCTTACCCTTACCCTTACCCTTACCCTTGCTTTAACCCTTAAGCTTACCCTTACCTTCACCTCCTTACCCTTACCCTTACCCTTGCTTTTACCCTTAAGCTTACCCTTACCCTTACCCTTACCCTTACCCTTACCCTTACCCTTACCCTTGTTTTACCCTTAGGCTTACCCTTACCCTTACCCTTACCCTTACCCTTGCTTTTATTCTTAAGCTTACCCTTACCCTTACCCTTACCCTTACCCTTACCCCTTACCCTTACCTTTACCGTTACCCTTGCTTTTACCCTTAGGCTTACCCTAACCTTTACCCTTACCCTTACCCTTACCCTTACCCTTACCCTTACCCTTACCCTTACCCTTACCCTTACCCTTACCCTTACCCTTACCCTTGCTTTTACCCTTAAGCTTACCCTTACCCTTACCCTTACCCTTACCCTTACCCTTACCCTTACCCTTACCCTTACCCTTGCTTTTACCCTTAACTTACCCTTACCCTTACCCTTACCCTCACCCCCTACCCCTTACCCTTACCCTTGCTTATACCCTTAAGCTTACCCTTACCCCTTACCCTTACCCTTACCCTTACCCTTACCCTTACCCTTACCCTTACCCTTACCCTTGCTTTTACCCTTAGGCTTACCCTTAACTTTACCCTTACCCTTACCCTTACCCTTACCCTTGCTTTTACCCTCAAGCTTACCCTTACCCTTACCCTTACCCTAACCTTACCCTTGCTTTTACCCTTAGCTACCTTACCCTTACCCTTACCCTTACCCTTCTTACCCTTACCCTTACCCTTACCCTTACCCTTACCCTTACCCTTGCTTTTACCCTTAAGCTTACCCTTACCCTTACCCTTACCCTTACCCTTACCCTTACCCTTACCCTTACCCTTACCCTTACCCTTACCCTTACCCTTGCTTTTACCCTTAAGCTTACCCTTACCCTTACCCTTACCCTTACCCTTACCCTTGCTTTTACCCTAAGGCTTAGGCTTACCTTTACCCTTACCCTTACCCTTACCCTTGCTTTTACCCTTAAGCTTACACTTACCCTTACCCTTACCCTTACCCTTACCCTTACCCTTGCTTTTACCCTTAAGCTTACCCTTACCCTTACCCTTACCCTTACCCTTACCCTTACCCTTACCCTTACCCTTGCTTTTACCCTTACCCTTACCCTTGCTTTTACCCTTAGGCTTACCCTTACCCTTACCCTTACCCTTACCCTTACCCTTACCCTTACCCTTGCTTTTACCCTTAAGCTTACCCTTACCCTTACCCTTACCCTTACCCTTACCCTTACCCTTACCCTTACCCTTACCCTTACCCTTGCTTTTACCCTTAAGCTTACCCTTACCCTTACCCTTACCCTTACCCTTACCCTTACCCTTACCCTTACCCTTACCCTTACCCTTACCCTTACCCTTACCCTTACCCTTACCCTTACCCTTACCCTTACCCTTACCCTTACCCTTACCCTTGCTTTTACCCTTAAGCTTACCCTTACCCTTACCCTTACCCTTACCCTTACCCTTACCCTTACCCTTACCCTTACCCTTACCCTTACCCTTACCCTTACCCTTACCCTTACCCTTGCTTTTACCCTTAAGCTTACCCTTACCTTACCCTTACCCTTACCCTTACCCTTACCCTTACCCTTACCCTTACCCTTACCCTTGCTTTTACCCTTAAGCTTACCCTTACCCTTACCCTTACCCTTACCCTTACCCTTACCCTTACCCTTGCTTTTACCCTTAAGCTTACCCTTACCCTTACTCTTACCCCTACCCTTACCCTTACCCTTACCCTTACCCTTACCCTTACCCTTGCTTTTACCCTTAGGCTTACCCTCACCTTTACCCTTACCCTTACCCTTACCCTTACCCTTACCCTTACCCTTACCCTTGCTTTTACCCTTAAGCTTACCCTTACTCTTACCCTTACCCTTACCCTTAGCCTTACCCTTACCCTTGCTTTTACCCTTAAGCTTACCCTTACCCTTACCCTTAGCCTTACCCTTACCCTTGCTTTTACCCTTAGGCTTACCCTTACCCTTACCCTTACCCTTACCCTTAAGCTTACCCTTACCCTTACCCTTACCCTTACCCTTACCCTTACCCTTACCCTTACCCTTTCCCTTACCCTTGCTTTTACCCTTAAGCTTACCCTTACCCTTACCCTTACCCTTACCCTTACCCTTACCCTTACCCTTACCCTTACCCTTACCCTTACCCTTACCCTTACCCTTACCCTTACCCTTACCCTTACCCTTACTTAGGGTAAAGGTAAGGGTAAGCTTAAGGGTAAAGCAAGGGTAAGGGTAAGGGTAAGGGTAAGGGTAAGGGTAAGGGTAAGGGTAAGGGTAAGGGTAAGCTTAAGGGTAAGGGTAAGGGTAAGGGTAAGGGTAAGCTTAAGGGTAAAAGCAAGGGTAAGGGTAAGGGTAAGGGTAAGGGTAAGGGTAAGCTTAAGGGTAAAAGCAAGGGTAAGGGTAAGGGTAAGGGTAAGGGTAAGGGTAAGGGTAAGGGTGAGGGTAAGGGTAAGGGTAAGGGTAAGGGTAAGGGTAAGGGTAAGGGTAAGGGTAAGCTTAAGGGTAAGGGTAAGGGTAAGCTTAAGGGTAAAAGCAAGGGTAAGGGTAAGGGTAAGGGTAAGGGTAAGGGTAAGCTTAAGGGTAAAAGCAAGGGTAAGGGTAAGGGTAAGGGTAAGGGTAAGGGTAAGGGTAAGGGTAAGGGTAAGGGTAAGGGTAAGGGTAAGGGTAAGGGTAAGGGTAAGCTTAAGGGTAAAAGCAAGGGTAAGGGTAAGGGTAAGGGTAAAAGTAAGGGTAAGGGTAAGGGTAAGCTTAAGGGTAAAAGCAAGGGTGAGGGTAAGGGTAAGGGTAAGGGTAAGGGTAAGGGTAAGGGTAAGGGTAAGCTTAAGGGTAAAAGCAAGGGTAAGGGTAAGGGTAAGGGTAAGGGTAAGGGTAAGGGTAAGGGTAAGGGTAAGGGTAAAGGTAAGGGTAAGGGTAAGGGTAAGGGTAAGGGTAAGGGTAAGGGTAAGGGTAAGGGTAAGGGTAAGGGTAAGCTTAAGGGTAAAAGCAAGGGTAAGGGTAAGGGTAAGGGTAAGGGTAAGCCTAAGGGTAAAAGCAAGGGTAAGGGTAAGGGTAAGGGTAAGGGTATGCTTAAACGTAAAAGCAAGGGTAAGGGTAAGGGTAAGGGAAAGGGTAAGGGTAAGGGTAAGCTTAAGGGTAAAAGCAAGGGTAAGGGTAAGTGTAAGGGTAAGGGTAAGGGTAAGGGTAAGGGTAAGGGTAAAGGTAAGGGTAAGCCTAAGGGTAAAAGCAAGGGTAAGGGTAAGGGTAAGGGTAAGGGTAAGGGTAAGGGTAAGGCTAAGGGTAAGGGTGAGGGTAAGGGTAAGCTTAAGGGTAAAAGCAAGGGTAAGGGTAAGGGTAAGGGTAAGGGTAAGGGTAAGGGTAAGGGTAAGGGTAAGGGTAAGGGTAAGGGTAAGGGTAAGGGTAAGGGTAAGCTTTAGGGTAAAAGCAAGGGTAAGGGTAAGGGTAAGGGTAAGGGTAAGGGTAAGGGTAAGGGTAAGGGTAAGGGTAAGCTTAAGGGTAAAAGCAAGGGTAAGGGTAAGGGTAAGGGTAAGGGTAAGGGTAAGCTTAAGGGTAAAAGCAAGGGTAAGGGTAAGGGTAAGGGTAAGGGTAAGGGTAAGGGTAAGGGTAAGGGTAAGGGTAAGGGTAAGGGTAAGGGTAAGGGTAAGGGTAAGGGTAAGCTTAAGGGTAAAAGCAAGGGTAAGGGTAAGGGTAAGGGTAAAAGTAAGGGTAAGGGTAAGGGTAAGCTTAAGGGTAAAAGCAAGGGTGAGGGTAAGGGTAAGGGTAAGGGTAAGGGTAAGGGTAAGGGTAAGGGTAAGGGTAAGCTTAAGGGTAAAAGCAAGGGTAAGGGTAAGGGTAAGGGTAAGGGTAAGGGTAAGGGTAAGGGTAAGGGTAAGGGTAAAGGTAAGGGTAAGGGTAAGGGTAAGGGTAAGGGTAAGGGTAAGGGTAAGGGTAAGGGTAAGGGTAAGGGTAAGCTTAAGGGTAAAAGCAAGGGTAAGGGTAAGGGTAAGGGTAAGGGTAAGCCTAAGGGTAAAAGCAAGGGTAAGGGTAAGGGTAAGGGTAAGGGTATGCTTAAAGGTAAAAGCAAGGGTAAGGGTAAGGGTAAGGGAAAGGGTAAGGGTAAGGGTAAGCTTAAGGGTAAAAGCAAGGGTAAGGGTAAGTGTAAGGGTAAGGGTAAGGGTAAGGGTAAGGGTAAGGGTAAAGGTAAGGGTAAGCCTAAGGGTAAAAGCAAGGGTAAGGGTAAGGGTAAGGGTAAGGGTAAGGGTAAGGGTAAGGCTAAGGGTAAGGGTGAGGGTAAGGGTAAGCTTAAGGGTAAAAGCAAGGGTAAGGGTAAGGGTAAGGGTAAGGGTAAGGGTAAGGGTAAGGGTAAAGGTAAGGGTAAGCCTAAGGGTAAAAGCAAGGGTAAGGTTAAGGGTAAGGGTAAGGGTAAGGGTAAGGGTAAGGGTAAGGGTAAGGGTAAGGGTAAGGGTAAGGGTAAGGGTAAGCTTAAGGGTAAAAGCAAGGGTAAGGGTAAGGGTAAGGGTAAGGGTAAGGGTAAGGGTAAGGGTAAGGGTAAGGGTAAGCTTTAGGGTAAAAGCAAGGGTAAGGGTAAGGGTAAGGGTAAGGGTAAGGGTAAGGGTAAGGGTAAGGGTAAGGGTAAGCTTAAGGGTAAAAGCAAGGGTAAGGGTAAGGGTAAGGGTAAGGGTAAGGGTAAGGGTAAGGGTAAGGGTAAGGGTAAAGGTAAGGGTAAGCCTAAGGATAAATGCAAGGGTAAGGGTAAGGGTAAGGGTAAGGGTAAGTGTAAATGTAAGGGTAAGGGTAAGGGTAAGGGTAAGGGTAAGCTTAAGGGTAAAAGCAAGGGTAAGGGTAAGGGTAAGGGTAAGGGTAAGGGTAAGGGTAAGGGTAAGGGTAAGGTTAAGCTTAAGGGTAAGGAAAAGGGTAAGGGTAAGGGTAAGCTTAAGGGTAAAAGCAAGGGTAAGGGAAAGGGTAAGGGTAAGGGTAAGGGTAAGCTTAAGGGTAAAAGCAAGGGTAAGGGTAAGGGTAAGGGTAAGGGTAAGGGTAAGGGTAAGGGTAAGGGTAAGGGTAAGGGTAAGCTTAAGGTTAAAAGCAAGGGTAAGGGTAAGGGTAAGGGTAAGGGTAAAGGTAAGGGTAAGCCTAAGGGTAAAAGCAAGGGTAAGGGTAAGGGTAAGGGTAAAGGTAAGGGTAAGGGTAAGGGTAAGGGTAAGGGTAAGGGTAAGGGTAAGGGTAAGGGAAAGGGTAAGGGTAAGGGTAAGGGTAAGGGTAAGGGTGAGGGTAAGGGTAAGGGTAAGGGTAAGCTTAAGGGTAAAAGCAAGGGTAAGGGTAAGGGTAAGGGTTTTACCCTTAAGCTTACCCTTACCCTTACCCTTACACTTAGCCTTACCCTAACTCTTACCCTTGCTTTTACCCTTAGACTTACCCTTACCCTTACCCTTACCCTTACCCTTGCTTTTACCCTTAAGCTTACCCTTACCCTTACCCTTACCCTTACCCTTACCCTTACCCTTACCCTTACTCTTACCCTTACCCTTACCCTTACCCTTACCCTTGCTTTTACCCTTAAGCTTACCCTTACCCTTACTCTTACCCTTACCCTTAAGCTTACCCTTACCCTTACCCTTACCCTTACCCTTACCCTTACCCTTACCCTTACCCTCACCCTTACCCTTGCTTTTACCCTTAAGCTTACCCTTACCCTTACCCTTACCCTTACCCTTACCCTTGCTTTTACCCTTAAGCTTACCCTTACCCTTACCCTTACCCTTACCCTTAAGCTTACCCTTACCCTTACCCTTACCCTTACCCTTACCCTTACCCTTACCCTTACCCTTACCCTTACCCTTGCTTTTACCCTTAAGCTTACCCTTACCCTTACCCTTACCCTCACCCTTACCCTTACCCTTAAGCTTACCCTTACCCTTACCCTTACCCTTACCCTTAGCCTTGCTTTTACCCTTAAGCTTACCCTTACCCTTACCCTTACCCTTACCCTTAAGCTTACCCTTACCCTTACCCTTACCCTTACCCTTACCCTTACCCTTACCCTTACCCTTGCTTTTACCCTTAAGCTTACCCTTACCCTTACCCTTACCCTTACCCTTAAGCTTACCCTTACCCTTACCCTTACCCTTACCCTTACCCTTACCCTTACCCTTACCCTTGCTTTTACCCTTAAGCTTACCCTTACCCTTACCCTTACCCTTACCCTTACCCTTGCTTTTACCCTTGAGCTTACCCTTACCCTTACCCTTACCCTTACCCTTAAGCTTACCCTTACCCTTACCCTTACCCTTACCCTTACCCTTACCCTTACCCTTACCCTTACCCTTGCTTTTACCCTTAAGCTTACCTTTACCCTTACCCTTACCCTTACCCTTACCCTTACCCTTACCCTTACCCTTACCCTTACCCTTACCCTTACCCTTACCCTTGCTTTTACCCTAAGGCTTACCCTTACCTTTACCCTTACCCTTACCCTTACCCTTACCCTTACCCTTACCCTTACCCTTACCCTTACCCTTACCCTTGCTTTTACCCTTAAGCTTACCCTTACCCTTACCCTTTCCCTTACCCTTACCCTTACCCTTGCTTTTACCTTTAAGCTTACCCTTACCCTTACCCTTACCCTTACCCTTACCCTTGCTTTCACCCTTAGGCTTACCCTTACCCTTACCCTTACCCTTACCCTTGCTTTTACCCTTAAGCTTACCCTTACCCTTACCCTTACCCTTACCCTTACCCTTACCCTTACCCTTACCCTTACCCTTACCCTTACCCTTACCCTTACCCTTACCCTTACCCTTACCCTTACCCTTACCCTTACCTTTACCCTTACCCTTACCCTTACCCTTACCCTTACCCTTACCCTTACCCTTACCCTTGCTTTTACCCTTAAGCTTACCCTTACCCTCACCCTTACCCTTACCCTTACCCTTACCCTTACCCTTACCCTCACCCTTGCTTTTACCCTTAAGCTTACCCTTACCCTTACCCTTACCCTTACCCTTACCCTTACCCTTACGCTTACCCTTACCCTTGCTTTTACCCTTAAGCTTACCCTTACCCTTACCGTTACCCTTACCCTTACCCTTGCTTTTACCCTTAGGCTTACCCTTACCCTTACCCTTACCCTTACCCTTGCTTTTACCCTTAAGCTTACCCTTACCCTTACCCTTACCCTTACTCTTACCCTTACCCTTACCCTTACCCTTACCCTTACCCTTGCTTTTACCCTTAGGCTTACCCTTACCTTTACCCTTACCCTTACCCTTACCCTTACCCTTACCCTTACCCTTACCCTTACCCTTACCCTTACCCTTGCTTTTACCCTTAAGCTTGCCCTTACCCTTACCCTTACCCTTACCCTTACCCTTACCCTTACCCTTTCCCTTACCCTTGCTTTTACCCTTAAGCTTACCCTTACCCTTACCCTTACCCTTACCCTTACCCTTACCCTTACCCTTACCCTTACCCTTACCCTTACCCTTACCCTTACCCTTACCCTTACCCTTGCTTTTACCCTTAAGCTTACCCTTACCCTTACCCTTACCCTTACCCTTAAGCTTACCCTCACCCTTACCCTTACACTTACCCTTACCCTTACCCTTACCCTTACCCTTAACCTTACCCTTACCCTTGCTTTTACCCTTAAGCTTACCCTTACCCTTACCCTTACCCTTACCCTTACCCTTGCTTTTGCCCTTACCCTTATCCTTACCCTTAAGCTTACCCTTACCCTTACCCTTACCCTTACCCTTACCCTTACCCTTACACTTACCCTTACCCTTACCCTTACCCTTGCTTTTACCCTTAAGCTTACCCTTACCCTTACCCTTACCCTTACCCTTACCCTTACCCTTACCCTTACCCTTACCCTCACCCTTGCTTTTACCCTTAAGCTTACCCTTACCCTTACCCTTACCCTTACCCTTACCCTTACCCTTACCCTTACCCTCACCCTTACCCTTACCCTTACCCTTACCCTTACCCTTACCCTTACCCTTACCCTTACCCTTGCTTTTACCCTTAAGCTTACCCTTACCCTTACCCTTACCCTTACCCTTACCCTTACCCTTACCCTTACCCTTACCCTTACCCTTCCCTTACCCTTACCCTTACCCTTGCTTTTACCCTTAGGCTTACCCTTACCTTTACCCTTACCCTTACCCTTACCCTTACCCTTACCCTTACCCTTACCCTTACCCTTGCTTTTACCCTTAAGCTTACCCTTACCCTTACCCTTACCCTTACCCTTACCCTTACCCTTACCCTTGCTTTTACCCTTAAGCTTACCCTTACCCTTACCCTTACCCTTACCCTTGCTTTTACCCTTAGGCTTACCCTTTCCCTTACCCTTAGCCTTACCCTTAAGCTTACCCTTACCCTTACCCTTACCCTTACCCTTACCCTTACCCTTACCCTTACCCTTGCTTTTACCCTTAAGCTTACCCTTACCCTAACCCTTACACTTACCCTTACCCTTACCCTTACCCTTACCCTTACCCTTACCCTAACCCTTACCCTTACCCTTGCTTTTACCCTTAGGCTTACCCTTACCTTTACCCTTACACTTACCCTTACCCTTAAGCTTACCCTTACCCTTACCCTTACCCTTACCCTTACCCTTACCCTTACCCTTACCCTTACCCTTACCCTTACCCTTACCCTTACCCTTACCCTTACCCTTACCCTTGCTTTTACCCTTAAGCTTACCCTTACCCTTACCCTTACACTTACCCTTACCCTTACCCTTACCCTTACCCTTACCCTTACCCTAACCCTTACCCTTACCCTTGCTTTTACCCTTAGGCTTACCCTTACCTTTACCCTTACCCTTACCCTTACCCTTACCCTTACCCTTACCCTTACCCTTACCCTTACCCTTACCCTTACCCTTACCCTTGCTTTTACCCTTAAGCTTACCCTTACCCTTACCCTTACCCTTACCCTTACCCTTACCCTTACCCTTACCCTTACCCTTGCTTTTACCCTTAAGCTTACCCTTACCCTTACCCTTACCCTTACCCTTACCCTTACCCTCACCCTCACCCTTACCCTTACCCTTGCTTTTACCCTTAAGCTTACCCTTACCCTTACCCTTACCCTTTCCCTTACCCTTACCCTTACCCTTACCCTTACCCTTACCCTTACCCTTACCCTTACCCTTACCCTTACCCTTGCTTTTACCCTTAAGCTTACCCTTACCCTTACCCTTACCCTTACCCTTACCCTTACCCTTACCCTTACCCTTACCCTTACCCTTACCCTTACCCTTACCCTTACCCTTACCCTTACCCTTACCCTTACCCTTACCCTTACCCTTACCCTTGCTTTTACCCTTAGGCTTACCCTTACCTTTACCCTTACCCTTACCCTTACCCTTACCCTTACCCTTACCCTTACCCTTACCCTTACCCTTACCCTTGCTTTAACCCTTAAGCTTACCCTTACCCTCACCCTTACCCTTACCCTTACCCTTGCTTTTACCCTTAAGCTTACCCTTACCCTTACCCTTACCCTTACCCTTACCCTTGTTTTACCCTTAGGCTTACCCTTACCCTTACCCTTACCCTTACCCTTGCTTTTATTCTTAAGCTTACCCTTACCCTTATCCTTACCCTTACCCTTACCCTTACCCTTACCTTTACCCTTACCCTTGCTTTTACCCTTAGGCTTACCCTAAACTTTACCCTTACCCTTACCCTTACCCTTACCCTTACCCTTACCCTTACCCTTACCCTTACCCTTACCCTTACCCTTACCCTTGCTTTTACCCTTAAGCTTACCCTTACCCTTACCCTTACCCTTACCCTTACCCTTACCCTTACCCTTACCCTTACCCTTACCCTTACCCTTGCTTTTACCCTTAAGCTTACCCTTACCCTTACCCTTACCCTCACCCTTACCCTTACCCTTACCCTTGCTTATACCCTTAAGCTTACCCTTACCCTTACCCTTACCCTTACCCTTACCCTTACCCTTACCCTTACCCTTACCCTTGCTTTTACCCTTAGGCTTACCCTTAACTTTTCCCTTACCCTTACCCTTACCCTTACCCTTGCTTTTACCCTCAAGCTTACCCTTACCCTTACCCTTACCCTAACCCTTACCCTTGCTTTTACCCTTAAGCTTACCCTTACCCTTACCCTTACCCTTACCCTTACCCTTACCCTTACCCTTACCCTTACCCTTACCCTTACCCTTACCCTTACCCTTGCTTTTACCCTTAAGCTTACCCTTACCCTTACCCTTACCCTTACCCTTACCCTTACCCTTACCCTTACCCTCACCCTTACCCTTGCTTTTACTCTTAAGCTTACCCTTACCCTTACCCTTACCCTTACCCTTACCCTTACCCTTACCCTTGCTTTTACCCTAAGGCTTAGGCTTACCTTTACCCTTACCCTTACCCTTACCCTTGCTTTTACCCTTAAGCTTACACTTACCCTTACCCTTACCCTTACCCTTACCCTTGCTTTTACCCTTAAGCTTACCCTTACCCTTACCCTTACCCTTACCCTTACCCTTACCCTTACCCTTACCCTTGCTTTTACCCTTACCCTTACCCTTGCTTTTACCCTTAGGCTTACCCTTACCCTTACCCTTACCCTTACCCTTACCCTTACCCTTACCCTTGCTTTTACCCTTAAGCTTACCCTTACCCTTACCCTTACCCTTACCCTTACCCTTACCCTTACCCTTACCCTTACCCTTACCCTTACCCTTACCCTTGCTTTTACCCTTAAGCTTACCCTTACCCTTACCCTTACCCTTACCCTTACCCTTACCCTTACCCTTACCCTTACCCTTACCCTTACCCTTACCCTTACCCTTACCCTTACCCTTACCCTTACCCTTACCCTTACCCTTACCCTTACCCTTACCCTTGCTTTTACCCTTAAGCTTACCCTTACCCTTACCCTTACCCTTACCCTTACCCTTACCCTTACCCTTACCCTTACCCTTACCCTTACCCTTACCCTTACCCTTGCTTTTACCCTTAAGCTTACCCTTACCCTTACCCTTACCCTTACCCTTACCCTTACCCTTACCCTTACCCTTACCCTTACCCTTACCCTTACCCTTACCCTTACCCTTACCCTTACCCTTACCCTTACCCATACCCTTGCTTTTACCCTTAGGCTTACCCTTACCTTTACCCTTACCCTTACCCTTACCCTTACCCTTACCCTTACCCTTACCCTTACCCTTACCCTTGCTTTTACCCTTAAGCTTACCCTTACCCTTACCCTTACCCTTACCCTTACCCTTACCCTTGCTTTTACCCTTAAGCTTACCCTTACCCTTACCCTTACCCTTACCCTTACCCTTGCTTTTACCCTTAGGCTTACCCTTACCCTTACCCTTACCCTTACCCTTACCCTTACCCTTACCCTTACCCTTACCCTTACCCTTACCCTTACCCTTACCCTTACCCTTACCCTTACCCTTACCCTCACCCTTGCTTTTACCCTTAAGCTTACCCTTACCCTTACCCTTACCCTTACCCTTACCCTTACCCTTACCCTTACCCTTACCCTTACCCTTACCCTTACCCTTACCCTTACCCTTACCCTTACCCTTACCCTTACCCTTGCTTTTACCCTTAGGCTTACCCTTACCTTTACCCTTACCCTTACCCTTACCCTTACCCTTACCCTTACCCTTACCCTTACCCTTACCCTTACCCTTACCCTTGCTTTTACCCTTAAGCTTACCCTTACCCTTACCCTTACCCTTACCCTTGGTTTTACCCTTAAGCTTACCCTTACCCTTACCCTTACCCTTACCCTTACCCTTACCCTTACCCTTACCCTTGCTTTTACCCTTAAGCTTACCCTTACCCTTACCCTTACCCTTACCCTTACCCTTACCCTTACCCTTGCTTTTACCCTTAAGCTTACCCTTACCCTTACCCTTACCCTTACCCTTACCCTTACCCTTACCCTTACCCTTACCCTTACCCTTACCCTTACCCTTACCCTTACCCTTACCCTTACCCTTACCCTTACCCTTGCTTTTACCCTTAGGCTTACCCTTACCTTTACCCTTACCCTTACCCTTACCCATACCCTTACCCTTACCCTTGCTTTTACCCTTAAGCTTACCCTTACCCTAACCCTTACCCTTACCCTTACCCTTACCCTTACCCTTGCTTTTACCCTTAAGCTTACCCTTACCCTTACCCTTACCCTTACCCTTACCCTTGCTTTTACCCTTAGGCTTACCCTTACCCTTACCCTTACCCTTACCCTTGCTTTTACCCTTAAGCTTACCCTTACACTTACCCTTATCCTTACCCTAACCCTTACCCTTGCTTTTACCCTTAGGCTTACCCTTACCCTTACCCTTACCCTTACCCTTGCTTTTACCCTTAAGCTTACCCTTACCCTTACCCTTACCCTTACCCTTACCCTTACCCTTACCCTTACCCTTACCCTTACCCTTACCCTTACCCTTACCCTTACCCTTACCCTTACCCTTACCCTTACCCTTACCCTTGCTTTTACCCTTAAGCTTACCCTTACCCTTACCCTTACCCTTACCCTTAAGCTTACCCTTACCCTTACCCTTACCCTTACCCTTACCCTTACCCTTACCCTCACCCTTACCCTTGCTTTTACCCTTAAGCTTACCCTTACCCTTACCCTTACCCTTACCCTTACCCTTGCTTTTACCCTTAAGCTTACCCTTACCCTTACCCTTACCCTTACCCTTAAGCTTACCCTTACCCTTACCCTTACCCTTACCCTTACCCTTACCCTTACCCTTACCCTTACCCTTACCCTTACCCTTACCCTTACCCTTGCTTTTACCCTTAAGCTTACCCTTACCCTTACCCTTACCCTTACCCTTACCCTTAAGCTTACCCTTACCCTTACCCTTACCCTTACCCTTAGCCTTGCTTTTACCCTTAAGCTTACCCTTACCCTTACCCTTACCCTTACCCTTAAGCTTACCCTTACCCTTACCCTTACCCTTACCCTTACCCTTACCCTTACCCTTACCCTTACCCTTGCTTTTACCCTTAAGCTTACCCTTACCCTTACCCTTACCCTTACCCTTAAGCTTACCCTTACCCTTACCCTTACCCTTACCCTTACCCTTACCCTTACCCTTACCCTTGCTTTTACCCTTAAGCTTACCCTTACCCTTACCCTTACCCTTACCCTTACCCTTGCTTTTACCCTTGAGCTTACCCTTACCCTTACCCTTACCCTTACCCTTAAGCTTACCCTTACCCTTACCCTTACCCTTACCCTTACCCTTACCCTTACCCTTAACCTTACCCTTACCCTTGCTTTTACCTTTAAGCTTACCTTTACCCTTACCCTTACCCTTACCCTTACCCTTACCCTTACCCTTACCCTTACCCTTACCCTTACCCTTACCCTTGCTTTTACCCTAAGGCTTACCCTTACCTTTACCCTTACCCTTACCCTTACCCTTACCCTTACCCTTACCCTTACCCTTACCCTTACCCTTGCTTTTACCCTTAAGCTTACCCTTACCCTTACCCTTTCCCTTACCCTTACCCTTACCCTTGCTTTTACCTTTAAGCTTACCCTTACCCTTAGCCTTACCCTTACCCTTACCCTTGCTTTTACCCTTAGGATTACCCTTACCCTTACCCTTACCCTTACCCTTGCTTTTACCCTTAAGCTTACCCTTACCCTTACCCTTACCCTTACCCTTACCCTTACCCTTACCCTTACCCTTACCCTTACCCTTACCCTTACCCTTACCCTTACCCTTACCCTTACCCTTACCCTTACCCTTACCTTTACCCTTACCCTTACCCTTACCCTTACCCTTACCCTTACCCTTACCCTTACCCTTGCTTTTACCCTTAAGCTTACCCTTACCCTCACCCTTACCCTTACCCTTACCCTTACCCTTACCCTTACCCTCACCCTTGCTTTTACCCTTAAGCTTACCCTTACCCTTACCCTTACCCTTACCCTTACCCTTACCCTTACCCTTACGCTTACCCTTACCCTTGCTTTTACCCTTAAGCTTACCCTTACCCTTACCCTTACCCTTACCCTTACCCTTGCTTTTACCCTTAGGCTTACCCTTACCCTTACCCTTACCCTTACCCTTGCTTTTACCCTTAAGCTTACCCTTACCCTTACCCTTACCCTTACTCTTACCCTTACCCTTACCCTTACCCTTACCCTTACCCTTGCTTTTACCCTTAGGCTTACCCTTACCTTTACCCTTACCCTTACCCTTACCCTTACCCTTACCCTTACCCTTACCCTTACCCTTACCCTTGCTTTTACCCTTAAGCTTGCCCTTACCCTTACCCTTACCCTTACCCTTACCCTTACCCTTACCCTTTCCCTTACCCTTGCTTTTACCCTTAAGCTTACCCTTACCCTTACCCTTACCCTTACCCTTACCCTTACCCTTACCCTTACCCTTACCCTTACCCTTACCCTTGCTTTTACCCTTAAGCTTACCCTTACCCTTACCCTTACCCTTACCCTTAAGCTTACCCTCACCCTTACCCTTACCCTTACCCTTACCCTTACCCTTACCCTTACCCTTAACCTTACCCTTACCCTTGCTTTTACCCTTAAGCTTACCCTTACCCTTACCCTTACCCTTACCCTTACCCTTGCTTTTACCCTTACCCTTATCCTTACCCTTAAGCTTACCCTTACCCTTACCCTTACCCTTACCCTTACCCTTACCCTTACCCTTACCCTTACCCTTACCCTTACCCTTACCCTTGCTTTTACCCTTAAGCTTACCCTTACCCTTACCCTTACCCTTACCCTTACCCTTACCCTTACCCTTACCCTTACCCTTACCCTCACCCTTGCTTTTACCCTTAAGCTTACCCTCTCCCTTACCCTTACCCTTACCCTTAACCTTACCCTTACCCTTACCCTCACCCTTACCCTTACCCTTACCCTTACCCTTACCCTTACCCTTACCCTTACCCTTACCCTTGCTTTTACCCTTAAGCTTACCCTTACCCTTACCCTTACCCTTACCCTTACCCTTACCCTTACCCTTACCCTTACCCTTACCCTTCCCTTACCCTTACCCTTACCCTTGCTTTTACCCTTAGGCTTACCCTTACCTTTACCCTTACCCTTACCCTTACCCTTACCCTTACCCTTACCCTTACCCTTACCCTTGCTTTTACCCTTAAGCTTACCCTTACCCTTACCCTTACCCTTACCCTTACCCTTACCCTTGCTTTTACCCTTAAGCTTACCCTTACCCTTACCCTTACCCTTACCCTTGCTTTTACCCTTAGGCTTACCCTTTCCCTTACCCTTAGCCTTACCCTTAAGCTCACCCTTACCCTTACCCTTACCCTTACCCTTACCCTTACCCTTACCCTTACCCTTACCCTTAACCTTACCCTTACCCTTGCTTTTACCCTTAAGCTTACCCTTACCCTAACCCTTACACTTACCCTTACCCTTACCCTTACCCTTACCCTTACCCTTACCCTAACCCTTACCCTTACCCTTGCTTTTACCCTTAGGCTTACCCTTACCTTTACCCTTACACTTACCCTTACCCTTAAGCTTACCCTTACCCTTACCCTTACCCTTACCCTTACCCTTACCCTTACCCTTACCCTTACCCTTACCCTTACCCTTACCCTTACCCTTACCCTTACCCTTGCTTTTACCCTTAAGCTTACCCTTACCCTTACCCTTACACTTACCCTTACCCTTACCCTTACCCTTACCCTTACCCTTACCCTTACCCTTACCCTTACCCTAACCCTTACCCTTACCCTTGCTTTTACCCTTAGGCTTACCCTTACCTTTACCCTTACCCTTACCCTTACCCTTACCCTTACCCTTGCTTTTACCCTTAAGCTTACCCTTACCCTTACCCTTACCCTTACCCTTACCCTTACCCTCACCCTCACCCTTACCCTTACCCTTGCTTTTACCCTTAAGCTTACCCTTACCCTTACCCTTACCCTTTCCCTTACCCTTACCCTTACCCTTACCCTTACCCTTACCCTTACCCTTACCCTTGCTTTTACCCTTAAGCTTACCCTTACCCTTACCCTTACCCTTACCCTTACCCTTACCCTTACCCTTACCCTTACCTTACCCTTACCCTTACCCTTACCCTTACCCTTACCCTTACCCTTACCCTTACCCTTACCCTTACCCTTACCCTTACCCTTACCCTTACCCTTGCTTTTACCCTTAGGCTTACCCTTACCTTTACCCTCACCCTTACCCTTACCCTTACCCTTACCCTTACCCTTACCCTTACCCTTACCCTTACCCTTACCCTTGCTTTAACCCTTAAGCTTACCCTTACCCTCACCCTTACCCTTACCCTTACCCTTGCTTTTACCCTTAAGCTTACCCTTACCCTTACCCTTACCCTTACCCTTACCCTTGTTTTACCCTTACCCTTACCCTTACCCTTACCCTTACCCTTACCCTTGCTTTTATTCTTAAGCTTACCCTTACCCTTACCCTTACCCTTACCCTTACCCTTACCCTTACCCTTACCTTTACCCTTACCCTTGCTTTTACCCTTAGGCTTACCCTAACCTTTACCCTTACCCTTACCCTTACCCTTACCCTTACCCTTACCCTTACCCTTACCCTTACCCTTACCCTTACCCTTACCCTTACCCTTACCCTTACCCTTACCCTTGCTTTTACCCTTAAGCTTACCCTTACCCTTACCCTTACCCTTACCCTTACCCTTACCCTTACCCTTACCCTTACCCTTGCTTTTACCCTTAAGCTTACCCTTACCCTTACCCTTACCCTCACCCTTACCCTTACCCTTACCCTTGCTTATACCCTTAAGCTTACCCTTACCCTTACCCTTACCCTTACCCTTACCCTTACCCTTACCCTTACCCTTGCTTTTACCCTTAGGCTTACCCTTAACTTTACCCTTACCCTTACCCTTACCCTTACCCTTGCTTTTACCCTCAAGCTTACCCTTACCCTTACCCTTACCCTAACCCTTACCCTTGCTTTTACCCTTAAGCTTACCCTTACCCTTACCCTTACCCTTACCCTTACCCTTACCCTTACCCTTACCCTTACCCTTACCCTTACCCTTACCCTTACCCTTACCCTTGCTTTTACCCTTAAGCTTACCCTTACCCTTACCCTTACCCTTACCCTTACCCTTACCCTTACCCTTACCCCTACCCTTACCCTTGCTTTTACCCTTAAGCTTACCCTTACCCTTACCCTTACCCTTACCCTTACCCTTACCCTTACCCTTACCCTTACCCTTACCCTTACCCTTGCCCTTGCTTTTACCCTTAAGCTTACCCTTACCCTTACCCTTACCCTTACCCTTACCCTTACCCTTACCCTTACCCTTGCTTTTACCCTTAAGCTTACCCTTACCCTTACCCTTACCCTTACCCTTACCCTTACCCTCACCCTCACCCTTACCCTTACCCTTGCTTTTACCCTTAGCTTACCCTTACCCTTACCCTTACCCTTTCCCTTACCCTTACCCTTACCCTTACCCTTACCCTTACCCTTACCCTTGCTTTTACCCTTAAGCTTACCCTTACCCTTACCCTTACCCTTACCCTTACCCTTACCCTTACCCTTACCCTTACCCTTACCCTTACCCTTACCCTTACCCTTACCCTTACCCTTACCCTTACCCTTACCCTTACCCTTACCCTTACCCTTGCTTTTACCCTTAGGCTTACCCTTACCTTTACCCTTACCCTTACCCTTACCCTTACCCTTACCCTTACCCTTACCCTTACCCTTGCTTTAACCCTTAAGCTTACCCTTACCTTCACCCTTACCCTTACCCTTACCCTTGCTTTTACCCTTAAGCTTACCCTTACCCTTACCCTTACCCTTACCCTTACCCTTGTTTTACCCTTAGGCTTACCCTTACCCTTACCCTTACCCTTACCCTTGCTTTTATTCTTAAGCTTACCCTTACCCTTACCCTTACCCTTACCCTTACCCTTACCCTTACCTTTACCGTTACCCTTGCTTTTACCCTTAGGCTTACCCTAACCTTTACCCTTACCCTTACCCTTACCCTTACCATTACCCTTACCCTTACCCTTACCCTTACCCTTACCCTTACCCTTACCCTTACCCTTACCCTTGCTTTTACCCTTAAGCTTACCCTTACCCTTACCCTTACCCTTACCCTTACCCTTACCCTTACCCTTACCCTTACCCTTGCTTTTACCCTTAAGCTTACCCTTACCCTTACCCTTACCCTCACCCTTACCCTTACCCTTACCCTTGCTTATACCCTTAAGCTTACCCTTACCCTTACCCTTACCCTTACCCTTACCCTTACCCTTACCCTTACCCTTACCCTTGCTTTTACCCTTAGGCTTACCCTTAACTTTACCCTTACCCTTACCCTTACCCTTGCTTTTACCCTCAAGCTTACCCTTACCCTTACCCTTACCCTAACCCTTACCCTTGCTTTTACCCTTAAGCTTACCCTTACCCTTACCCTTACCCTTACCCTTACCCTTACCCTTACCCTTACCCTTACCCTTACCCTTACCCTTACCCTTGCTTTTACCCTTAAGCTTACCCTTACCCTTACCCTTACCCTTACCCTTACCCTTACCCTTACCCTTACCCTTGCTTTTACCCTAAGGCTTAGGCTTACCTTTACCCTTACCCTTACCCTTACCCTTGCTTTTACCCTTAAGCTTACACTTACCCTTACCCTTACCCTTACCCTTACCCTTACCCTTGCTTTTACCCTTAAGCTTACCCTTACCCTTACCCTTACCCTTACCCTTACCCTTACCCTTACCCTTACCCTTGCTTTTACCCTTACCCTTACCCTTGCTTTTACCCTTAGGCTTACCCTTACCCTTACCCTTACCCTTACCCTTACCCTTACCCTTACCCTTGCTTTTACCCTTAAGCTTACCCTTACCCTTACCCTTACCCTTACCCTTACCCTTACCCTTACCCTTACCCTTACCCTTACCCTTGCTTTTACCCTTAAGCTTACCCTTACCCTTACCCTTACCCTTACCCTTACCCTTACCCTTACCCTTACCCTTACCCTTACCCTTACCCTTACCCTTACCCTTACCCTTACCCTTACCCTTACCCTTACCCTTACCCTTACCCTTACCCTTGCTTTTACCCTTAAGCTTACCCTTACCCTTACCCTTACCCTTACCCTTACCCTTACCCTTACCCTTACCCTTACCCTTACCCTTACCCTTACCCTTACCCTTGCTTTTACCCTTAAGCTTACCCTTACCTTACCCTTACCCTTACCCTTACCCTTACCCTTACCCTTACCCTTACCCTTACCCTTGCTTTTACCCTTAAGCTTACCCTTACCCTTACCCTTACCCTTACCCTTACCCTTACCCTTACCCTTGCTTTTACCCTTAAGCTTACCCTTACCCTTACTCTTACCCCTACCCTTACCCTTACCCTTACCCTTACCCTTACCCTTGCTTTTACCCTTAGGCTTACCCTCACCTTTACCCTTACCCTTACCCTTACCCTTACCCTTACCCTTACCCTTACCCTTGCTTTTACCCTTAAGCTTACCCTTACTCTTACCCTTACCCTTACCCTTAGCCTTACCCTTACCCTTGCTTTTACCCTTAAGCTTACCCTTACCCTTACCCTTAGCCTTACCCTTACCCTTGCTTTTACCCTTAGGCTTACCCTTACCCTTACCCTTACCCTTACCCTTAAGCTTACCCTTACCCTTACCCTTACCCTTACCCTTACCCTTACCCTTACCCTTACCCTTACCCTTACCCTTGCTTTTACCCTTAAGCTTACCCTTACCCTTACCCTTACCCTTACCCTTACCCTTACCCTTACCCTTACCCTTACCCTTACCCTTACCCTTACCCTTACCCTTACCCTTACCCTTACCCTTACCCTTACTTAGGGTAAAGGTAAGGGTAAGCTTAAGGGTAAAGCAAGGGTAAGGGTAAGGGTAAGGGTAAGGGTAAGGGTAAGGGTAAGGGTAAGGGTAAGGGTAAGCTTAAGGGTAAGGGTAAGGGTAAGGGTAAGGGTAAGCTTAAGGGTAAAAGCAAGGGTAAGGGTAAGGGTAAGGGTAAGGGTAAGGGTAAGCTTAAGGGTAAAAGCAAGGGTAAGGGTAAGGGTAAGGGTAAGGGTAAGGGTAAGGGTAAGGGTGAGGGTAAGGGTAAGGGTAAGGGTAAGGGTAAGGGTAAGGGTAAGGGTAAGCTTAAGGGTAAGGGTAAGGGTAAGCTTAAGGGTAAAAGCAAGGGTAAGGGTAAGGGTAAGGGTAAGGGTAAGGGTAAGCTTAAGGGTAAAAGCAAGGGTAAGGGTAAGGGTAAGGGTAAGGGTAAGGGTAAGGGTAAGGGTAAGGGTAAGGGTAAGGGTAAGGGTAAGGGTAAGGGTAAGGGTAAGGGTAAGGGTAAGGGTAAGGGTAAACTTAAGGGTAAGGGTAAGGGTAAGGGTAAGCTTAAGGGTAAAAGCAAGGGTAAGGGTAAGGGTAAGGGTAAGGGTAAGGGTAAGGGTAAGGGTAAGGGTAAGCTTAAGGGTAAAAGCGAGGGTAAGGGTAAGGGTAAGGGTAAGGGTAAGGGTAAGGGTAAGGGTAAGGGTAAAGGTAAGGGTAAGCCTAAGGGTAAAAGCAAGGGTAAGGGTAAGGGTAAGGGTAAGGGTAAGGGTAAGAGTAAGGGTAAGGGTAAGGGTAAGGGTAAGCTTAAGGGTAAAAGCAAGGGTAAGGGTAAGGGTAAGGGTAAGGGTAAGGGTAAGCCTAAGGGTAAAAGCAAGGGTAAGGGTAAGGGTAAGGGTAAGGGTAAGGGTAAGCTTAAGGGTAAAAGCAAGGGTGAGGGTAAGGGTAAGGGTAAAAGTAAGGGTAAGGGTAAGGGTAAGCTTAAGGGTAAAAGCAAGGGTGAGGGTAAGGGTAAGGGTAAGGGTAAGGGTAAGGGTAAGGGTGAGGGTAAGCTTAAGGGTAAAAGCAAGGGTAAGGGTAAGGGTAAGGGTAAGGGTAAGGGTAAGGGTAAGGGTAAGGGTAAGGGTAAAGGTAAGGGTAAGGGTAAGGGTAAGGGTAAGGGTAAGGGTAAGGGTA
Organism: Myrrha octodecimguttata; assembly: GCA_958510865.1. NCBI lineage: Eukaryota > Metazoa > Arthropoda > Insecta > Coleoptera > Coccinellidae > Myrrha > Myrrha octodecimguttata. The sequence continues at coordinate 87,791 of CAUEHS010000943.1, forward strand.
AGGGTAAGGGTAAGGGTAAGGGTAAGGGTAAGCTTAAGGGTAAAAGCAAGGGTAAGGGTAAGGGTAAGGGTAAGGGTAAGCCTAAGGGTAAAAGCAAGGGTAAGGGTAAGGGTAAGGGTAAGGGTATGCTTAAAGGTAAAAGCAAGGGCAAGGGTAAGGGTAAGGGAAAGGGTAAGGGTAAGGGTAAGCTTAAGGGTAAAAGCAAGGGTAAGGGTAAGTGTAAGGGTAAGGGTAAGGGTAAGGGTAAGGGTAAGGGTAAAGGTAAGGGTAAGCCTAAGGGTAAAAGCAAGGGTAAGGGTAAGGGTAAGGGTAAGGGTAAGGGTAAGGGTAAGGCTAAGGGTAAGGGTAAGGGTAAGGGTAAGCTTAAGGGTAAAAGCAAGGGTAAGGGTAAGGGTAAGGGTAAGGGTAAGGGTAAGGGTAAGGGTAAAGGTAAGGGTAAGCCTAAGGGTAAAAGCAAGGGTAAGGTTAAGGGTAAGGGTAAGGGTAAGGGTAAGGGTAAGGGTAAGGGTAAGGGTAAGGGTAAGGGTAAGGGTAAGGGTAAGCTTAAGGGTAAAAGCAAGGGTAAGGGTAAGGGTAAGGGTAAGGGTAAGGGTAAGGGTAAGGGTAAGGGTAAGGGTAAGCTTTAGGGTAAAAGCAAGGGTAAGGGTAAGGGTAAGGGTAAGGGTAAGGGTAAGGGTAAGGGTAAGGGTAAGGGTAAGCTTAAGGGTAAAAGCAAGGGTAAGGGTAAGGGTAAGGGTAAGGGTAAGGGTAAGGGTAAGGGTAAGGGTAAGGGTAAAGGTAAGGGTAAGCCTAAGGATAAATGCAAGGGTAAGGGTAAGGGTAAGGGTAAGGGTAAGTGTAAATGTAAGGGTAAGGGTAAGGGTAAGGGTAAGGGTAAGCTTAAGGGTAAAAGCAAGGGTAAGGGTAAGGGTAAGGGTAAGGGTAAGGGTAAGGGTAAGGGTAAGGGTAAGGTTAAGCTTAAGGGTAAGGAAAAGGGTAAGGGTAAGGGTAAGCTTAAGGGTGAAAGCAAGGGTAAGGGAAAGGGTAAGGGTAAGGGTAAGGGTAAGCTTAAGGGTAAAAGCAAGGGTAAGGGTAGGGTAAGGGTAAGGGTAAGGGTAAGGGTAAGGGTAAGGGTAAGGGTAAGGGTAAGCTTAAGGTTAAAAGCAAGGGTAAGGGTAAGGGTAAGGGTAAGGGTAAAGGTAAGGGTAAGCCTAAGGGTAAAAGCAAGGGTAAGGGTAAGGGTAAGGGTAAAGGTAAGGGTAAGGGTAAGGGTAAGGGTAAGGGTAAGGGTAAGGGTAAGGGTAAGGGAAAGGGTAAGGGTAAGGGTAAGGGTAAGGGTAAGGGTGAGGGTAAGGGTAAGGGTAAGGGTAAGCTTAAGGGTAAAAGCAAGGGTAAGGGTAAGGGTAAGGGTTTTACCCTTAAGCTTACCCTTACCCTTACCCTTACACTTAGCCTTACCCTAACCCTTACCCTTGCTTTTACCCTTAGGCTTACCCTTACCCTTACCCTTACCCTTACCCTTGCTTTTACCCTTAAGCTTACCCTTACCCTTACCCTTACCCTTACCCTTACCCTTATCCTTACCCTTACCCTTACCCTTACCCTTACCCTTACCCTTACCCTTACCCTTACCCTTACCCTTGCTTTTACCCTTAAGTTTACCCTTACCCTTACCCTTACCCTTACCCTTAAGCTTACCCTTACCCTTACCCTTACCCTTACCCTTACCCTTACCCTTACCCTCACCCTTACCCTTGCTTTTACCCTTAAGCTTACCCTTACCCTTACCCTTACCCTTACCCTTACCCTTGCTTTTACCCTTAAGCTTACCCTTACCCTTACCCTTACCCTTACCCTTAAGCTTACCCTTACCCTTACCCTTACCCTTACCCTTACCCTTACCCTTACCCTTACCCTTACCCTTACCCTTGCTTTTACCCTTAAGCTTACCCTTACCCTTACCCTTACCCTTACCCTTACCCTTAGGCTTACCCTTACCCTTACCCTTACCCTTACCCTTAGCCTTGCTTTTACCCTTAAGCTTACCCTTACCCTTACCCTTACCCTTACCCTTAAGCTTACCCTTACCCTTACCCTTACCCTTACCCTTACCCTTACCCTTACCCTTACCCTTACCCTTGCTTTTACCCTTAAGCTTACCCTTACCCTTACCCTTACCCTTACCCTTAAGCTTACCCTTACCCTTACCCTTACCCTTACCCTTACCCTTACCCTTACCCTTACCCTTGCTTTTACCCTTAAGCTTACCCTTACCCTTACCCTTACCCTTACCCTTACCCTTGCTTTTACCCTTGAGCTTACCCTTACCCTTACCCTTACCCTTACCCTTAAGCTTACCCTTACCCTTACCCTTACCCTTACCCTTACCCTTACCCTTACCCTTACCCTTACCCTTACCCTTACCCTTGCTTTTACCCTTAAGCTTACCTTTACCCTTACCCTTACCCTTACCCTTACCCTTACCCTTACCCTTACCCTTACCCTTACCCTTACCCTTACCCTTGCTTTTACCCTAAGGCTTACCCTTACCTTTACCCTTACCCTTACCCTTACCCTTACCCTTACCCTTACCCTTACCCTTACCCTTACCCTTGCTTTTACCCTTAAGCTTACCCTTACCCTTACCCTTTCCCTTACCCTTACCCTTACCCTTGCTTTTAGCTTTAAGCTTACCCTTACCCTTACCCTTACCCTTACCCTTACCCTTGCTTTTACCCTTAGGCTTACCCTTACCCTTACCCTTACCCTTACCCTTGCTTTTACCCTTAAGCTTACCCTTACCCTTACCCTTACCCTTACCCTTACCCTTACCCTTACCCTTACCCTTACCCTTACCCTTACCCTTACCCTTACCCTTACCCTTACCCTTACCCTTACCCTTACCTTTACCCTTACCCTTACCCTTACCCTTACCCTTACCCTTACCCTTACCCTTACCCTTACCCTTGCTTTTACCCTTAAGCTTACCCTTACCCTCACCCTTACCCTTACCCTTACCCTAACCCTTACCCTTACCCTCACCCTTGCTTTTACCCTTAAGCTTACCCTTACCCTTACCCTTACCCTTACCCTTACCCTTACCCTTACCCTTACGCTTACCCTTACCCTTGCTTTTACCCTTAAGCTTACCCTTACCCTTACCCTTACCCTTACCCTTACCCTTGCTTTTACCCTTAGGCTTACCCTTACCCTTACCCTTACCCTTACCCTTGCTTTTACCCTTAAGCTTACCCTTACCCTTACCCTTACCCTTACTCTTACCCTTACCCTTACCCTTACCCTTACCCTTACCCTTGCTTTTACCCTTAGGCTTACCCTTACCTTTACCCTTACCCTTACCCTTACCCTTACCCTTACCCTTACCCTTACCCTTACCCTTACCCTTACCCTTACCCTTGCTTTTACCCTTAAGCTTGCCCTTACCCTTACCCTTACCCTTACCCTTACCCTTACCCTTACCCTTTCCCTTACCCTTGCTTTTACCCTTAAGCTTACCCTTACCCTTACCCTTACCCTTACCCTTACCCTTACCCTTACCCTTACCCTTACCCTTACCCTTACCCTTACCCTTACCCTTACCCTTGCTTTTACCCTTAAGCTTACCCTTACCCTTACCCTTACCCTTACCCTTAAGCTTACCCTCACCCTTACCCTTACACTTACCCTTACCCTTACCCTTACCCTTACCCTTAACCTTACCCTTACCCTTGCTTTTACCCTTAAGCTTACCCTTACCCTTACCCTTACCCTTACCCTTACCCTTGCTTTTGCCCTTACCCTTATCCTTACCCTTAAGCTTACCCTTACCCTTACCCTTACCCTTACCCTTACCCTTACCCTTACCCTTACCCTTACCCTTACCCTTGCTTTTACCCTTAAGCTTACCCTTACCCTTACCCTTACCCTTACCCTTACCCTTACCCTTACCCTTACCCTTACCCTTACCCTCACCCTTGCTTTTACCCTTAAGCTTACCCTTACCCTTACCCTTACCCTTACCCTTACCCTTACCCTTACCCTTACCCTCACCCTTACCCTTACCCTTACCCTTACCCTTACCCTTACCCTTACCCTTACCCTTACCCTTGCTTTTACCCTTAAGCTTACCCTTACCCTTACCCTTACCCTTACCCTTACCCTTACCCTTACCCTTACCCTTACCCTTCCCTTACCCTTACCCTTACCCTTGCTTTTACCCTTAGGCTTACCCTTACCTTTACCCTTACCCTTACCCTTACCCTTACCCTTACCCTTACCCTTACCCTTACCCTTACCCTTGCTTTTACCCTTAAGCTTACCCTTACCCTTACCCTTACCCTTACCCTTACCCTTACCCTTGCTTTTACCCTTAAGCTTACCCTTACCCTTACCCTTACCCTTACCCTTGCTTTTACCCTTAGGCTTACCCTTTCCCTTACCCTTAGCCTTACCCTTAAGCTTACCCTTACCCTTACCCTTACCCTTACCCTTACCCTTACCCTTACCCTTACCCTTACCCTTGCTTTTACCCTTAAGCTTACCCTTACCCTAACCCTTACACTTACCCTTACCCTTACCCTTACCCTTACCCTTACCCTTACCCTAACCCTTACCCTTACCCTTGCTTTTACCCTTAGGCTTACCCTTACCTTTACCCTTACACTTATCCTTACCCTTAAGCTTACCCTTACCCTTACCCTTACCCTTACCCTTACACTTACCCTTACCCTTACCCTTACCCTTACCCTTACCCTTACCCTTACCCTTACCCTTACCCTTACCCTTGCTTTTACCCTTAAGCTTACCCTTACCCTTACCCTTACACTTACCCTTTACCCTTACCCTTACCCTTACCCTTACCCTTACCCTTACCCTAACCCTTACCCTTACCCTTGCTTTTACCCTTAGGCTTACCCTTACCTTTACCCTTACCCTTACCCTTACCCTTACCCTTACCCTTACCCTTACCCTTACCCTTACCCTTACCCTTACCCTTACCCTTACCCTTGCTTTTACCCTTAAGCTTACCCTTACCCTTACCCTTACCCTTACCCTTACCCTTACCCTTACCCTTACCCTTGCTTTTACCCTTAAGCTTACCCTTACCCTTACCCTTACCCTTACCCTTACCCTTACCCTCACCCTCACCCTTACCCTTACCCTTGCTTTTACCCTTAAGCTTACCCTTACCCTTACCCTTACCCTTTCCCTTACCCTTACCCTTACCCTTACCCTTACCCTTACCCTTACCCTTACCCTTGCTTTTACCCTTAAGCTTACCCTTACCCTTACCCTTACCCTTACCCTTACCCTTACCCTTACCCTTACCCTTACCCTTACCCTTACCCTTACCCTTACCCTTACCCTTACCCTTACCCTTACCCTTACCCTTACCCTTACCCTTACCCTTACCCTTACCCTTGCTTTTACCCTTAGGCTTACCCTTACCTTTACCCTTACCCTTACCCTTACCCTTACCCTTACCCTTACCCTTACCCTTACCCTTGCTTTAACCCTTAAGCTTACCCTTACCCTCACTAACCCTTACCCTTACCCTTACCCTTGCTTTTACCCTTAAGCTTACCCTTACCCTTACCCTTACCCTTACCCTTACCCTTGTTTTACCCTTAGGCTTACCCTTACCCTTACCCTTACCCTTACCCTTGCTTTTATTCTTAAGCTTACCCTTACCCTTACCCTTACCCTTACCCTTACCCTTACCCTTACCTTTACCCTTACCCTTGCTTTTACCCTTAGGCTTACCCTAACCTTTACCCTTACCCTTACCCTTACCCTTACCCTTACCCTTACCCTTACCCTTACCCTTACCCTTACCCTTACCCTTACCCTTACCCTTACCCTTACCCTTACCCTTGCTTTTACCCTTAAGCTTACCCTTACCCTTACCCTTACCCTTACCCTTACCCTTACCCTTACCCTTACCCTTACCCTTGCTTTTACCCTTAAGCTTACCCTTACCCTTACCCTTACCCTCACCCTTACCCTTACCCTTACCCTTGCTTATACCCTTAAGCTTACCCTTACCCTTACCCTTACCCTTACCCTTACCCTTACCCTTACCCTTACCCTTACCCTTACCCTTGCTTTTACCCTTAGGCTTACCCTTAACTTTACCCTTACCCTTACCCTTACCCTTACCCTTGCTTTTACCCTCAAGCTTACCCTTACCCTTACCCTTACCCTAACCCTTACCCTTGCTTTTACCCTTAAGCTTACCCTTACCCTTACCCTTACCCTTACCCTTACCCTTACCCTTACCCTTACCCTTACCCTTACCCTTACCCTTACCCTTACCCTTACCCTTACCCTTGCTTTTACCCTTAAGCTTACCCTTACCCTTACCCTTACCCTTACCCTTACCCTTACCCTTACCCTTACCCTTACCCTTACCCTTACCCTTGCTTTTACCCTTAAGCTTACCCTTACCCTTACCCTTACCCTTACCCTTACCCTTACCCTTACCCTTACCCTTACCCTTGCTTTTACCCTAAGGCTTAGGCTTACCTTTACCCTTACCCTTACCCTTACCCTTGCTTTTACCCTTAAGCTTACACTTACCCTTACCCTTACCCTTACCCTTACCCTTACCCTTGCTTTTACCCTTAAGCTTACCCTTACCCTTACCCTTACCCTTACCCTTACCCTTACCCTTACCCTTGCTTTTACCCTTACCCTTACCCTTGCTTTTACCCTTAGGCTTACCCTTACCCTTACCCTTACCCTTACCCTTACCCTTACCCTTACCCTTGCTTTTACCCTTAAGCTTACCCTTACCCTTACCCTTACCCTTACCCTTACCCTTACCCTTACCCTTACCCTTACCCTTACCCTTACCCTTACCCTTACCCTTGCTTTTACCCTTAAGCTTACCCTTACCCTTACCCTTACCCTTACCCTTACCCTTACCCTTACCCTTACCCTTACCCTTACCCTTACCCTTACCCTTACCCTTACCCTTACCCTTACCCTTACCCTTACCCTTACCCTTACCCTTACCCTTACCCTTACCCTTACCCTTGCTTTTACCCTTAAGCTTACCCTTACCCTTACCCTTACCCTTACCCTTACCCTTACCCTTACCCTTACCCTTACCCTTACCCTTACCCTTACCCTTACCCTTACCCTTGCTTTTACCCTTAAGCTTACCCTTACCCTTACCCTTACCCTTACCCTTACCCTTACCCTTACCCTTACCCTTACCCTTACCCTTACCCTTACCCTTACCCTTACCCTTACCCATACCCTTGCTTTTACCCTTAGGCTTACCCTTACCTTTACCCTTACCCTTACCCTTACCCTTACCCTTACCCTTACCCTTACCCTTACCCTTACCCTTACCCTTGCTTTTACCCTTAAGCTTACCCTTACCCTTACCCTTACCCTTACCCTTACCCTTACCCTTGCTTTTACCCTTAAGCTTACCCTTACCCTTACCCTTACCCTTACCCTTACCCTTGCTTTTACCCTTAGGCTTACCCTTACCCTTACCCTTACCCTTACCCTTACCCTTACCCTTACCCTTACCCTTACCCTTACCCTTACCCTTACCCTTACCCTTACCCTTACCCTCACCCTTACTTTTACCCTTAAGCTTACCCTTACCCTTACCCTTACCCTTACCCTTACCCTTACCCTTACCCTTACCCTTACCCTTACCCTTACCCTTACCCTTACCCTTACCCTTACCCTTACCCTTACCCTTACCCTTACCCTTGCTTTTACCCTTAGGCTTACCCTTACCTTTACCCTTACCCTTACCCTTACCCTTACCCTTACCCTTACCCTTACCCTTACCCTTACCCTTACCCTTGCTTTTACCCTTAAGCTTACCCTTACCCTTACCCTTACCCTTACCCTTGCTTTTACCCTTAAGCTTACCCTTACCCTTACCCTTACCCTTACCCTTACCCTTACCCTTACCCTTACCCTTGCTTTTACCCTTAAGCTTACCCTTACCCTTACCCTTACCCTTACCCTTACCCTTACCCTTACCCTTGCTTTTACCCTTAAGCTTACCCTTACCCTTACCCTTACCCTTACCCTTACCTTACCCTTACCCTTACCCTTACCCTTACCCTTACCCTTACCCTTACCCTTACCCTTACCCTTACCCTTACCCTTGCTTTTACCCTTAGGCTTACCCTTACCTTTACCCTTACCCTTACCCTTACCCATACCCTTACCCTTACCCTTGCTTTTACCCTTAAGCTTACCCTTACCCTTACCCTTACCCTTACCCTTACCCTTACCCTTACCCTTGCTTTTACCCTTAAGCTTACCCTTACCCTTACCCTTACCCTTACCCTTACCCTTGCTTTTACCCTTAGCTTACCCTTACCCTTACCCTTACCCTTACCCTTGCTTTTACCCTTAAGCTTACCCTTACACTTACCCTTACCCTTACCCTAACCCTTACCCTTGCTTTTACCCTTAGGCTTACCCTTACCCTTACCCTTACCCTTACCCTTGCTTTTACCCTTAAGCTTACCCTTACCCTTACCCTTACCCTTACCCTTACCCTTACCCTTACCCTTACCCTTACCCTTACCCTTACCCTTACCCTTACCCTTGCTTTTACCCTTAAGCTTACCCTTACCCTTACCCTTACCCTTACCCTTAAGCTTACCCTTACCCTTACCCTTACCCTTACCCTTACCCTTACCCTTACCCTCACCCTTACCCTTGCTTTTACCCTTAAGCTTACCCTTACCCTTACCCTTACCCTTACCCTTACCCTTGCTTTTACCCTTAAGCTTACCCTTACCCTTACCCTTACCCTTACCCTTAAGCTTACCCTTACCCTTACCCTTACCCTTACCCTTACCCTTACCTTACCCTTACCCTTACCCTTACCCTTACCCTTGCTTTTACCCTTAAGCTTACCCTTACCCTTACCCTTACCCTTACCCTTACCCTTAAGCTTACCCTTACCCTTACCCTTACCCTTACCCTTAGCCTTGCTTTTACCCTTAAGCTTACCCTTACCCTTACCCTTACCCTTACCCTTAAGCTTACCCTTACCCTTACCCTTACCCTTACCCTTACCCTTACCCTTACCCTTACCCTTACCCTTGCTTTTACCCTTAAGCTTACCCTTACCCTTACCCTTACCCTTACCCTTAAGCTTACCCTTACCCTTACCCTTACCCTTACCCTTACCCTTACCCTTACCCTTACCCTTGCTTTTACCCTTAAGCTTACCCTTACCCTTACCCTTACCCTTACCCTTACCCTTGCTTTTACCCTTGAGCTTACCCTTACCCTTACCCTTACCCTTACCCTTAAGCTTACCCTTACCCTTACCCTTACCCTTACCCTTACCCTTACCCTTACCCTTACCCTTACCCTTGCTTTTACCCTTAAGCTTACCTTTACCCTTACCCTTACCCTTACCCTTACCCTTACCCTTACCCTTACCCTTACCCTTACCCTTACCCTTACCCTTGCTTTTACCCTAAGGCTTACCCTTACCTTTACCCTTACCCTTACCCTTACCCTTACCCTTACCCTTACCCTTACCCTTACCCTTACCCTTACCCTTGCTTTTACCCTTAAGCTTACCCTTACCCTTACCCTTTCCCTTACCCTTACCCTTACCCTTGCTTTTACCTTTAAGCTTACCCTTACCCTTACCCTTACCCTTACCCTTACCCTTGCTTTTACCCTTAGGCTTACCCTTACCCTTACCCTTACCCTTACCCTTGCTTTTACCCTTAAGCTTACCCTTACCCTTACCCTTACCCTTACCCTTACCCTTACCCTTACCCTTACCCTTACCCTTACCCTTACCCCTTACCCTTACCCTTACCCTTACCCTTACCTTTACCCTTACCCTTACCCTTACCCTTACCCTTACCCTTACCCTTACCCTTACCCTTACCCTTACCCTTGCTTTTACCCTTAAGCTTACCCTTACCCTCACCCTTACCCTTACCCTTACCCTTACCCTTACCCTCACCCTTGCTTTTAACCTTAAGCTTACCCTTACCCTTACCCTTACCCTTACCCTTACCCTTACCCTTACGCTTACCCTTACCCTTGCTTTTACCCTTAAGCTTACCCTTACCCTTACCCTTACCCTTACCCTTACCCTTACCCTTACCCTTACCCTTACCCTTACCCTTACCCTTACCCTTACCCTTGCTTTTACCCTTAAGCTTACCCTTACCCTTACCCTTACCCTTACCCTTAAGCTTACCCTCACCCTTATCCTTACCCTTACCCTTACCCTTACCCTTACCCTTACCCTTAACCTTACCCTTACCCTTGCTTTTACCCTTAAGCTTACCCTTACCCTTACCCTTACCCTTACCCTTACCCTTGCTTTTACCCTTACCCTTATCCTTACCCTTAAGCTTACCCTTACCCTTACCCTTACCCTTACCCTTACCCTTACCCTTACCCTTACCCTTACCCTTACCCTTACCCTTGCTTTTACCCTTAAGCTTACCCTTACCCTTACCCTTACCCTTACCCTTACCCTTACCCTTACCCTTACCCTTACCCTTACCCTTACCCTTACCCTCACCCTTGCTTTTACCCTTAAGCTTACCCTTACCCTTACCCTTACCCTTACCCTTACCCTTACCCTTACCCTTACCCTCACCCTTACCCTTACCCTTACCCTTACCCTTACCCTTACCCTTACCCTTACCCTTACCCTTGCTTTTACCCTTAAGCTTACCCTTACCCTTACCCTTACCCTTACCCTTACCCTTACCCTTACCCTTACCCTTACCCTTACCCTTACCCTTCCCTTACCCTTACCCTCACCCTTGCTTTTACCCTTAGGCTTACCCTTACCTTTACCCTTACCCTTACCCTTACCCTTACCCTTACCCTTACCCTTACCCTTACCCTTGCTTTTACCCTTAAGCTTACCCTTACCCTTACCCTTACCCTTACCCTTACCCTTACCCTTGCTTTTACCCTTAAGCTTACCCTTACCCTTACCCTTACCCTTACCCTTGCTTTTACCCTTAGGCTTACCCTTTCCCTTACCCTTAGCCTTACCCT
>CAUEHS010000944.1:0-70953 GCA_958510865.1 Myrrha octodecimguttata
CCCTTACCCTTACCCTTACCCTTACCCTTACCCTTACCCTTACCCTTACCCTTGCTTTTACCCTTAAGCTTACCCTTACCCTTACCCTTACCCTTACCCTTACCCTTACCCTTACCCTTACCCTTACCCTTACCCTTACCCTTACCCTTACCCTTACCTTTGCTTTTACCCTTAGGCTTACCCTTACCTTTACCCTTACCCTTACCCTTACCCTTACCCTTACCCTTACACTTACCCTTACCCTTACCCTTGCTTTTACCCTTAAGCTTACCCTTACCCTTACCCTTACCCTTACCCTTACCCTTACCCTTACCCTTATTCTTACTCTTACCCTTACCCTTACCCTTAAGCTTACCCTTACCCTCACCCTTACCCTTACCCTTACACTTACCCTTACCCTTACCCTTACCCTTACCCTTACCCTTACCCTTACCCTTACCCTTACCCTTACCCTTACCCTTACCCTTACCCTTACACTTACCCTTACCCTTAACCTTACCCTTACCCTTACCCTTACCCTTACCCTTACCCTTACCCTTACCCTTACCTTACCCTTACCTTACCCTTACCCTTACCCTTACCCTTACCCTTACCCTTACCCTTACCCTTACCCTTACCCTTACCCTTACCCTTACCCTTACCGTTACCTTTACCCTTACCCTTACCCTTACCCTTACCCTTACCCTTATTCTTACCTTTACCCTTACCCTTACCCTTACCCTTACCCTTACCCTTACCCTTACCCTTGCTTTTACCCTTACCCTTGCTTTTACCCTTACCCTTATTCTTACCCTTACCCTTACCCTTACCCTTACCCTTACCCTTACCCTTACCCTTACCCTTATTCTTACCCTTACCCTTACCATTACCCTTACCCTTAACCTTACCCTTACCCTTACCCTTACCCTTACCCTTACCCTTACCCTTACCCTTACCCTTATTCTTACCCTTACCCTTACCCTTACCCTTACCCTTACCCTTACCCTTGCTTTTACCCTTACCCTTATTCTTACCCTTACCCTTACCCTTTCCCTTACCCTTACCCTTACCCTTACCCTTACCCTTACCCTTACCCTTACCCTTAACCTTACCCTTACCCTTACCCTTACCCTTACCCTTACCCTTACCCTTACCCTTACCCTTACCCTTACCCTTACCCTTACCCTTACCCTTACCCTTACCCTTACCCTTATTCTTACCCTTACCCTTACCCTTACCCTTACCCTTACCCTTACCCTTACCCTTACCCTTAACCTTACCCTTACCCTTACCCTTACCCTTACCCTTACCCTTACCCTTACCCTTACCCTTACCCTTACCCTTACCCTTACCCTTACCCTTACCCTTACCCTTGCCCTTACCCTTACCCTTACCCTTGCTTTTACCCTTAAGCTTACCCTTACCCTTACCCTTACCCTTACCTTTACCCTTACCCTTGCCCTTACCTTTACCCTTACCCTTACCCTTACACTTACCCTTACCCTTACCCTTGCTTTTACCCTTATTCTTACCCTTACCCTTACCCTTACCCTTACCCTTACCCTTACCCTTACCCTTGCTTTTACCCTTAAGCTTACCCTTACCCTTACCCTTACCCTTACCCTTACCCTTACCCTTACCCTTACCCTCACCCTTACCCTTACCCTTACCCTTACCCTTACCCTTGCTTTTACCCTTAGGCTTACCCTTAGGCTTACCCTTATCCTTACCCTTACCCTTACCCTTACCCTTACCCTTACCCTTACCCTTACCCTTACCCTAACCCTTACCCTTACCCTTACCCTTACCCTTACCCTAACCCTTACCCTTACCCTTACCCTTACCTTTACCCTTACCCTTACCCTTACCCTTACTCTTACCCTTACCCTTACCCTTACCCTTACCCTCATTCTTATTCTCACCCTTACCCTTACCCTTGCTTTTACCCTTAAGCTTACCCTTACCCTTACCCTTACCCTTACCCTTACCCTTACCCTTGCTTTTACCCTTAAGCTTACCCTTACCCTTACCCTTACCCTTACCCTTACCCTTACCCTTACCCTCACCCTTACCCTGACCCTTACCCTTACCCTTGCTTTTACCCTTAAGCTTACCCTTACCCTTACCCTTACCCTTACCCTTACCCTTACCCTTACCCTTACCCTTACCCTTACCCTTACCCTTACCCTTACCCTTGCCCTTACCCTTACCCTTACCCTTACCCTTACCCTTACCCTTACCCTTACCCTTACCCTTACCCTTGCTTTTACCCTTAAGCTTACCCTTACCCTTACCCTTACCCTTACCCTTACCCTTAACCTTACCCTTACCCTTACCCTTGCTTTTACCCTTAAGCTTACCCTTACCCTTACCCTTACCCTTACCCTTACCCTTACCCTTACCCTTACCCTTACCCTTACCCTTACCCTTACCCTTACCCTTACCCTTACCCTTACCCTTACCCTTACCCTTACCCTTACCCTTACCCTTACCCTTACCCTTACCCTTACCCTTACCCTTACCCTTACCCTTACCCTTGCTTTTACCCTTAGGCTTACCCTTACCTTTACTCTTACCCTTACCCTTACCCTTACCCTTACCCTTACCCTTACCCTTGCTTTTACCCTTAAGCTCACCCTTACCCTTACCCTTACCCTTACCCTTACCCTTACCCTTGCTTTTACCCTTAAGCTTACCCTTACCCTTACCCTTACCCTTACCCTTACCCTCACCCTTACCCTTACCCTTACCCTTGCTTTTACCCTTAAGCTTACCCTTACCCTTACCCTTACCCTTACCCTTAAGCTTACCCTTACCCTTACCCTTACCCTTACCCTTACCCTTGCTTTTACCCTTAAGCTTACCCTTACCCTTACCCTTACCCTTACCCTTACCCTTACCCTTACCCTTACCCTTACCCTTACCCTTGCTTTTACCCTTAAGCTTACCCTTACCCTTACCCTTACCCTTACCCTTACCCTTACCCTTACCCTTACCCTTACCCTTACCCTTGCTTTTACCCTTAAGCTTACCCTTACCCTTACCCTTACCCTTACCCTTACCCTTACCCTTACCCTTACCCTTGCTTTTACCCTTAGGCTTACCCTTACCTTTACCCTCACCCTTACCCTTACCCTTACCCTTACCCTTACCCTTGCTTTTACCCTTAAGCTTACCCTTACCCTTACCCTTACCTTTACCCTTACCCTTACCCTTACCCTTACCCTTACCCTTACCCTTACCCTAACCCTTACCCTTACCCTTACCCTTACCTTTACCCTTACCCTTACCCTTACCCTTACTCTTACCCTTACCCTTACCCTTACCCTTACCCTCATTCTTATTCTCACCCTTACCCTTACCCTTGCTTTTACCCTTAAGCTTACCCTTACCCTTACCCTTACCCTTACCCTTACCCTTACCCTTACCCTTACCCTTACCCTTACCCTTACCCTTACCCTTACCCTTGCTTTTACCCTTAAGCTTACCCTTACCCTTACCCTTACCCTTACCCGTACCCTTACCCTTACCCTTATCCTTACCCTTGCTTTTACCCTTAGGCTTACCCTTACCTTTACCCTTACCCTTACCCTTACCCTTACCCTTACCCTTACCCTTGCTTTTACCCTTAAGCTTACCCTTACCCTTACCCTCACCCTTACCCTTACCCTTACCCTTACCCTTACCCTTACCCTTACCTTTACCCTTGCTTTTACCCTTAAGCTTACCCTTACCCTTACCCTTACCCTTACCCTTGCTTTTACCCTTAGGCTTACCCTTACCTTTACCCTTACCCTTACCCTTTCCCTTACCCTTACCCTTACCCTTACCCTTACCCTTGCTTTTACCCTTAAGCTTACCCTTACCCTCACCCTTACCCTTACCCTTACCCTCACCCTTACCCTAACCCTTACCCTTACCCTTGCTTTTACCCTCAAGCTTACCCTTACCCTTACCCTTACCCTTACCCTTACCCTTACCCTTACCCTTGCTTTTACCCTTACCCTTACCCTTACCCTTGCTCTTACCCTTAAGCTTACCCTTACCCTTACCCTTACCCTTAAGCTTACCCTTACCCTTACCCTTACCCTTACCCTTACCCTTACCCTTACCCTTACCCTTACCCTTACCCTTACCCTTACCCTTACCCTTACCCTTACCCTTACCCTTACCCTTACCCTTACCCTTACCCTTACCCTTACCCTTACCCTTACCCTTACCCTTACCCTTACCCTTACCCTTACCCTTACCCTTACCCTTACCCTTACCCTTACCCTTACCCTTACCCTTACCCTTACCCTTACCCTTACCCTTACCCTTACCCTTACCCTTACCCTTACCCTTACCCTTACCCTTACCCTTGCTTTTACCCTTACCCTTACCCCTACCCTTGCTTTTACCCTTAGGCTTACCCTTACCTTTACCCTTACCCTTACCCTTACCCTTACCCTTACCCTTACCCTTACCCTTACCCTTACCCTTACCCTTACCCTTACCCTTACCCTTGCTTTTACCCTTAAGCTTACCCTTACCCTTACCCTTACCCTTACCCTTACCCTTACCCATACCCTTACCCTTACCCTTACCCTTGCTTTTACCCTTAAGCGTACCCTTACCCTTATCCTTACCCTTATTCTTACCCTTACCCTTACCCTTACCCTTACCCTTACATTTACCCATACCTTTACCCTTACCCTTACCCTTACCCTTACCCTTGCTTTTACCCTTAAGCTTACCCTTACCCTTACCCTTACCCTTACCCTTGCCCTTACCCTTACCCTTACCCTTACCCTTACCCTTACCCTTGCTTTTACCCTTAAGCTTACCCTTACCCTTACCCTTACCCTTACCCTTACCCTTACCCTTACCCTCACCCTTACCCTTACCTTTACCCTTACCCTTACCCTTACCCTTACCCTTACCCTTACCCTTACCCTTACCCTTACCCTTACCCTTACCCTTACCCTTACCCTTACCCTTGCTTTTACCCTTACGCTTACCGTTACCCTTACCCTTACCCTTACCCTTACCCTTACCCTTACCCTTACCCTTACCTTTACCCTGACCCTTGCTTTTACCCTTAAGCTTACCCTTACCCTTACCCATACCCTTACCCTTACCCTTACCCTTACCCTTACTCTTGCTTTTACCCTTAGGCTTACCCTTACCTTTACCCTTACCCTTACCCTTACCCTTACCCTTACCCTTACCCTTACCCTTACCCTTACCCTTACCCTTGCTTTTACCCTTAAGCTTACCCTTACCCTTACCCTTACCCTTACCCTTACCCTTACCCTTACCCTTACCCTTACCCTTACCCTTACCCTTACCCTTACCCTTGCTTTTACCCTTAAGCTTACCCTTAACCTTACCCTTACCCTTACCCTTACCCTTACCCTTACCCTTACCCTTACCCTTGCTTTTACCCTTAGGCTTACCCTCACCTTTACCCTTACCCTTACCCTTACCCTTACCCTTACCGTTACCCTTACCCTTGCTTTTACCCTTAGGCTTACCCTTACCCTTACCCTTACCCTTACCCTTACCCTTACCCTTACCCTTACCCTTACCCTTACCCTTGCTTTTACCCTTAAGCTTACCCTTACCCTTACCCTTACCCTTACCCTTACCCTTACCCTTACCCTTACCCTTACCCTTACCTTTGCTTTTACCCTTAGGCTTACCCTTACCTTTACCCTTACCCTTACCCTTACCCTTACACTTACCCTTACCCTTACCCTTGCTTTTACCCTTAAGCTTACCCTTACCCTTACCCTTACCCTTACCCTTACCCTTACCCTTACCCTTACCCTTACCCTTATTCTTACTCTTACCCTTACCCTTTTTCTTAATCTTACCCTTACCATTACATTTGCTTTTACCCTTAAGATTACCCTTACCCTTATCCTTACCCTTACCCTTACCCTTAAGCTTACCCTTCCCCTTACCCTTACCCTTACCCTTACCCTTACCCTTACCCTTACCCTTACCCTTACCCTTACCCTTACCCTTACCCTTACCCTTACCCTTACCATTACCCTTGCTTTTACCCTTAAGATTACCCTTACCCTTATCCTTACCCTTACCCTTACCCTTAAGCTTACCCTTACCCTTACCCTTACCCTTACCCTTACCCTTACCCTTACCCTTACCCTTACCCTTACCCTTACCCTTACCCTTACCCTTACCCTTACCCTTACCCTTACCCTTACCCTTATTCTTACTCTTACCCTTACCCTTGCTTTTACCCTTAAGCTTACCCTTACCCTTACCCTCACTTTTACTCTCACTCTTACCCTTACCCTTACCCTTACCCTTATTCTTACTCTTACCCTTACCCTTACCCTTGCTATTACCCTTAAGCTTACCCTTACCCTTACCCTTACCCTTACCCTTATTATTACTCTTACCCTTACCCTTACCTCTGCTTTTACCCTTAAGCTTACCCTTACCCTTACCCTTACCCTTACCCTTACCCTTACCCTTACCCTTACCCTTACCCTTACCCTTACCCTTACCCTTACCCTTACCCTTACCCTTACCCTTACCCTTACCCTTACCCTTACCCTTACCCTTACCCTTACCCTTACCCTTACCCTTACCCTTACCCTTACCCTTACCCTTACCCTTACCCTTACCCTTACCCTTACCCTTACCCTTGCTTTTACCCTTAAGCTTACCCTTACCCTTACCCTTACCCTTACACTTACCCTTACCCTTACCCTTACCCTTACCCTTACCCTTACCCTTACCCTTACCCTTACCCTTACCCTTACCCTTACCCTTACCCTTGCTTTTACCCTTAGGCTTACCCTTACCTTTACCCTTACCCTTACCCTTGCTTTTACCCTTACCCTTACCCTTACCCTTACCCTTGCCCTTACCCTTATTCTTACTCTTACCCTTACCCTAACCCTTACCCTTACCCTTACCCTTACTCTTATTCTTACCCTTACCCTTACCCTTATCCTTATCCTTACCCTTACCCTTACCCTTAAGCTTACCCTTACCCTTACCCTTACCCTTACCCTTACCCTTACCCTTACCCTTACCCTTACCCTTACCCTTACCCTTACCCTTTCCCTTACCCTTACTCTTGCTTTTACCCTTAAGCTTACCCTTACCCTTACCCTTACCCTTACCCTTACACTTACCCTTACCCTTACCCTTACCCTTACCCTTACCCTTACCCTTACCCTTACCCTTACCCTTACCCTTACCCTTACCCTTACCCTTACCCTTACCCTTACCCTTACCCTTACCCTTACCCTTACCCTTATTCTTACCCTTACTCTTACCCTTACCCTTGCTTTTACCCTTATGCTTACCCTTACCCTTACCCTTACCCTTACCCCTATTCTTACCCTTACCCTTATCCTTACCCTTACCCTTACCCTTACCCTTACCCTTACCCTTACCCTTACCCTTACCCTTACCCTTACCCTTATTCTTACCCTAACCCTTACCCTTACCCTACCCTTATCCTTATTCTTTCCCTTACCCTCACCCTTACCCTCACCCTTACCCTTACCCTTACCCTTACCCTTACCCTTACCCTTACCCTTACCCTTACCCTTACCCTTACCCTTACCCTTACCCTTACCCTTACCCTTACCCTTACCCTTACCCTTACCCTTACCCTTACCCTTACCCTTGCTTTTACCCTTAAGCTTACCCTTACCCTTACCCTTACCCTTACCCTTAACCTTACCCTTACCCTTACCCTTACCCTTACCCTTATTCTTACTCTTACCCTTACCCTTATTCTTAATCTTACCCTTACCATTACCCTTGCTTTTACCCTTAAGATTACCCTTACCCTTATCCTTACCCTTACCCTTACCCTTAAGCTTACCCTTACCCTTACCCTTACCCTTACCCTTACCCTTACCCTTACCCTAACCCTTACCCTTACCTTTACCCTTACCCTTACCCTTACCCTTACCCTTGATTTTACCCTTAAGCTTACCCTTACCCTTACCCTTACCCTTACCCTTACCCTTACCCTTACCCTTGCTTTTACCCTTAAGCTTACCCGTACCCTTACTCTTACCCCTACCCTTACCCTCACCCTTACCCTAACCATTACCCTTACCCTTACCCTTACCCTTACCCTTACCCTTACCCTTACCCTTACCCTTATTCTTACCCTTACCCTTACCCTTACCCTTGCTTTTACCCTTAAGCTTACCCTTACCCTTACCCTTACCCTTACCCTTACCCTTACCCTTACCCTTACCCTTACCCTTACCCTTACCCTTACCCTTACCCTTACCCTTACCCTTGCTTTTACCCTTAAGCTTACCCTTACCCTTACCCTTACCCTTACCCTTACCCTTACCCTTACCCTTACCCTCACCCTTGCTTTTACCCTTAGGCTTACCCTTACCTTTACCCTCACCCTTACCCTTTCCCTTACCCTTACCCTTACCCTTACCCTTACCCTTGCTTTTACCCTTAAGCTTACCCTTACCCTTACCCTTACCCTTACCCTTACCCTTACCCTCACCCTTACCCTAACCCTTACCCTTACCCTTGCTTTTACCCTCAAGCTTACCCTTACCCTTACCCTTACCCTTACCCCTACCCTTACCCTTACCCTTACCCTTACCCTTGCTTTTACCCTCACCCTTACCCTTGCTCTTACCCTTAAGCTTACCCTTACCCTTACCCTTACCCTTAAGCTTACCCTTACCCTTACCCTTACCCTTACCCTTACCCTTACCCTTACCCTTACCCTTACCCTTACCCTTACCCTTACCCTTACCCTTACCCTTACCCTTACCCTTACCCTTACCCTTACCCTTACCCTTACCCTTACCCTTACCCTTACCCTTACCCTTACCCTTACCCTTACCCTTACCCTTACCCTTACCCTTACCCTTACCCTTACCCTTACCCTTACCCTTACCCTTACCCTTACCCTTACCCTTACCCTTACCCTTACCCTTACCCTTGCTTTTACCCTTACCCTTACCCCTACCCTTGCTTTTACCCTTAGGCTTACCCTTACCTTTACCCTTACCCTTACCCTTACCCTTACCCTTACCCTTACCCTTACCCTTACCCATACCCTTACCCTTACCCTTACCCTTGCTTTTACCCTTAAGCTTACCCTTACCCTTACCCTTACCCTTACCCTTACCCTTACCCATACCCTTACCCTTACCCTCACCCTTGCTTTTACCCTTAAGCGTACCCTTACCCTTACCCTTACCCTTATTCTTACCCTTACCCTTACCCTTACCCTTACGCTTACATTTACCCATACCTTTACCCTTACCCTTACCCTTACCCTTACCCTTGCTTTTACCCTTAAGCTTACCCTTACCCTTACCCTTACCCTTACCCTTGCCCTTACCCTTACCCTTACCCTTACCCTTACCCTTGCTTTTACCCTTGAGCTTACCCTTACCCTTACCCTTACCCTTACCCTTACCCTTACCCTTACCCTTACCCTCACCCTTACCCTTACCTTTACCCTTACCCTTACCCTTACCCTTACCCTTACCCTTACCCTTACCCTTACCCTTACCCTTACCCTTACCCTTACCCTTGCTTTTACCCTTACGCTTACCGTTACCCTTACCCTTACCCTTACCCTTACCCTTACACTTACCCTTACCCTTACCCTTACCCTTGCTTTTACCCTTAAGCTTACCCTTACCCTTACCCTTACCCTTACCCTTACCCTTACCCTTACCCTTGCTTTTACCCTTAGGCTTACTCTTACCTTTACCCTTACCCTTACCCTTACCTTACCCTTACCCTTACCCTTACCCTTACCATTACCCTTACCCTTACCCTTACCCTTACCCTTACCCTTACCCTTGCTTTTACCCTTAAGCTTACCCTTACCCTTACCCTTACCCTTACCCTTGCCCTTTACCCTTACCCTTACCCTTACCCTTACCCTTGCTTTTACCCTTAAGCTTACCCTTAACCTTACCCTTACCCTTACCCTCACCCTTACCCTTACCCTTACCCTTACCCTTACCCTTACCCTTGCTTTTACCCTTAGGCTTACCCTCACCTTTACCCTTACCCTTACCCTTACCCTTACCCTTACCCTTACCCTTACCCTTACCCTTGCTTTTACCCTTAAGCTTACCCTTACCCTTACCCTTACCCTTACCCTTACCCTTACCCTTACCCTTACCCTTACCCTTACCCTTACCCTTACCCTTGCTTTTACCCTTAAGCTTACCCTTACCCTTACCCTTACCCTTACCCTTACCCTTACCCTTACCCTTACCCTTACCCTTACCCTTACCCTTACCCTTACCCTTACCCTTACCTTTGCTTTTACCCTTAGGCTTACCCTTACCTTTACCCTTACCCTTACCCTTACCCTTACCCTTACCCTTACACTTACCCTTACCCTTACCCTTGCTTTTACCCTTAAGCTTACCCTTACCCTTACCCTTACCCTTACCCTTACCCTTACCCTTACCCTTATTCTTACTCTTACCCTTACCCTTACCCTTAAGCTTACCCTTACCCTTACCCTTACCCTTACCCTTACACTTACCCTTACCCTTACCCTTACCCTTACCCTTACCCTTACCCTTACCCTTACCCTTACCCTTACCCTTACCCTTACCCTTACCCTTACACTTACCCTTACCCTTAACCTTACCCTTACCCTTACCCTTACCCTTACCCTTACCCTTACCCTTAACCTTACCCTTACCCTTACCCTTACCCTTACCCTTACCCTTACCCTTACCCTTACCCTTACCCTTACCCTTACCCTTACCCTTACCCTTACCGTTACCTTTACCCTTACCCTTACCCTTACCCTTACCCTTACCCTTACCCTTACCCTTATTCTTACCCTTACCCTTACCCTTACCCTTACCCTTACCCTTACCCTTACCCTTACCCTTGCTTTTACCCTTACCCTTATTCTTACCCCTACCCTTACCCTTACCCTTACCCTTACCCTTACCCTTATTCTTACCCTTACCCTTACCATTACCCTTACCCTTAACCTTACCCTTACCCTTACCCTTACCCTTACCCTTACCCTTACCCTTACCCTTACCCTTATTCTTACCCTTACCCTTACCCTTACCCTTACCCTTACCCTTACCCTTACCCTTGCTTTTACCCTTACCCTTATTCTTACCCTTACCCTTACCCTTTCCCTTACCCTTACCCTTACCCTTACCCTTACCCTTACCCTTACCCTTACCCTTAACCTTACCCTTACCCTTACCCTTACCCTTACCCTTACCCTTACCCTTACCCTTACCCTTACCCTTACCCTTACCCTTACCCTTACCCTTACCCTTACCCTTATTCTTACCCTTACCCTTACCCTTACCCTTACCCTTACCCTTACCCTTACCCTTACCCTTAACCTTACCCTTACCCTTACCCTTACCCTTACCCTTACCCTTACCCTTACCCTTACCCTTACCCTTACCCTTACCCTTACCCTTACCCTTACCCTTACCCTTGCCCTTACCCTTACCCTTACCCTTGCTTTTACCCTTAAGCTTACCCTTACCCTTACCCTTACCCTTACCCTTACCCTTACCCTTACCCTTACCTTTACCCTTACCCTTACCCTTACACTTACCCTTACCCTTACCCTTGCTTTTACCCTTATTCTTACCCTTACCCTTACCCTTACCCTTACCCTTACCCTTACCCTTACCCTTGCTTTTACCCTTAAGCTTACCCTTACCCTTACCCTTACCCTTACCCTTACCCTTACCCTCACCCTTACCCTTACCCTTACCCTTACCCTTGCTTTTACCCTTAGGCTTACCCTTAGGCTTACCCTTATCCTTACCCTTACCCTTACCCTTACCCTTACCCTTACCCTTACCCTTACCCTTACCCTAACCCTTACCCTTACCCTTACCCTTACCCTTACCCTAACCCTTACCCTTACCCTTACCTTTACCCTTACCCTTACCCTTACCCTTACTCTTACCCTTACCCTTACCCTTACCCTTACCCTCATTCTTATTCTCACCCTTACCCTTACCCTTGCTTTTACCCTTAAGCTTACCCTTACCCTTACCCTTACCCTTACCCTTACCCTTACCCTTGCTTTTACCCTTAAGCTTACCCTTACCCTTACCCTTACCCTTACCCTTACCCTTACCCTTACCCTTACCCTCACCCTTACCCTGACCCTTACCCTTACCCTTGCTTTTACCCTTAAGCTTACCCTTACCCTTACCCTTACCCTTACCCTTACCCTTACCCTTACCCTTACCCTTACCCTTACCCTTACCCTTACCCTTACCCTTGCCCTTACCCTTACCCTTACCCTTACCCTTACCCTTACCCTTACCCTTACCCTTACCCTTACCCTTGCTTTTACCCTTAAGCTTACCCTTACCCTTACCCTTACCCTTACCCTTACCCTTACCCTTACCCTTACCCTTACCCTTACCCTTGCTTTTACCCTTAAGCTTACCCTTACCCTTACCCTTACCCTTACCCTTACCCTTACCCTTACCCTTACCCTTACCCTTACCCTTACCCTTACCCTTACCCTTACCCTTACCCTTACCCTTACCCTTACCCTTACCCTTACCCTTACCCTTACCCTTACCCTTACCCTTACCCTTACCCTTACCCTTACCCTTACCCTTACCCTTACCCTTACCCTTACCCTTGCTTTTACCCATAGGCTTACCCTTACCTTTACTCTTACCCTTACCCTTACCCTTACCCTTACCCTTACCCTTACCCTTACCCTTGCTTTTACCCTTAAGCTCACCCTTACCCTTACCCTTACCCTTACCCTTACCCTTACCCTTACCCTTACCCTTACCCTTGCTTTTACCCTTAAGCTTACCCTTACCCTTACCCTTACCCTTACCCTTACCCTCACCCTTACCCTTACCCTTACCCTTGCTTTTACCCTTAAGCTTACCCTTACCCTTACCCTTACCCTTACCCTTAAGCTTACCCTTACCCTTACCCTTACCCTTACCCTTACCCTTACCCTTACCCTTACCCTTGCTTTTACCCTTAAGCTTACCCTTACCCTTACCCTTACCCTTACCCTTACCCTTACCCTTACCCTTACCCTTACCCTTACCCTTACCCTTGCTTTTACCCTTAAGCTTACCCTTACCCTTACCCTTACCCTTACCCTTACCCTAACCCTTACCCTTACCCTTACCCTTACCCTTGCTTTTACCCTTAAGCTTACCCTTACCCTTACCCTTACCCTTACCCTTACCCTTACCCTTACCCTTACCCTTACCCTTGCTTTTACCCTTAGGCTTACCCTTACCTTTACCCTCACCCTTACCCTTACCCTTACCCTTACCCTTACCCTTGCTTTTACCCTTAAGCTTACCCTTACCCTTACCCTTACCTTTACCCTTACCCTTACCCTTACCCTTACCCTTACCCTTACCCTAACCCTTACCCTTACCCTTACCCTTACCTTTACCCTTACCCTTACCCTTACCCTTACCCTTACTCTTACCCTTACCCTTACCCTTACCCTCATTCTTATTCTCACCCTTACCCTTACCCTTGCTTTTACCCTTAAGCTTACCCTTACCCTTACCCTTACCCTTACCCTTACCCTTACCCTTACCCTTACCCTTACCCTTACCCTTACCCTTACCCTTACCCTTACCCTTACCCTTGCTTTTACCCTTAAGCTTACCCTTACCCTTACCCTTACCCTTACCCGTACCCTTACCCTTACCCTTATCCTTACCCTTGCTTTTACCCTTAGGCTTACCCTTACCTTTACCCTTACCCTTACCCTTACCCTTACCCTTACCCTTACCCTTGCTTTTACCCTTAAGCTTACCCTTACCCTTAACCTCACCCTTACCCTTACCCTTACCCTTACCCTTACCCTTACCCTTACCCTTACCCTTGCTTTTACCCTTAAGCTTACCCTTACCCTTACCCTTACCCTTACCCTTGCTTTTACCCTTAGGCTTACCCTTACCTTTACCCTTACCCTTACCCTTTCCCTTACCCTTACCCTTACCCTTACCCTTACCCTTGCTTTTACCCTTAAGCCTACCCTTACCCTCACCCTTACCCTTACCCTTACCCTCACCCTTACCCTAACCCTTACCCTTACCCTTGCTTTTACCCTCAAGCTTACCCTTACCCTTACCCTTACCCTTACCCTTACCCTTACCCTTACCCTTACCCTTACCCTTGCTTTTACCCTTACCCTTACCCTTACCCTTGCTCTTACCCTTAAGCTTACCCTTACCCTTACCCTTACCCTTAAGCTTACCCTTACCCTTACCCTTACCCTTACCCTTACCCTTACCCTTACCCTTACCCTTACCCTTACCCTTACCCTTACCCTTACCCTTACCCTTACCCTTACCCTTACCCTTACCCTTACCCTTACCCTTACCCTTACCCTTACCCTTACCCTTACCCTTACCCTTACCCTTACCCTTACCCTTACCCTTACCCTTACCCTTACCCTTACCCTTACCCTTACCCTTACTCTTACCCTTACCCTTACCCTTACCCTTACCCTTACCCTTACCCTTACCCTTACCCTTACCCTTACCCTTACCCTTGCTTTTACCCTTACCCTTACCCCTACCCTTGCTTTTACCCTTAGGCTTACCCTTACCTTTACCCTTACCCTTACCCTTACCCTTACCCTTACCCTTACCCTTACCCTTACCCTTACCCTTACCCTTACCCTTACCCTTACCCTTGCTTTTACCCTTAAGCTTACCCTTACCCTTACCCTTACCCTTACCCTTACCCTTACCCATACCCTTACCCTTACCCTTACCCTTGCTTTTACCCTTAAGCGTACCCTTACCCTTATCCTTACCCTTATTCTTACCCTTACCCTTACCCTTACCCTTACCCTTACATTTACCCATACCTTTACCCTTACCCTTACCCTTACCCTTACCCTTGCTTTTACCCTTAAGCTTACCCTTACCCTTACCCTTACCCTTACCCTTACCCTTGCCCTTACCCTTACCCTTACCCTTACCCTTACCCTTGCTTTTACCCTTAAGCTTACCCTTACCCTTACCCTTACCCTTACCCTTACCCTTACCCTTACCCTCACCCTTACCCTTACCTTTACCCCTACCCTTACCCTTACCCTTACCCTTACCCTTACCCTTACCCTTACCCTTACCCTTACCCTTACCCTTACCCTTGCTTTTACCCTTACGCTTACCGTTACCCTTACCCTTACCCTTACCCTTACCCTTACCCTTACCCTTACCCTTACCCTTACCCTTACCCTGACCCTTGCTTTTACCCTTAAGCTTACCCTTACCCTTACCCATACCCTTACCCTTACCCTTACCCTTACCCTTACCCTTGCTTTTACCCTTAGGCTTACCCTTACCTTTACCCTTACCCTTACCCTTACCCTTACCCTTACCCTTACCCTTCCCTTACCCTTACCCTTACCCTTACCCTTACCCTTACCCTTGCTTTTACCCTTAAGCTTACCCTTACCCTTACCCTTACCCTTACCCTTACCCTTACCCTTACCCTTACCCTTACCCTTACCCTTACCCTTACCCTTACCCTTACCCTTACCCTTACCCTTGCTTTTACCCTTAAGCTTACCCTTAACCTTACCCTTACCCTTACCCTTACCCTTACCCTTACCCTTACCCTTACCCTTACCCTTGCTTTTACCCTTAGGCTTACCCTCACCTTTACCCTTACCCTTACCCTTACCCTTAACCTTACCCTTACCCTTACCCTTGCTTTTACCCTTAGGCTTACCCTTACCCTTACCCTTACCCTTACCCTTACCCTTACCCTTACCCTTACCCTTACCCTTACCCTTGCTTTTACCCTTAAGCTTACCCTTACCCTTACCCTTACCCTTACCCTTACCCTTACCCTTACCCTTACCCTTACCCTTACCCTTACCTTTGCTTTTACCCTTAGGCTTACCCTTACCTTTACCCTTACCCTTACCCTTACCCTTACACTTACCCTTACCCTTACCCTTGCTTTTACCCTTAAGCTTACCCTTACCCTTACCCTTACCCTTACCCTTACCCTTACCCTTACCCTTACCCTTACCCTTATTCTTACTCTTACCCTTACCCTTACCCTTAAGCTTACCCTTACCCTTACCCTTACCCTTACCCTTACCCTTACCCTTACCCTTACCCTTACCCTTACCCTTACCCTTACCCTTACCCTTACCCTTACCCTTACCCTTACCCTTACCCTTACCCTTACACTTACCCTTACCCTTAACCTTACCCTTACCCTTACCCTTACACTTACCCTTACCCTTACCCTTACCCTTACCCTTACCCTTACCCTTACCCTTACCCTTACCCTTACCCTTACCCTTACCCTTACCCTTACCCTTACCCTTACCCTTACCCTTACCCTTACCCTTACCCTTACCGTTACCTTCACCCTTACCCTTACCCTTACCCTTACCCTTACCCTTATTCTTACCCTTACCCTTACCCTTACCCTTACCCTTACCCTTACCCTTACCCTTGCTTTTACCCTTACCCTTATTCTTACCCTTACCCTTACCCTTACCCTTACCCTTACCCTTACCCTTACCCTTACCCTTATTCTTATCCTTACCCTTACCATTACCCTTACCCTTAACCTTACCCTTACCCTTACCCTTACCCTTACCCTTACCCTTACCCTTACCCTTACCCTTATTCTTACCCTTACCCTTACCCTTACCCTTACCCTTACCCTTACCCTTACCCTTGCTTTTACCCTTACCCTTATTCTTACCCTTACTCTTACCCTTACCCTTACCCTTACCCTTACCCTTACCCTTACCCTTACCCTTACCCTTACCCTTACCCTTACCCTTACCCTTACCCTTACCCTTGCTTTTACCCTTACGCTTACCGTTACCCTTACCCTCACCCTTACCCTTACCCTTACCCTTACCCTTACCCTTACCCTTACCCTGACCCTTGCTTTTACCCTTAAGCTTACCCTTACCCTTACCCATACCCTTACCCTTACCCTTACCCTTACCCTTACCCTTGCTTTTACCCTTAGGCTTACCCTTACCTTTACCCTTACCCTTACCCTTACCCTTACCCTTACCCTTACCCTTACCCTTACCCTTACCCTTACCCTTACCCTTGCTTTTACCCTTAAGCTTACCCTTACCCTTACCCTTACCCTTACCCTTACCCTTACCCTTACCCTTACCCTTACCCTTACCCTACCCTTACCCTTACCCTTGCTTTTACCCTTAAGCTTACCCTTAACCTTACCCTTACCCTTACCCTTACCCTTACCCTTACCCTTACCCTTACCCTTACCCTTACCCTTGCTTTTACCCTTAGGCTTACCCTCACCTTTACCCTTACCCTTACCCTTACCCTTACCCTTACCCTTACCCTTACCCTTACCCTTGCTTTTACCCTTAGGCTTACCCTTACCCTTACCCTTACCCTTACCCTTACCCTTACCCTTACCCTTACCCTTACCCTTACCCTTACCCTTGCTTTTACCCTTAAGCTTACCCTTACCCTTACCCTTACCCTTACCCTTACCCTTACCCTTACCCTTACCCTTACCCTTACCCTTACCTTTGCTTTTACCCTTAGGCTTACCCTTACCTTTACCCTTACCCTTACCCTTACCCTTACACTTACCATTACCCTTACCCTTGCTTTTACCCTTAAGCTTACCCTTACCCTTACCCTTACCCTTACCCTTACCCTTACCCTTACCCTTACCCTTACCCTTATTCTTACTCTTACCCTTACCCGTAAGCTTACCCTTACCCTTACCCTTACCCTTACCCTTACCCTTACCCTTACCCTTACCCCTTACCCTTACCCTTACCCTTACCCTTACCCTTACCCTTACCCTTACCCTTACCCTTACCCTTACCCTTACCCTTACCCTTACACTTACCCTTACCCTTAACCTTACCCTTACCCTTACCCTTACACTTACCCTTACCCTTACCCTTACCCTTACCCTTACCCTTACCCTTACCCTTACCCTTACCCTTACCCTTACCCTTACCCTTACCCTTACCCTCACCCTTACCCTTACCCTTACCCTTACCCTTACCCTTACCCTTACCCTTACCGTTACCTTCACCCTTACCCTTACCCTTACCCTTACCCTTACCCTTACCCTTACCCTTATTCTTACCCTTACCCTTACCCTTACCCTTACCCTTACCCTTACCCTTACCCTTGCTTTTACCCTTACCCTTATTCTTACCCTTACCCTTACCCTTACCCTTACCCTTACCCTTACCCTTACCCTTACCCTTATTCTTATCCTTACCCTTACCATTACCCTTACCCTTAACCTTACCCTTACCCTTACCCTTACCCTTACCCTTACCCTTACCCTTACCCTTACCCTTATTCTTACCCTTACCCTTACCCTTACCCTTACCCTTACCCTTACCCTTACCCTTGCTTTTACCCTTACCCTTATTCTTACCCTTACCCTTACCCTTACCCTTACCCTTACCCTTACCCTTACCCTTACCCTTACCCTTACCCTTACCCTTACCCTTACCCTTACCCTTACCCTTACCCTTACCCTTACCCTTACCCTTACCCTTACCCTTACCCTTACCCTTACCCTTACCCTTACCCTTACCCTTACCCTTACCCTTACCCTTACCCTTACCCTTACCCTTGCTTTTACCCTTAGGCTTACCCTTACCTTTACCCTTACCCTTACCCTTACCCTTACCCTTACCCTTACCCTTACCCTTACCCTTGCTTTTACCCTTAAGCTTACCCTTACCCTTACCCTCACCCTTACCCTTACCCTTGCTTTTACCCTTAGGCTTACCCTTACCCTTTACCTTACCCTTACCCTTGCTTTTACCCTTAAGCTTACCCTTACCCTTACCCTTACCCTTACCCTTACCCTTACCCTTCCCCTTACCCTTACCCTTACCCTTACCCTTACCCTTACCCTTACCCTTACCCTTGCTTTTACCCTTAGGCTTACCCTTACCTTTACCCTTACCCTTACCCTTACCCTTACCCTTACCCTTACCCTTACCCTTGCTTTTACCCTTAAGCTTACCCTTACCCTTACCCTTACCCTTATTCTTACTCTTACCCTTACCCTTACCCTTAAGCTTACCCTTACCCTTACCCTTACCCTTACCCTTACCCTTACCCTTACCCTTACCCTTACCCTTACCCTTACCCTTACCCTTACCCTTACCCTTACCCTTACCCTTACCCTTACCCTTACCCTTACACTTACCCTTACCCTTAACCTTACCCTTACCCTTACCCTTACCCTTACCCTTACCCTTACCCTTACCCTTACCCTTACCCTTACCCTTACCCTTACCCTTACCCTTACCCTTACCCTTACCCTTACCCTTACCCTTACCCTTACCCTTACCCTTACCCTTACCCTTACCCTTACCCTTACCCTTACCCTTACCGTTACCTTTACCCTTACCCTTACCCTTACCCTTACCCTTACCCTTACCCTTACCCTTATTCTTACCCTTACCCTTACCCTTACCCTTACCCTTACCCTTACCCTTACCCTTACCCTTACCCTTACCCTTACCCTTACCCTTACCCTTACCCTTGCTTTTACCCTTACCCTTATTATTACCCTTACCCTTACCCTTACCCTTACCCTTACCCTTACCCTTACCCTTACCCTTACCCTTATTCTTACCCTTACCCTTACCATTACCCTTACCCTTAACCTTACCCTCACCCTTACCCTTACCCTTACCCTTACCCTTACCCTTACCCTTACCCTTACCCTTATTCTTACCCTTACCCTTACCCTTACCCTTACCCTTACCCTTACCCTTGCTTTTACCCGTACCCTTATTCTTACCCTTACCCTTACCCTTACCCTTACCCTTACCCTTACCCTTACCCTTACCCTTACCCTTACCCTTAACCTTACCCTTACCCTTACCCTTACCCTTACCCTTACCCTTACCCTTACCCTTACCCTTACCCTTACCCTTACCCTTACCCTTACCCTTACCCTTACCCTTACCCTTACCCTTATTCTTACCCTTACCCTTACCCTTACCCTCACCCTTACCCTTACCCTTACCCTTACCCTTAACCTTACCCTTACCCTTACCCTTACCCTTACCCTTACCCTTACCCTTACCCTTACCCTTACCCTTACCCTTACCCTTACCCTTACCCTTACCCTTACCCTTACCCTTACCCTTACCCTTACCCTTACCCTTACCCTTGCCCTTACCCTTACCCTTACCCTTGCTTTTACCCTTAAGCTTACCCTTACCCTTACCCTTACCCTTACCCTTACCCTTACCCTTACCCTTACCCTTACCTTTACCCTTACCCTTACCCTTACACTTACCCTTACCCTTACCCTTGCTTTTACCCTTATTCTTACCCTTACCCTTACCCTTACCCTTACCCTTACCCTTACCCTTACCCTTACCCTTGCTTTTACCCTTAAGCTTACCCTTACCCTTACCCTTACCCTTACCCTTACCCTTACCCTCACCCTTACCCTTACCCTTACCCTTACCCTTACCCTTGCTTTTACCCTTAGGCTTACCCTTATCCTTACCCTTACCCTTACCCTTATCCTTACCCTTACCCTTACCCTTACCCTTACCCTTACCCTTACCCTTACCCTTACCCTAACCCTTACCCTTACCCTTACCCTTACCCTTACCCTAACCCTTACACTTACCCTTACCCTTACCTTTACCCTTACCCTTACCCTTACCCTTACTCTTACCCTTACCCTTACCCTTACCCTTACCCTCATTCTTATTCTCACCCTTACCCTTACCCTTGCTTTTACCCTTAAGCTTACCCTTACCCTTACCCTTACCCTTACCCTTACCCTTACCCTCACCCTTACCCTGACCCTTACCCTTACCCTTGCTTTTACCCTTAAGCTTACCCTTACCCTTACCCTTACCCTTACCCTTACCCTTACCCTTACCCTTACCCTTACCCTTACCCTTACCCTTACCCTTGCCCTTACCCTTACCCTTACCCTTACCCTTACCCTTACCCTTACCCTTACCCTTACCCTTGCTTTTACCCTTAAGCTTACCCTTACCCTTACCCTTACCCTTACCCTTACCCTTACCCTTACCCTTACCCTTACCCTTACCCTTACCCTTACCCTTACCCTTACCCTTGCTTTTACCCTTAAGCTTACCCTTACCCTTACCCTTACCCTTACCCTTACCCTTACCCTTACCCTTACCCTTACCCTTACCCTTACCCTTACCCTTACCCTTACCCTTACCCTTACCCTTACCCTTACCCTTACCCTTACCCTTACCCTTACCCTTACCCTTACCCTTACCCTTACCCTTACCCTTACCCTTGCTTTTACCCTTAGGCTTACCCTTACCTTTACTCTTACCCTTACCCTTACCCTTACCCTTACCCTTACCCTTACCCTTGCTTTTACCCTTAAGCTTACCCTTACCCTTACCCTTACCCTTACCCTTACCTTTACCCTTACCCTTGCTTTTACCCTTAAGCTTACCCTTACCCTTACCCTTGCTTTTACCCTTAAGCTTACCCTTACCCTTACCCTTACCCTTACCCTTACCCTTACCCTCACCCTTACCCTTACCCTTACCCTTGCTTTTACCCTTAAGCTTACCCTTACCCTTACCCTTACCCTTACCCTTAAGCTTACCCTTACCCTTACCCTTACCCTTACCCTTACCCTTACCCTTACCCTTACCCTTGCTTTAACCCTTAAGCTTACCCTTACCCTTACCCTTACCCTTACCCTTACCCTTACCTTTACCCTTACCCTTACCCTTGCTTTTACCCTTAAGCTTACCCTTACCCTTACCCTTACCCTTACCCTTACCCTTACCCTTACCCTTACCCTTACCCTTACCCTTGCTTTTACCCTTAAGCTTACCCTTACCCTTACCCTTACCCTCACCCTTACCCTTACCCTTACCCTTGCTTTTACCCTTAGGCTTAACCTTACCTTTACCCTCACCCTTACCCTTACCCTTACCCTTACCCTTGCTTTTACCCTTAAGCTTACCCTTACCCTTACCCTTACCTTCACCCTTACCCTTACCCTTACCCTTACCCTTACCCTTACCCTAACCCTTACCCTTACCCTTACCCTTACCTTTACCCTTACCCTTACCCTTACCCTTACTCTTACCCTTACCCTTACCCTTACCCTTACCCTCATTCTTATTCTCACCCTTACCCTTACCCTTGCTTTTACCCTTAAGCTTACCCTTACCCTTACCCTTACCCTTACCCTTACCCTTACCCTTACCCTTACCCTTACCCTTACCCTTACCCTTACCCTTACCCTTACCCTCACCCTTACCCTTACCCTTACCCTTACCCTTGCTTTTACCCTTAAGCTTACCCTTACCCTTACCCTTACCCTTACCCTTACCCTTACCCTTACCCTTACCCTTGCTTTTACCCTTAAGCTTACCCTTACCCTTACCCTTACCCTTACCCTTGCTTTTACCCTTAGGCTTACCCTTACCTTTACCCTTACCCTTACCCTTTCCCTTACCCTTACCCTTACCCTTACCCTTACCCTTGCTTTTACCCTTAAGCTTACCCTTACCCTTACCCTTACCCTTACCCTTACCCTCACCCTTACCCTAACCCTTACCCTTACCCTTGCTTTTACCCTCAAGCTTACCCTTACCCTTACCCTTACCCTTACCCTTACCCTTACCCTTACCCTTACCCTTACCCTTGCTTTTACCCTTACCCTTACCCTTACGCTTGCTCTTACCCTTAAGCTTACCCTTACCCTTACACTTACCCTTACCCTTAAGCTTACCCTTACCCTTACCCTTACCCTTACCCTTACCCTTACCCTTACCCTTACCCTTACCCTTACCCTTACCCTTACCCTTACCCTTACCCTTACCCTTACCCTTACCCTTACCCTTACCCTTACCCTTACCCTTACCCTTACCCTTACCCTTACCCTTACCCTTACCCTTACCCTTACCCTTACCCTTACCCTTACCCTTACCCTTACCCTTACCCTTGCTTTTACCCTTACCCTTGCTTTTACCCTTAGGCTTACCCTTACCTTTACCCTTACCCTTACCCTTACCCTTACCCTTACCCTTACCCTTACCCTTACCCTTACCCTTACCCTTACCCTTGCTTTTACCCTTAAGCTTACCTTTACCCTTACCCTTACCCTTACCCTTACCCTTACCCATACCCTTACCCTTACCCTTACCCTTGCTTTTACCCTTAAGCGTACCCTTACCCTTATTCTTACCCTTACCCTTACCCTTACCCTTACCCTTACATTTACCCATACCTTTACCCTTACCCTTACCCTTACCCTTACCCTTGCATTTACCCTTAAGCTTACCCTTACCCTTACCCTTACCCTTACCCTTGCCCTTACCCTTACCCTTACCCTTACCCTTACCCTTGCTTTTACCCTTAAGCTTACCCTTACCCTTACCCTTACCCTTACCCTTACCCTTACCCTTACCCTCACCCTTACCCTTACCTTTACCCTTACCCTTACCCTTACCCTTACCCTTACCCTTACCCTTACCCTTACCCTTACCCTTACCCTTACCCTTACCCTTGCTTTTACCCTTACGCTTACCGTTACCCTTACCCTTACCCTTACCCTTACCCTTACCCTTACCCTTACCCTTACCCTTACCCTTACCCTTGCTTTTACCCTTAAGCTTACCCTTACCCTTACCCTTACCCTTACCCTTACCCTTACCCTTACCCTTACCCTTGCTTTTACCCTTAGGCTTACCCTTACCTTTACCCTTACCCTTACCCTTACCCTTACCCTTACCCTTACCCTTACCCTTACCCTTACCCTTACCCTTACCCTTACCCTTGCTTTTACCCTTAAGCTTACCCTTACCCTTACCCTTACCCTTACCCTTACCCTTACCCTTACCCTTACCCTTACCCTTACCCTTACCCTTACCCTTACCCTTACTCTTACCCTTGCTTTTACCCTTAAGCTTACCCTTAACCTTACCCTTACCCTTACCCTTACCCTTACCCTTACCCTTG
Organism: Myrrha octodecimguttata; assembly: GCA_958510865.1. Taxonomy (NCBI): domain Eukaryota; kingdom Metazoa; phylum Arthropoda; class Insecta; order Coleoptera; family Coccinellidae; genus Myrrha; species Myrrha octodecimguttata. The sequence continues at coordinate 23,973 of CAUEHS010000944.1, forward strand.
CTTTTACCCTTAGGCTTACCCTCACCTTTACCCTTACCCTTACCCTTACCCTTACCCTTACCCTTACCCTTACCCTTACCCTTGCTTTTACCCTTAGGCTTACCCTTACCCTTACCCTTACCCTTAAGCTTACCCTTACCCTTACCCTTACCCTTACCCTTACCCTTACCCTTACCCTTACCCTTACCCTTACCCTTACCCTTACCCTTACCCTTACCCTTACCCTTACCCTTACCCTTACCCTTACCCTTACCCTTGCTTTTACCCTTACCCTTACCCCTACCCTTGCTTTTACCCTTAGGCTTACCCTTACCTTTACCCTTACCCTTACCCTTACCCTTACCCTTACCCTTACCCTTACCCTTACCCTTACCCTTACCCTTACCCTTGCTTTTACCCTTAAGCTTACCCTTACCCTTACCCTTACCCTTACCCTTACCCTTACCCATACCCTTACCCTTACCCTTACCCTTGCTTTTACCCTTAAGCGTACCCTTACCCTTACCCCTACCCTTATTCTTACCCTTACCCTTACCCTTACCCTTACCCTTACATTTACCCATACCTTTACCCTTACCCTTACCCTTACCCTTACCCTTGCTTTTACCCTTAAGCTTACCCTTACCCTTACCCTTACCCTTACCCTTGCCCTTACCCTTACCCTTACCCTTACCCTCACCCTTGCTTTTACCCTTAAGCTTACCCTTACTCTTACCCTTACCCTTACCCTTACCCTTACCCTTACCCTCACCCTTACCCTTACCTTTACCCTTACCCTTACCCTTACCCTTACCCTTACCCTTACCCTTACCCTTACCCTTACCCTTACCCTTACCCTTGCTTTTACCCTTACGCTTACCGTTACCCTTACCCTTACCCTTACCCTTACCCTTACCCTTACCCTTACCCTTACCCTTACCCTTGCTTTTACCCTTAAGCTTACCCTTACCCTTACCCTTACCCTTACCCTTACCCTTACCCTTACCCTTACCCTTACCCTTACCCTTACCCTTGCTTTTACCCTTAGGCTTACCCTTACCTTTACCCTTACCCTTACCCTTACCCTTACCCTTACCCTTACCCTTACCCTTACCCTTACCCTTACCCTTACCCTTACCCTTACCCTTGCTTTTACCCTTAAGCTTACCCTTACCCTTACCCTTACCCTTACCCTTACCCTTACCCTTACCCTTACCCTTACCCTTACCCTTACCCTTACCCTTACCCTTGCTTTTACCCTTAAGCTTACCCTTAACCTTACCCTTACCCTTACCCTTACCCTTACCCTTACCCTTACCCTTACCCTTGCTTTTACCCTTAGGCTTACCCTCACCTTTACCCTTACCCTTACCCTTACCCTTACCCTTACCCTTACCCTTACCCTTACCCTTACCCTTACCCTTACCCTTGCTTTTACCCTTAGGCTTACCCTTACCCTTACCCTTACCCTTAACCTTACCCTTACCCTCACCCTTACCCTTACCCTTACCCTTGCTTTTACCCTTAAGCTTACCCTTACCCTTACCCTTACCCTTACCCTTACCCTTACCCTTACCCTTACCCTTACCCTTACCCTTACCTTTACCCTTACCCTTACCTTTGCTTTTACCCTTAGGCTTACCCTTACCTTTACCCTTACCCTTACCCTTACCCTTACACTTACCCTTACCCTTACCCTTGCTTTTACCCTTAAGCTTACCCTTACCCTTACCCTAACCCTTACCCTTACCCTTACCCTTACCCTAACCCTTATTCTTACTCTTACCCTTACCCTTACCCTTAAGCTTACCCTTACCCTTACCCTTACCCTTACCCTTACCCTTACCCTCACCCTTAACCTTACCCTTACCCTTACCCTTACCCTTACCCTTACCCTTACCCTTACCCTTACCCTTACCCTTACACTTACCCTTACCCTTAACCTTACCCTTACCCTTACCCTTACCCTTACCCTTACCCTTACCCTTACCCTTACCCTCACCCTTACCCTTACCCTTACCCTTACCCTTACCCTTACCCTTACCCTTACCCTTACCCTTACCCTTACCCTTACTCTTACCCTTACCCTTACCGTTACCTTTACCCTTACCGTTACCCTTACCCTTACCCTTACCCTTACCCTTACCCTTATTCTTACCCTTACCCTTACCCTTACCCTTACCCTTACCCTTACCCTTACCCTTACCCTTACCCTTGCTTTTACCCTTACCCTTATTCTTACCCTTACCCTTACCCTTACCCTTACCCTTACCCTTACCCTTATTCTTACCCTTACCCTTACCATTACCCTTACCCTTAACCTTACCCTTACCCTTACCCTTACCCTTACCCTTACCCTTACCCTTACCCTTACCCTTACCCTTATTCTTACCCTTACCCTTACCCTTACCCTTACCCTTACCCTTACCCTTACCCTTACCCTTACCCTTACCCTTACCCTTACTCTTGCTTTTACCCTTAGGCTTACCCTTACCTTTACCCTTACCCTTACCCTTACCCTTACCCTTACCCTTACCCTTACCCTTACCCTTACCCTTGCTTTTACCCTTAAGCTTACCCTTACCCTTACCCTCACCCTTACCCTTACCCTTGCTTTTACCCTTAGGCTTACCCTTACCCTTAACCTTACCCTTACCCTTGCTTTTACCCTTAAGCTTACCCTTACCCTTACCCTTACCCTTACCCTTACCCTTACCCTTACCCTTACCCTTACCCTTACCCTTACCCTTACCCTTACCCTTACCCTTACCCTTACCCTTACCCTTACCCTTACCCTTACCCTTACCCTTACCCTTACCCTTACCCTTACCCTTACCCTTACCCTTACCCTTACCCTTACCCTTACCCTTACCCTTACCCTTACCCTTACCCTTACCCTTACCCTTACCCTTACCCTTACCCTTACCCTTACCCTTACCCTTACCCTTACCCTTACTCTTGCTTTTACCCTTAGGCTTACCCTTACCTTTACCCTTACCCTTACCCTTACCCTTACCCTTACCCTTACCCTTACCCTTACCCTTACCCTTGCTTTTACCCTTAAGCTTACCCTTACCCTTACCCTCACCCTTACCCTTACCCTTGCTTTTACCCTTAGGCTTACCCTTACCCTTAACCTTACCCTTACCCTTGCTTTTACCCTTAAGCTTACCCTTACCCTTACCCTTACCCTTAACCTTACCCTTACCCTTACCCTTACCCTTACCCTTACCCTTACCCTTACCCTTACCCTTACCCTTACCCTTACCTTAACCCTTACCCTTACCCTTACCCTTACCCTTGCTTTTACCCTTAGGCTTACCCTTACCTTTACCCTTACCCTTACCCTTACCCTTACCCTTACCCTTACCCTTACCCTTACCCTTACCCTTACCCTTACCCTTGCTTTTACCCTTAAGCTTACCCTTACCCTTACCCTTACCCTTACCCTTACCCTTACCCTTACCCTTACCCTTACCCTTACCCTTACCCTTACCCTTACCCTTACCCTTACCCTTGCTTTTACCCTGAAGCTTACCCTTACCCTTACCCTTACCCTTACCCTTACCTTTACCCTTACCCTTGCTTTTACCCTTAGACTTACCCTTACCTTTACCCTTACCCTTACCCTTACCCTTACCCTTACCCTTACCCTTACCCTTACCCTTACCCTTGCTTTTACCCTTAAGCTTACCCTTACCCTTACCCTTACCCTTACCCTTACCCTTACCCTCACCCTTACCCTTACCCTTGCTTTTACCCTTAAGCTTACCCTTACCCTTACCCTTACCCTTACCCTTACCCTTACCCTTACCCTTACCCTTACCCTTACCCTTACCCTTACCCTTGCTTTTACTCTTAAGCTTACCCTCACCCTTACCCTTGCTTTTACCCTTAAGCTTACCCTTACCCTTACCCTTACCCTTACCCTTACCCTTACCCTTACCCTTACCCTTACCCTTACCCTTGCTTTTACCCTTAAGCTTACCCTTACCCTTACCCTTACCCTTACCCTTACCCTTACCCTTGCTTTTACCCTTAAGCTTACCCTTACCCTTACCCTTACCCTTACCCTTACCCTTACCCTTACCCTTACCCTTACCCTTACCCTTACCCTTACCCTTACCCTTACCCTTACCCTTACCCTTACCCTTACCCTTACCCTTACCCTTGCTTTTACCCTTAAGCTTACCCTTACCCTTACCCTTACCCTTACCCTTACCCTTACCCTTACCCTTACCCTTGCTTTTACCCTTAAGCTTACCCTTACCCTTACCCTTACCCTTACCCTTACCCTTACCCTTACCCTTACCCTTACCCTTACCCTTACCCTTACCCTTACCCTTACCCTTACCCTTACCCTTACCCTTACCCTTACCCTTACCCTTACCCTTACCCTTACCCTTACCCTTACCCTTACCCTTACCCTTACCCTTACCCTTACCCTTACCCTTACCCTTACCCTTACCCTTTCCCTTACCCTTACCCTTACCCTTGCTTTTACCCTTAGGCTTACCCTTACCTTTACCCTTACCCTTACCCTTACCCTTACCCTTTCCCTTACCCTTACCCTTACCCTTACCCTTACCCTTGTTTTTACCCTTAAGCTCACCCTTACCCTTACCCTTACCCTTACCCTTACCCTTACCCTTACCCTTACCCTTGCTTTTACCCTTAGGCTTACCCTTACCTTTACCCTTACCCTTACCCTTACCCTTACCCTTACCCCTACCCTTACCCTTGCTTTTACCCTTAAGCTTACCCTTACTCTTACCCTTACCCTTACCCTTACCCTTACCCTTACCCTTACCCTTACCCTTACCCTTACCCTTACCCTTACCCTTACCCTTACCCTTACCCTTACCCTTACCCTTACCCTTAACCTTACCCTTACCCTTACCCTTACCCTTGCTTTTACCCTTAAGCTTACCCTTACCCTTACCCTTACCCTTACCCTAACCCTTACCCTTACCCTTACCCTCACCCTTACCCTTACCCTTGCTTTTACCCTTAAGCTTACCCTTACCCTTACCCTTACCCTTACCCTCACCCTCACCCTTACCCTTACCCTTACCCTTACCCTTACCCTTGCTTTTACCCTTGAGCTTACCCTCACCCTTACCCTTGCTTTTACCCTTAAGCTTACCCTTACCCTTACCCTTACCCTTACCCTTACCCTTACCCTTACCCTTACCCTTACCCTTACCCTTGCTTTTACCCTTAAGCTTACCCTTACCCTTACCCTTACCCTTACCCTTACCCTTACCCTTGCTTTTACCCTTAAGCTTACCCTTACCCTTACCCTTACCCTTACCCTTACCCTTACCCTTACCCTTACCCTTACCCTTACCCTTACCCTTACCCTTACCCTTACCCTTACCCTTACCCTTACCCTTACCCTTGCTTTTACCCTTAAGCTTACCCTTACCCTTACCCTTACCCTTACCCTTACCCTTACCCTTACCCTTGCTTTTACCCTTAAGCTTACCCTTACCCTTACCCTTACCCTTACCCTTACCCTTACCCTTACCCTTACCCTTACCCTTACCCTTACCCTTACCCTTACCCTTACCCTTACCCTTACCCTTACCCTTACCCTTACCCTTACCCTTACCCTTACCCTTACCCTTACCCTTACCCTTACCCTTACCCTTACCCTTACCCTTACCCTTACCCTTACCCTTACCCTTACCCTTACCCTTACCCTTACCCTTACCCTTGCTTTTACCCTTAGGCTTACCCTTACCTTTACCCTTACCCTTACCCTTACCCTTACCCTTACCCTTACCCTTACCCTTGCTTTTACCCTTAAGCTTACCCTTACCCTTACCCTTACCCTTACCCTTACCCTTACCCTTACACTTACCCTTACACTTACCCTTACCCTTGCTTTTACCCTTAAGCTTACCCTTACCCTTACCCTTACCCTTACCCTTACCCTTACCCTTACCCTTACCCTTACCCTTGCTTTTACCCTTAAGCTTACCCTTACCCTTACCCTTACCCTTACCCTTACCCTTACCCTTTCCCTTGCTTTTACCCTTAAGCTTACCCTTACCCTTACCCTTACCCTTACCCTTACCCTTACCCTTACCCTTACCCTTACCCTTACCCTTACCCTTACCCTTGCTTTTACCCTTAGGCTTACCCTTAACTTTACCCTTACCCTTACCCTTACCCTTACCCTTACCCTTACCCTTACCCTTACCCTTACCCTTGCTTTTACCCTTAAGCTTACCCTTACCCTTACCCTTACCCTTACCCTTACCCTTGCTTTTACCCTTAAGCTTACCCTTACCCTTACCCTAATCCTTACCCTTACCCTTGCTTTTACCCTTAGGCTTACCCTTACCCTTACCCTTACCCTTGCTTTTACCCTTAAGCTTACCCTTACCCTTACCCTTACCCTTACCTTTACCCTTACCCTTACCCTCACCCTTACCCTTACCCTTACCCTTACCCTTACCCTTACCCTTACCCTTACCCTTACCCTTACCCTTACCCTTGCTTTTACCCTTAGGCTTACCCTTACCTTTACCCTTACCCTTACCCTTACCCTTACCCTTACCCTTACCCTTACCCTTACCCTTACCCTTATTCTTACCCTTACCCTTACCCTTACCCTTACCCTTACCCTTACCCTTACCCTTACCCTTACCCTTGCTTTTACCCTTACCCTTATTCTTACCCTTACCCTTACCCTTACCCTTACCCTTACCCTTACCCTTATTCTTACCCTTACCCTTACCATTACCCTTACCCTTAACCTTACCCTTACCCTTACCCTTACCCTTACCCTTACCCTTACCCTTACCCTTACCCTTACCCTTATTCTTACCCTTACCCTTACCCTTACCCTTACCCTTACCCTTACCCTTACCCTTACCCTTACCCTTACCCTTACCCTTACTCTTGCTTTTACCCTTAGGCTTACCCTTACCTTTACCCTTACCCTTACCCTTACCCTTACCCTTACCCTTACCCTTACCCTTACCCTTACCCTTGCTTTTACCCTTAAGCTTACCCTTACCCTTACCCTCACCCTTACCCTTACCCTTGCTTTTACCCTTAGGCTTACCCTTACCCTTAACCTTACCCTTACCCTTGCTTTTACCCTTAAGCTTACCCTTACCCTTACCCTTACCCTTACCCTTACCCTTATCCTTACCCTTACCCTTACCCTTACCCTTACCCTTACCCTTACCCTTACCCTTACCCTTACCCTTACCCTTACCCTTACCCTTACCCTTACCCTTACCCTTACCCTTACCCTTACCCTTACCCTTACCCTTACCCTTACCCTTACCCTTACCCTTACCCTTACCCTTACCCTTACCCTTACCCTTACCCTTACCCTTACCCTTACCCTTACCCTTACCCTTACCCTTACCCTTACTCTTGCTTTTACCCTTAGGCTTACCCTTACCTTTACCCTTACCCTTACCCTTACCCTTACCCTTACCCTTACCCTTACCCTTACCCTTACCCTTGCTTTTACCCTTAAGCTTACCCTTACCCTTACCCTCACCCTTACCCTTACCCTTGCTTTTACCCTTAGGCTTACCCTTACCCTTAACCTTACCCTTACCCTTGCTTTTACCCTTAAGCTTACCCTTACCCTTACCCTTACCCTTAACCTTACCCTTACCCTTACCCTTACCCTTACCCTTACCCTTACCCTTACCCTTACCCTTACCCTTACCCTTACCTTAACCCTTACCCTTACCCTTACCCTTACCCTTGCTTTTACCCTTAGGCTTACCCTTACCTTTACCCTTACCCTTACCCTTACCCTTACCCTTACCCTTACCCTTACCCTTACCCTTACCCTTACCCTTACCCTTGCTTTTACCCTTAAGCTTACCCTTACCCTTACCCTTACCCTTACCCTTACCCTTACCCTTACCCTTACCCTTACCCTTACCCTTACCCTTACCCTTACCCTTACCCTTACCCTTGCTTTTACCCTGAAGCTTACCCTTACCCTTACCCTTACCCTTACCCTAACCTTTACCCTTACCCTTGCTTTTACCCTTAGACTTACCCTTACCTTTACCCTTACCCTTACCCTTACCCTTACCCTTACCCTTACCCTTACCCTTACCCTTACCCTTGCTTTTACCCTTAAGCTTACCCTTACCCTTACCCTTACCCTTACCCTTACCCTTACCCTCACCCTTACCCTTACCCTTGCTTTTACCCTTAAGCTTACCCTTACCCTTACCCTTACCCTTACCCTTACCCTTACCCTTACCCTTACCCTTACCCTTACCCTTACCCTTACCCTTGCTTTTACTCTTAAGCTTACCCTCACCCTTACCCTTGCTTTTACCCTTAAGCTTACCCTTACCCTTACCCTTACCCTTACCCTTACCCTTACCCTTACCCTTACCCTTACCCTTACCCTTGCTTTTACCCTTAAGCTTACCCTTACCCTTACCCTTACCCTTACCCTTACCCTTACCCTTGCTTTTACCCTTAAGCTTACCCTTACCCTTACCCTTACCCTTACCCTTACCCTTACCCTTACCCTTACCCTTACCCTTACCCTTACCCTTACCCTTACCCTTACCCTTACCCTTACCCTTACCCTTACCCTTACCCTTACCCTTGCTTTTACCCTTAAGCTTACCCTTACCCTTACCCTTACCCTTACCCTTACCCTTACCCTTACCCTTACCCTTGCTTTTACCCTTAAGCTTACCCTTACCCTTACCCTTACCCTTACCCTTACCCTTACCCTTACCCTTACCCTTACCCTTACCCTTACCCTTACCCTTACCCTTACCCTTACCCTTACCCTTACCCTTACCCTTACCCTTACCCTTACCCTTACCCTTACCCTTACCCTTACCCTTACCCTTACCCTTACCCTTACCCTTACCCTTACCCTTACCCTTACCCTTTCCCTTACCCTTACCCTTACCCTTGCTTTTACCCTTAGGCTTACCCTTACCTTTACCCTTACCCTTACCCTTACCCTTACCCTTTCCCTTACCCTTACCCTTACCCTTACCCTTACCCTTGTTTTTACCCTTAAGCTCACCCTTACCCTTACCCTTACCCTTACCCTTACCCTTACCCTTACCCTTACCCTTGCTTTTACCCTTAGGCTTACCCTTACCTTTACCCTTACCCTTACCCTTACCCTTACCCTTACCCCTACCCTTACCCTTGCTTTTACCCTTAAGCTTACCCTTACTCTTACCCTTACCCTTACCCTTACCCTTACCTTTACCCTTACCCTTACCCTTACCCTTACCCTTACCCTTACCCTTACCCTTACCCTTACCCTTACCCTTACCCTTACCCTTACCCTTAACCTTACCCTTACCCTTACCCTTACCCTTGCTTTTACCCTTAAGCTTACCCTTACCCTTACCCTTACCCTTACCCTAACCCTTACCCTTACCCTTACCCTCACCCTTACCCTTACCCTTGCTTTTACCCTTAAGCTTACCCTTACCCTTACCCTTACCCTTACCCTTACCCTTACCCTCACCCTTACCCTTACCCTTACCCTTACCCTTACCCTTGCTTTTACCCTTGAGCTTACCCTCACCCTTACCCTTGCTTTTACCCTTAAGCTTACCCTTACCCTTACCCTTACCCTTACCCTTACCCTTACCCTTACCCTTACCCTTACCCTTACCCTTACCCTTACCCTTACCCTTGCTTTTACCCTTAAGCTTACCCTTACCCTTACCCTTACCCTTACCCTTACCCTTACCCTTGCTTTTACCCTTAAGCTTACCCTTACCCTTACCCTTACCCTTACCCTTACCCTTACCCTTACCCTTACCCTTACCCTTACCCTTACCCTTACCCTTACCCTTACCCTTACCCTTACCCTTACCCTTACCCTTACCCTTACCCTTACCCTTACCCTTGCTTTTACCCTTAAGCTTACCCTTACCCTTACCCTTACCCTTACCCTTACCCTTACCCTTACCCTTGCTTTTACCCTTAAGCTTACCCTTACCCTTACCCTTACCCTTACCCTTACCCTTACCCTTACCCTTACCCTTACCCTTACCCTTACCCTTACCCTTACCCTTACCCTTACCCTTACCCTTACCCTTACCCTTACCCTTACCCTTACCCTTACCCTTACCCTTACCCTTACCCTTACCCTTACCCTTACCCTTACCCTTACCCTTACCCTTACCCTTACCCTTACCCTTACCCTTACCCTTACCCTTACCCTTGCTTTTACCCTTAGGCTTACCCTTACCTTTACCCTTACCCTTACCCTTACCCTTACCCTTACCCTTACCCTTACCCTTGCTTTTACCCTTAAGCTTACCCTTACCCTTACCCTTACCCTTACCCTTACCCTTACCCTTACACTTACCCTTACACTTACCCTTACCCTTGCTTTTACCCTTAAGCTTACCCTTACCCTTACCCTTACCCTTACCCTTACCCTTACCCTTACCCTTACCCTTACCCTTGCTTTTACCCTTAAGCTTACCCTTACCCTTACCCTTACCCTTACCCTTACCCTTACCCTTTCCCTTGCTTTTACCCTTAAGCTTACCCTTACCCTTACCCTTACCCTTACCCTTACCCTTACCCTTACCCTTACCCTTACCCTTACCCTTACCCTTACCCTTACCCTTGCTTTTACCCTTAGGCTTACCCTTAACTTTACCCTTACCCTTACCCTTACCCTTACCCTTACCCTTACCCTTACCCTTACCCTTACCCTTGCTTTTACCCTTAAGCTTACCCTTACCCTTACCCTTACCCTTACCCTTACCCTTGCTTTTACCCTTAAGCTTACCCTTACCCTTACCCTAATCCTTACCCTTACCCTTGCTTTTACCCTTAGGCTTACCCTTACCCTTACCCTTACCCTTGCTTTTACCCTTAAGCTTACCCTTACCCTTACCCTTACCCTTACCTTTACCCTTACCCTTACCCTCACCCTTACCCTTACCCTTACCCTTACCCTTACCCTTACCCTTACCCTTACCCTTACCCTTACCCTTACCCTTGCTTTTACCCTTAGGCTTACCCTTACCTTTACCCTTACCCTTACCCTTACCCTTACCCTTACCCTTACCCTTACCCTTACCCTTACCCTTACCCTTGCTTTTACCCTTAAGCTTTCCCTTACCCTTACCCTTACCCTCACCCGTACCCTTACCCTTACCCTTACCCTTACCCTTACCCTTACCCTTGCTTTTACCCTTAAGCTTACCCTTACCCTTACCCTTACCCTTACCCTTACCCTTACCCTTACCCTTACCCTTACCCTTACCCTTGCTTCTACCCTTAAGCTTACCCTTACCCTTACCCTTACCCTTACCCTTAAGCTTACCCTTACCCTTACCCTTACCCTTACCCTTACCCTTACCCTTACCCTTACCCTTACCCTTACCCTTGCTTTTACCCTTAAGCTTACCCTTACCCTTACCCTTACCCTTACCCTTACCCTTACCCTTACCCTTACCCTTACCCTTACCCTTACCCTTGCTTTTACCCTTAGGCTTACCCTCACCTTTACCCTTACCCTTACCCTTACCCTTACCCTTACCTTTACCCTTACCGTTACCCTAACCCTTACCCTTACCCTTACCCTTACCTTCACCCTTACCCTTACCCTTACCCTTACTCTTACCCTCACCCTTACCCTTACCCTTACCCTTACCCTTACCCTTACCCTTACCCTTACCCTTACCCTTACCCTTACCCTTACCCTTACCCTTACACTTACCCTTACCCTTAACCTTACCCTTACCCTTACCCTTACCCTTACCCTTACCCTTACCCTTACCCTCACCCTTACCCTTACCCTTACCCTTACCCTTACCCTTACCCTTACCCTTACCCTTACCCTTACCCTTACCCTTACTCTTACCCTTACCCTTACCGTTACCTTTACCCTTACCGTTACCCTTACCCTTACCCTTACCCTTACCCTTACCCTTATTCTTACCCTTACCCTTACCCTTACCCTTACCCTTACCCTTACCCTTACCCTTACCCTTACCCTTACCCTTGCTTTTACCCTTACCCTTATTCTTACCCTTACCCTTACCCTTACCCTTACCCTTACCCTTACCCTTACCCTTATTCTTACCCTTACCCTTACCATTACCCTTACCCTTAACCTTACCCTTACCCTTACCCTTACCCTTACCCTTACCCTTACCCTTACCCTTACCCTTACCCTTATTCTTACCCTTACCCTTACCCTTACCCTTACCCTTACCCTTACCCTTACCCTTACCCTTACCCTTACCCTTACCCTTACCCTTACTCTTGCTTTTACCCTTAGGCTTACCCTTACCTTTACCCTTACCCTTACCCTTACCCTTACCCTTACCCTTACCCTTACCCTTACCCTTACCCTTGCTTTTACCCTTAAGCTTACCCTTACCCTTACCCTCACCCTTACCCTTACCCTTGCTTTTACCCTTAGGCTTACCCTTACCCTTAACCTTACCCTTACCCTTGCTTTTACCCTTAAGCTTACCCTTACCCTTACCCTTACCCTTACCCTTACCCTTACCCTTACCCTTACCCTTACCCTTACCCTTACCCTTACCCTTACCCTTACCCTTACCCTTACCCTTACCCTTACCCTTACCCTTACCCTTACCCTTACCCTTACCCTTACCCTTACCCTTACCCTTACCCTTACCCTTACCCTTACCCTTACCCTTACCCTTACCCTTACCCTTACCCTTACCCTTACCCTTACCCTTACCCTTACCCTTACCCTTACCCTTACCCTTACCCTTACCCTTACCCTTACCCTTACTCTTGCTTTTACCCTTAGGCTTACCCTTACCTTTACCCTTACCCTTACCCTTACCCTTACCCTTACCCTTACCCTTACCCTTACCCTTACCCTTGCTTTTACCCTTAAGCTTACCCTTACCCTTACCCTCACCCTTACCCTTACCCTTGCTTTTACCCTTAGGCTTACCCTTACCCTTAACCTTACCCTTACCCTTGCTTTTACCCTTAAGCTTACCCTTACCCTTACCCTTACCCTTAACCTTACCCTTACCCTTACCCTTACCCTTACCCTTACCCTTACCCTTACCCTTACCCTTACCCTTACCCTTACCTTTACCCTTACCCTTACCCTTACCCTTACCCTTGCTTTTACCCTTAGGCTTACCCTTACCTTTACCCTTACCCTTACCCTTACCCTTACCCTTACCCTTACCCTTACCCTTACCCTTACCCTTACCCTGACCCTTGCTTTTACCCTTAAGCTTACCCTTACCCTTACCCTTACCCTTACCCTTACCCTTACCCTTACCCTTGCTTTTACCCTTAAGCTTACCCTTACCCTTACCCTTACCCTTACCCTTACCCTTACCCTTACCCTTACCCTTACCCTTACTCTTACCCTTACCCTTACCCTTACCCTTACCCTTACCCTTACCCTTGCTTTTACCCTGAAGCTTACCCTTACCCTTACCCTTACCCTTACCCTTACCCTTACCCTTACCCTTGCTTTTACCCTTAGACTTACCCTTACCTTTACCCTTACCCTTACCCTTACCCTTACCCTTACCCTTACCCTTACCCTTACCCTTACCCTTACCCTTGCTTTTACCCTTAAGCTTACCCTTACCCTTACCCTTACCCTTACCCTTACCCTTACCCTTACCCTCACCCTTACCCTTACCCTTGCTTTTACCCTTAAGCTTACCCTTACCCTTACCCTTACACTTACCCTTACCCTTACCCTTACCCTTACCCTTACCCTTACCCTTACCCTTACCCTTGCTTTTACTCTTAAGCTTACCCTCACCCTTACCCTTGCTTTTACCCTTAAGCTTACCCTTACCCTTACCCTTACCCTTACCCTTACCCTTACCCTTACCCTTACCCTTACCCTTGCTTTTACCCTTAAGCTTACCCTTACCCTTACCCTTACCCTTACCCTTACCCTTACCCTTGCTTTTACCCTTAAGCTTACCCTTACCCTTACCCTTACCCTTACCCTTACCCTTACCCTTACCCTTACCCTTACCCTTACCCTTACCCTTACCCTTACCCTTACCCTTACCCTTACCCTTACCCTTACCCTTACCCTTACCCTTACCCTTACCCTTACCCTTGCTTTTACCCTTAAGCTTACCCTTACCCTTACCCTTACCCTTACCCTTACCCTTACACTTACCCTTACCCTTGCTTTTACCCTTAAGCTTACCCTTACCCTTACCCTTACCCTTACCCTTACCCTTACCCTTACCCTTACCCTTACCCTTACCCTTACCCTTACCCTTACCCTTACCCTTACCCTTACCCTTACCCTTACCCTTACCCTTACCCTTACCCTTACCCTTACCCTTACCCTTACCCTTACCCTTACCCTTACCCTTACCCTTACCCTTACCCTTACCCTTACCCTTACCCTTACCCTTACCCTTACCCTTACCCTTACCCTTACCCTTACCCTTGCTTTTACCCTTAGGCTTACCCTTACCTTTACCCTTACCCTTACTCTTACCCCTACCCTTTCCCTTACCCTTACCCTTACCCTTACCCTTACCCTTGTTTTTACCCTTAAGCTCACCCTTACCCTTACCCTTACCCTTACCCTTACCCTTACCCTTACCCTTACCCTTACCCTTACCCTTACCCTTGCTTTTACCCTTAGGCTTACCCTTACCTTTACCCTTACCCTTACCCTTACCCTTACCCTTACCCCTACCCTTACCCTTGCTTTTACCCTTAAGCTTACCCTTACTCTTACCCTTACCCTTACCCTTACCCTTACCCTTACCCTTACCCTTACCCTTACCCTTACCCTTACCCTTACCCTTACCCTTACCCTTACCCTTACCCTTACCCTTACCCTTACCCTTACCCTTACCCTTACCCTTACCCTTGCTTTTACCCTTAAGCTTACCCTTACCCTTACCCTTACCCTTACCCTTACCCTTACCCTTACCCTTACCCTCACCCTTACCCTTACCCTTGCTTTTACCCTTAAGCTTACCCTTACCCTTACCCTTACCCTTACCCTTACCCTTACCCTCACCCTTACCCTTACCCTTACCCTTACCCTTACCCTTGCTTTTACCCTTGAGCTTACCCTCACCCTTACCCTTGCTTTTACCCTTAAGCTTACCCTTACCCTTACCCTTACCCTTACCCTTACCCTTACCCTTACCCTTACCCTTACCCTTACCCTTGCTTTTACCCTTAAGCTTACCCTTACCCTTACCCTTACCCTTACCCTTACCCTTACCCTTGCTTTTACCCTTAAGCTTACCCTTACCCTTACCCTTACCCTTACCCTTACCCTTACCCTTACCCTTACCCTTACCCTTACCCTTACCCTTACCCTTACCCTTACCCTTACCCTTACCCTTACCCTTACCCTTACCCTTACCCTTACCCTTACCCTTACCCTTACCCTTACCCTTACCCTTGCTTTTACCCTTAAGCTTACCCTTACCCTTACCCTTACCCTTACCCTTACCCTTACCCTTACCCTTACCCTTACCCTTGCTTTTACCCTTAAGCTTACCCTTACCCTTACCCTTACCCTTACCCTTACCCTTACCCTTACCCTTACCCTTACCCTTACCCTTACCCTTACCCTTACCCTTACCCTTACCCTTACCCTTACCCTTACCCTTACCCTTACCCTTACCCTTACCCTTACCCTTACCCTTACCCTTACCCTTACCCTTACCCTTACCCTTACCCTTACCCTTACCCTTACCCTTACCCTTGCTTTTACCCTTAGGCTTACCCTTACCTTTACCCTTACCCTTACCCTTACCCTTACCCTTACCCTTACCCTTGCTTTTACCCTTAAGCTTACCCTTACCCTTACCCTTACCCTTACCCTTACCCTTACCCTTACCCTTACACTTACCCTTACACTTACCCTTACCCTTGCTTTTACCCTTAAGCTTACCCTTACCCTTACCCTTACCCTTACCCTTACCCTTACCCTTACCCTTACCCTTACCCTTACCCTTACCCTTGCTTTTACCCTTAAGCTTACCCTTACCCTTACCCTTACCCTTACCCTTACCCTTACCCTTTCCCTTGCTTTTACCCTTAAGCTTACCCTTACCCTTACCCTTACCCTTACCCTTACCCTTACCCTCACCCTTACCCTTACCCTTACCCTTACCCTTACCCTTACCCTTGCTTTTACCCTTAGGCTTACACTTAACTTTACCCTTACCCTTACCCTTACCCTTACCCTTACCCTTACCCTTACCCTTACCCTTACCCTTACCCTTGCTTTTACCCTTAAGCTTACCCTTACCCTTACCCTTACCCTTACCCTTACCCTTGCTTTTACCCTTAAGCTTACCCTTACCCTTACCCTAATCCTTACCCTTACCCTTGCTTTTACCCTTAGGCTTACCCTTACCCTTACCCTTACCCTTGCTTTTACCCTTAAGCTTACCCTTACCCTTACCCTTACCCTTACCTTTACCCTTACCCTTACCCTTACCCTTACCCTTACCCTTACCCTTACCCTTACCCTTACCCTTACCCTTACCCTTACCCTTACCCTTACCCTTGCTTTTACCCTTAGGCTTACCCTTACCTTTACCCTTACCCTTACCCTTACCCTTACCCTTACCCTTACCCTTACCCTTACCCTTGCTTTTACCCTTAAGCTTTCCCTTACCCTTACCCTTACCCTCACCCGTACCCTTACCCTTACCCTTACCCTTACCCTTACCCTTACCCTTGCTTTTACCCTTAAGCTTACCCTTACCCTTACCCTTACCCTTACCCTTACCGTTACCCTTACCCTTACCCTTACCCTTACCCTTACCCTTACCCTTGCTTCTACCCTTAAGCTTACCCTTACCCTTACCCTTACCCTTTCCCTTAAGCTTACCCTTACCCTTACCCTTACCCTTACCCTTACCCTTACCCTTACCCTTACCCTTACCCTTACCCTTGCTTTTACCCTTAGGCTTACCCTCACCTTTACCCTTACCCTTACCCTTACCCTTACCCTTACCTTTACCCTTACCGTTACCCTAACCCTTACCCTTACCCTTACCCTTACCTTCACCCTTACCCTTACCCTTACCCTTACTCTTACCCTTACCCTTACCCTTACCCTCATTCTTATTCTCACCCTTACCCTTACCCTTGCTTTTACCCTTAAGGTTACCCTTACCCTTACCCTTACCCTTACCCTTACCCTTACCCTTACCCTTACCCTTACCCTTACCCTTACCCTTGCTTTTACCCTTAAGCTTACCCTTACCCTTACCCCTACCCTTACCCTTACCCTAACCCTTACCCTTACCCTTGCTTTTAACCTTAAGCTTACCCTTACCCTTACCCTTACCCTTACCCTTACCCTTACCCTTACCCTTACCCTTACCCTTACCCTTACCCTTACCCTTACCCTTACCCTTACCCTTACCCTTGCATTTACCCTTAGGCTTACCCTTACATTTACCCTTACCCTTACCCTTACCCTTACCCTTACCCTTACCCTTACCCTTACCCTTACCCTTACCCTTGCTTTTACCCTTAAGCTTACCCTAACCCTTACCCTTACCCTTACCCTTACCCTTACCCTTACCCTTACCCTTACCCTTACCCTTACCCTTACCCTTACCCTTGCTTTTACCCTTAAGCTTACCCTTACCCTTACCCTTACCCTCACCCTTACCCTTACCCTTACCCTTACCCTTACCCTTACCCTTGCTTTTACCCTTAAGCTTACCCTTACCCTTACCCTTACCCTTACCCTTAAGCTTACCCTTACCCTTACCCTTAACCTTACCCTTGCTTTAACCCTTAGGCTTACCCTTACCTTTACCCTTACCCTTACCCTTACCCTTACCCTTACCCTTACCCTTACCCTTACCCTTGCTTTTACCCTTAAGCTTACCCTTACCCTTACCCTTACCCTTACCCTTACCCTTACCCTTACCCTTACCCTTACCCTTACCCTTACCCTTACCCTTACCCTTACCCTTACCCTTACCCTTACCCTTACCCTTGCTTTTACCCTTAAGCTTACCCTTACCCTTACCCTTGCTTTTACCCTTAAGCTTACCCTTACCCTTACCCTTACCCTTACCCTTACCCTTACCCTTACCCTTACCCTTACCCTTACCCTTGCTTTTACCCTTAAGCTTACCCTTAAC
Source organism: Myrrha octodecimguttata (assembly GCA_958510865.1). NCBI lineage: Eukaryota > Metazoa > Arthropoda > Insecta > Coleoptera > Coccinellidae > Myrrha > Myrrha octodecimguttata. The sequence continues at coordinate 42,077 of CAUEHS010000944.1, forward strand.
CTTACCCTTATCCTTACCCTTACCCTTACCCTTACCCTTGCTTTTACCCGTAAGCTTACCCTTACCCTTACCCTTACCCTTACCCTTACCCTTACCCTTACCCTTACCCTTACCCTTACCCTTACCCTTACCCTTACCCTTGCTTTTACCCTTAAGCTTACCCTTACCCTTACCCTTACCCTTACCCTTACCCTTACCCTTACCCTTACCCTTGCTTTTACCCTTAAGCTTACCCTTACCCTTACCCTTACCCTTACCCTTACCCTTACCCTTACCCTTACCCTTACCCTTACCCTTACCCTTACCCTTGCTTTTACCCTTTGGCTTACCCTTACCTTTACCCTTACCCTTACCCTTACCCTTACCCTTACCCTTACCCTTACCCTTACTCTTACCCTTACCCTTACCCTTGCTTTTACCCTTAAGCTTACCCTTACCCTTACCCTTACCCTTACCCTTGCTTTTACCCTTAAGCTTACCCTTACCCTCACCATTACCCTTACCCTTACCCTTGCTTTTACCCTTAGGCTTACCCTTACCCTTACCCTTACCCTTACCCTTGCTTTTACCCTTAAGCTTACCCTTACCCTCACCCTTACCCTTACCCTTACCCTTACCCTTACACTTACCCTTACCCTTACCCTTACCCTTACCCTTACCCTTACCCTTACCCTTACCCTTACCCTTCCCCTTACCCTTACCCTTGCTTTTACCCTTAGGCTTACCCTTACCTTTACCCTTACCCTTACCCTTACCCTTACCCTCACCCTTACCCTTACCCTTGCTTTTACCCTTAAGCTTACCCTTACCCTTACCCTTACCCTTACCCTTACCCTTGCTTTTACCCTTAAGCTTACCCTTACCCTTACCCTTACCCTTACCCTTACCCTTACCCTTACCCTTACCCTTACCCTTGCTTTTACCCTTAAGCTTACCCTTACCCCTACCCTTACCCTTACCCTTACCCTTACCCTTACCCTTACCCATGCTTTTACCCTTAAGCTTAACCTTACCCTTACCCTTACCCTTACCCTTAAGCTTACCCTTACCCTTACCCTTTCCCTTACCCTTACCCTTACCCTTGCTTTTACCCTTAAGCTTACCCTTACCCTTACCCTTACCCTTACCCTTACCCTTACCCTTACCCTTACCCTTACCCTTACCCTTGCTTTTACCCTTAGGCTTACCCTTACCTTTACCCTTACCCTTACCCTTACCCTTACCCTTACCCTTACCCTTACCCTTGCTTTTACCCTTAAGCTTACCCTTACTCTTACCCTTACCCTTACCCTTACCCTTACCCTTACCCTTACCCTTACCCTTACCCTTACCCTTACCCTTGCTTTCACCCTTAAGCTTACCCTTACCCTTACCCTTGCTTTTACCCTTAAGCTTACCCTTACCCTTACCCTTACCCTTACCCTTACCCTTACCCTTACCCTTACCCTTACCCTTACCCTTGCTTTTACCCTTAAGCTTACCCTTACCCTTACCCTTACCCTTACCCTTACCCTTACCCTTACCCTTACCCTTACCCTTACCCTTGCTTTTACCCTCAAGCTTACCCTTACCCTTACCCTTACCCTTACCCTTACCCTTGCTTTTACCCTTAAGCTTACCCTTACCCTTACCCTTACCCTTACCCTTACCCTTACCCTTACCCTTACCCTCTCCCTTACCCTTGCTTTTACCCTTAAGCTTACCCTTACCCTTACCCTTACCCTTACCCTTACCCTTGCTTTTACCCTTAGGCTTACCCTTACCTTTACCCTTACCCTTACCCTTACCCTTACACTTACCCTTACCCTTGCTTTTACCCTTAAGCTTACCCTTACCCTTACCCTTACCCTTACCCTTACCCTGGCTTTTACACTTAAGCTTACCCTTACCCTTACCCTTACCCTTACACTTACCCTTACCCTTACCCTTACCCTTGCTTTTACCCTTAAGCTTACCCTTACCCTTACCCTTACCCTTACCCTTACCCTTACCCTTACCCTTACCCTTACCCTTACCCTTACCCTTACCCTTACCCTTACCCTTACCCTTACCCTTACCCTTACCCTAACCCTTACCCTTACCCTTACCCTTACCCTTGCTTTTAACCTTAGGCTTACCCTTACCTTTACCCTTACCCTTACCCTCACCCTTACCCTTACCCTTACCCTTACCCTTACCCTTACCCTTGCTTTTACCCTTAAGCTTAACCTTACCCTTACCCTTACCCTTACCCTTACCCTTACCTTTACCCTTACCCTTACCCTTACCCTTGCTTTTACCCTTAAGCTTACCCTTACCCTTACCCTTACCCTTACCCTTACCCTTACCCTTACCCTTACCCTTACCCTTACCCTTGCTTTTACCCTTAAGCTTACCCTTACCCTTACCCTTACCCTTACCCTTAAGCTTACCCTTACCCTTACCCTTACCCTTACCCTTACCTTTACCCTTACCCTTACCCTTGCTTTTACCCTTAAGCTTACCCTTACCCTTACCCTTACCCTTACCCTTACCCTTACCCTTGCTTTTACCCTTAAGCTTATCCTTACCCTTACCCTTACCCTTACCCTTACCCTTACCCTTGCTTTTACCCTTAAGCTTACCCTTACCCTTACCCTTACCCTTACCCTTACCCTTACCCTTACCCTTACCCTTACCCTTACCCTTACCCTTACCCTTACCCTTACCCTTGCATTTACCCTTAGGCTTACCCTTACCTTTACCCTTACCCTTACCCTTACCCTTACCCTTACCCTTACCCTTACCCTTACCCTTGCTTTTACCCTTAAGCTTACCCTTACCCTTACCCTTACCCTTACCCTTACCCTTACCCTTGCTTTTACCCTTAAGCTTACCCTTACCTTTACCCTTACCCTTACCCTTACCCTTGCTTTTACCCTTAGGCTTACCCTTACCCTTACCCTTACCCTTACCCTTGCTTTTACCCTTAAGCTTACCCTCACCCTTACCCTTACCCTTACCCTTACCCTTACCCTTACCCTTACCCTTACCCTTACCCTTGCTTTTACCCTTAAGCTTACCCTTACCCTTACCCTTACCCTTACCCTTACCCTTACCCTTACCCTTACCCTTGCTTTTACCCTTAAGCTTACCCTTACCCTTACCCTTACCCTAACCCTTGCTTTTACCCTTAGGCTTACCCTTACCCTCACCCTTACCCTTACCCTTGCTTCTACCCTTAAGCTCACCCTTACCCTTACCCTTACCCTTACCCTTACCCTTACCCTTACCCTTACCCTTACCCTTACCCTTACCCTTGCTTTTACCCTTAGGCTTACCCTTGCTTTTACCCTTAGGCTTACCCTTACCCTTACCCTTGCTTTTACCCTTAAGCTTACCCTTACCCTTACCCTTACCCTTACCCTTGCTTTTACCCTTAGGCTTACCCTTACCCTTACCCTTGCTTTTACCCTTAAGCTTACCCTTACCCTTACCCTTACCCTTACCCTTGCTTTTACCCTTAGGCTTACCCTTACCCTTACCCTTGCTTTTACCCTTAAGCTTACCCTTACCCTTACCTTTACCCTTACCCTTACCCTTACCCTTACCCTTACCCTTACCCTTACCCTTACCCTTACCCTTACCCTTGCTTTTACCCTTGAGCTTACCCTTACCCTTACCCTTACCCTTACCCTTACCCTTATCCTTACCCTTACCCTTACCCTTGCTTTTACCCTTAGGCTTACCCTTAACTTTACCCTCACCCTTACCCTTACCCTCACCCTTACCCTTACCCTTGCTTTTACCCTTAAGCTTACCCTTACCCTTACCCTTACCCTTACCCTTACCCTTACCCTTGCTTTTACCCTTAGGCTTACCCTTACCCTTACCCTTACCCTTACCCTTGCTTTTACCCTTAAGCTTACCCTTACCCTTACCCTTACCCTTACCCTTACCCTTACCCTTACCCTTACCCTTACACTTACCCTTGCTTTTACCCTTAGGCTTACCCTTACCCTTACCCTTACCCTTACCCTTACCCTTGCTTTTACCCTTAAGCTTACCCTTACCCTTACCCTTACCCTTACCCTTACCCTTACCCTCACCCTTACCCTTACCCTTACCCTTACCCTTACCCTTGCTTTTACCCTTAAGCTTACCCTTACCCTTACCCTTACCCTTACCCTTACCCTTACCCTTACCCTTACCCTTACCCTTACCCTTACCCTTACCCTTACCCTTACCCTTACCCTTACCCTTACCCTAACCCTTACCCTTACCCTTACCCTTGCTTTTACCCTTAAGCTTACCCTTACCCTTACCCTTACCCTTACCCTTACCCTTACCCTTACCCTTGCTTTTACCCTTAAGCTTACCCTTACCCTTACCCTTACCCTTACCCTTACCCTTGCTTTTACCCTTAGGCCTACCCTTACCCTTACCCTTGCTTTTACCCTTAAGCTCACCCTTACCCTTACCCTTACCCTTACCCTTACCCTTACCCTTGCTTTTACTCTTAGGCTTACCCTTACCTTTACCCTTACCCTTACCCTTACCCTTACCCTTACCCTTACCCTTACCCTTACCCTTACCCTTACCCTTACCCTTGCTTTTACCCTTAAGCTTACCCTTACCCTTACCCTTACCCTTACCCTTACCCTTACCCTTACCCTTACCCTTACCCTTGCTTTTACCCTTAAGCTTACCCTTACCCTTACCCTTACCCTTACCCTTACCCTTACCCTTACCTTTACCCTTGCTTTTACCCTTAGGCTTACCCTTACCCTTACCCTTACCCTTAAGCTTACCCTTACCCTTACCCTTACCCTTACCCTTACCCTTACCCTTACCCTTACCCTTACCCTTACCCTTGCTTTTACCCTTAAGCTTACCCTTACCCTTACACTTACCCTTGCCCTTACCCTTACGCTTACCCTTACCCTTACCCTTACCCTTACCCTTACCCTTACTTTTACCCTTAGGCTTACCCTTACCTTTACCCTTACCCTTACCCTTACCCTTACCCTTACCCTTACCCTTGCTTTTACCCTTAAGCTTACCCATACCCTTACCCTTACCCTTACCCTTACCCTTACCCTTACCCTTACCCTTACCCTTACCCTTACTCTTACCCTTACCCTTACCCTTGCATTTACCCTTAAGCTTACCCTTACTCTTACCCTTACCCTTACCCTTACCCTTACCCTTACCCTTACCCTTACCCTTACCCTTACCTTTGCTTTTACCCTTAAGCTTACCCTTACCCTTACCCTTACCCTTACCCTTACCCTTACCCTTACCCTTACCCTTACCCTTACCCTCACCCTTACCCTTGCTTTTACCCTTAAGCTTACCCTTACCCTTACCCTTACCCTTACCCTTACCCTTGCTTTTACCCTTAGGCTTACCCTTACCCTTACCCTTACCCTTACCCTTTCTTTTACCCTTTAGCTTACCCTTACCCTTACCCTTACCCTTACCCTTACCCTTACCCTTACCCTTACCCTTACCCTTACCCTTACCCTTACCCTTACCCTTACCCTTACCCTTACCCTTACCCTTACCCTTGCTTTTACCCTTAGGCTTACCCTTTCCTTTACCCTTACCCTTACCCTTACCCTTACCCTTACCCTTACCCTTACCCTTACCCTTACCCTTACCCTTGCTTTTACCCTTAAGCTTACCCTTACCCTTACCCTTACCCTTACCCTTACCCTTACCCTTACCTTTACCCTTACCCTTGCTTTTACCCTCAAGCTTACCCTTACCCTTACCCTTACCCTTACCCTTACCCTTAGCCTTACCCTTACCCTTACCCTTGCTTTTACCCTTAAGCTTACCCTTACTCTTACCCTTACCCTTACCCTTTCCCTTACCCTTACCCTTGCTTTTACCCTTAAGCTTACCCTTACCCTTACCCTTACCCTTACCCTGACCCTTACCCTTACCCTTGCTTTTACCCTTAAGCTTACCCTTACCCTTACCCTTACCCTTACCCTTACCCTTGCTTTTACCCTTAAGCTTACCCTTACCCTTACCCTTACCCTTACCCTTAAGCTTACCCTTACCCTTACCCTTACCCTTACCCTTACCCTTACCCTCACCCTTACCCTTACTCTTGCTTTCACCCTTAAGCTTACCCTTACCCTTACCCTTACCCTTACCCTTACCCTTACCCTTACCCTTACCCTTACCCTTACCCTCACCCTTGCTTTTATCCTTAGGCTTACCCTTACCTTTACCCTTACCCTTACCCTTACCCTTACCCTTACCCTTACCCTTACCCTTACCCTTACCCTTGCTTTTACCCTTAAGCTTACCCTTACCCTTACCCTTACCCTACCCTTACCCCTACCCTTACCCTTGCTTTTACCCTTAAGCTTACCCTTACCCTTACCCTTACCCTTACCCTTACCCTTACCCTTACCCTTACCCTTACCCTTACCCTTACCCTTACCCTTACCCTTACCCTTACCCTTACCCTTACCCTTACCCTTACCCTTACCCTAACCCTTACCCTTACCCTTACCCTTACCCTTACCCTTGCTTTTACCCTTAAGCTTACCCTTACCCTTACCCTTACCCTCACCCTTACCCTTACCCTTACCCTTACCCTTGCTTTTACCCTTAAGCTTACCCTTACCCTTACCCCTACCCTTACCCTTACCCTTACCCTTACCCTTACCCTTACCCTTGCTTTTACCCTTAGGCTTACCCTTACCTTTACCCTTACCCTTACCCTTACCCTTACCCTTACCCTTACCCTTACCCTTGCTTTTACCCTTAAGCTTACCCTTACCCTTACCCTTACCCTTACCCTTACCCTCACCCTTACCCTTACCCTTACCCTTGCTTTTACCCTTAAGCTTACCCTTACCCTTACCCTTACCCTTACCCTTACCCTTACCCTTACCCTCACCCTTGCTTTTACCCTGAATCTTACCCTTGCCCTTACCCTTACCCTTACCCTTACCCTTGCTTTTACCCTTAAGCTTACCCTTACCCTTACCCTTACCCTTACCCTTACCCTTGCTTTTACCCTTAGGCTTACCCTTACCCTTACCCTTACCCTTACCCTTACCCTTGCTTTTACACTTAAGCTTACCCTTACCCTTACCCTTACCCTTACCCTTACCCTTACCCTTACCCTTACCCTTACCCTTACCCTTACCCTTACCCTTACCCTTACCCTTACCCTTACCCTTGCCCTTACCCTTACCCTTACCCTTACCCTTACCCTTACCCTTACCCTTACCCTTACCCTTACCCTTACCCTTACCCTTACCCTTACCCTTACCCTTGCTTTTACCCTTAGGCTTACCCTTACCTTTACCCTTACCCTTACCCTTACCCTTACCCTTACCCTTACCCTTGCTTTTACCCTTAAGCTTACCCTTACCCTTACCCTTACCCTTACCCTTACCCTCACTCTTACCCTTACCCTTACCCTTGCTTTTACCCTTAAGCTTACCCTTACCCTTACCCTTACCCTTACCCTTACCCTTACCCTTACCCTTACCCTTACCCTTACCCTTACCCTTACCCTTGCTTTAACCCTTAAGCTTACCCTTACCCTTACCCTTACCCTTACCCTTGCTTTTACCCTTAAGCTTACCCTTACCCTTACCCTTACCCTTACCCTTACCCTTACCCTTGCTTTTACCCTTAGGCTTACCCTTACCCTTACACTTACCCTTGACCTTGCTTTTACCCTTAATCTTACCCTTACCCTTACCCTTACCCTTACCCTTACCCTTACCCTTACCCTTACCCTTACCCTTACCCTTACCCTTGCTTTTACCCTTAGGCTTACCCTTACCTTTACCCTCACCCTTACCCTTACCCTTACCCTTACCCTTACCCTTACCCTTTCTTTTACCCTTAAGCTTACCCTTACCCTTACCCTTACCCTTACCCTTACCCAAACCCTTGCTTTTACCCTTAAGCTTACCCTTACCCTTACCCTTACCCTTACCCTTACCCTTACCCTTACCCTTACCCTTACCCTTACCCTTACCCTTGCTTTTACCCTTAAGCTTACCCTTACCCTTACCCTTACCCTTACCCTTAAGCTTACCCTTACCCTTACCCTTAACCTTACCCTTACCCTTACCCTTACCCTTACCCTTACCCTTACCCTTGCTTTTACCCTTAAGCTTACCCTTACCCTTACCCTTACCCTTACCCTTACCCTTACCCTTGCTTTTACCCTTAAGCTTACCCTTACCCTTACCCTTACCCTTACCCTTAAGCTTACCCTTACCCTTACCCTTACCCTTACCTTTACCCTTACCCTTACCCTTACCCTTACCCTTACCCTTACCCTTGCTTTTACCCTTAAGCTTACCCTTACCCTTACCCTTACCCTTACCCTTACCCTTACCCTTACCCTTACCCTTACCCTTACCCTTACCCTTACCCTTACCCTTGCTTTTACCCTTAGGCTTACCCTTACCTTTACCCTCACCCTTACCCTTACCCTTACCCTTACCCTTACCCTTACCCTTACCCTTACCCTTACCCTTACCCTTACCCTTACCCTTGCTTTTACCCTTAAGCTTACCCTTACCCTTACCCTTACCCTTACCCTTACCCTTACCCTTACCCTTACCCTTACCCTTACCCTTACCCTTACCCTTACCCTTGCTTTTACCCTTAAGCTTACCCTTACCCTTACCCTTACCCTTACCCTTACCCTTACCCTTACCCTTACCCTTACCATTACCCTTGCTTTTACCCTTAAGCTTACCCTTACCCTTACCCTTACCCTTACCCTCACCCTTACTCTTGCTTTTACCCTTAAGCTTACCCTTACCCTTACCCTTACCCTTACCCTTACCCTTACCCTTACCCTTACCCTTGCTTTTACCCTTAAGCTTACCCTAACCCTTACCCTTACCCTTACCCTTACCCTTACCCTTACCCTTGCTTTGACCCTTAAGCTTACCCTTACCCTTACCCTTACCCTTACCCTTACCCTTGCTTTTACCCTTAGGCTTACCCTTACCCTTACCCTTACCCTTACCCTTGATTTTACCCTTAAGCTTACCCTTACCCTTACCCTTACCCTTACCCTTACCCTTACCCTTACCCTTACCCTTACCCTTACCCTTACCCTTACCCTTACCCTTACCCTTACCCTTACCCTTACCCTTACCCTTGCTTTTACCCTTAGGCTTACCCTTACCTTTACCCTTACCCTTACCCTTACCCTTACCCTTACCCTTACCCTTACCCTTACCCTTACCCTTGCTTTTACCCTTAAGCTTACCCTTACCCTTGCCCTTACCCATACCCTTACCCTTACCCTTACCCTTACCCTTACCCTTGCTTTTACCCTTAAGCTTACCCTTACCCTTACCCTTACCCTTAAGCTTACCCTTACCCTTACCCTTACCCTTACCCTTACATTTACCCTTACCCTTACCCTTACCCTTACCCTTGCTTTTACCCTTAAGCTTACCCTTACCCTTACCCTTACCCTTACCCTAACCCTTACCCTTACCCTTACCCTTACCCTTACCCTTACCCTTACCCTTACCCTTACCCTTACCCTTACCCTTACCCTTACCCTTACCCTTGCTTTTACCCTTAAGCTTACCCTTACCCTTACCCTTGCCCTTACTATTACCCTTACCCTTACCCTTGCTTTTACCCTTAAGCTTACCCTTACCCTTACCCTTACCCTTACCCTTACCCTTACCCTTGCTTTTACCCTTAGGCTTACCCTTACCTTTACCCTTACTCTTACCCTTACCCTTACCCTTACCCTTACCCTTACCCTTGCTTTTACCCTTAAGTTTACCCTTACCCTTACCCTTACCCTTACCCTTACCCTTACCCTTACCCTTACCCTTGCTTTTACCCTTAAGCTTACCCTTACCCTTACCCTTACCCTTACCCTTACCCTTACCCTTACCCTTACCCTTGCTTTTACCCTTAAGCTTACCCTTACCCTTACCCTTACCCTTACCCTTACCCTTGCTTTTACCCTTAAGCTTACCCTTACCCTTACCCTTACCCTTACCCTTAAGCTTACCCTTACCCTTACCCTTATCCTTACCCTTACCCTTACCCTTACCCTTACCCTTACCCTTACCCTTGCTTTTGCCCTTAAGCTTACCCTTACCCTTACCCTTACCCTTACCCTTACCCTTACCCTTACCCTTACCCTTACCCTTACCCTTACCCTTACCCTTACCCTTACCCTTGCTTTTACCCTTAGGCTTATCCTTACCTTTACCCTTACCCTTACCCCTACCCTTACCCTTACCCTTACCCTTACCCTTGCTTTTACCCTTAAGCTTACCCTTACCCTTACCCTTACCCTTACCCTTACCCTTACCCTTACCCTTACCCTTGCTTTTACCCTTAAGCTTACCCTTACCCTTACCCTTACCCTTACCCTTACCCTTACCCTTACCCTTACCCTTACCCTTACCCTTGCTTTTACCCTTAAGCTTACCCTTACCCTTTCCCTTACCCTTACCCTTACCCTTACCCTTACCCTTACCCTTACCCTTACCCTTGCTTTTACCCTTAAGCTTACCCTTACCCTTACCCTTACCCTTACCCTTACCCTTACCCTTACCCTTACCCTTACCCTTACCCTTACCCTTACCCTTACCCTTACCCTTACCCTTACCCTTACCCTTACCCTTACCCTTACCCTTACCCTTACCCTTACCCTTACCCTTACCCTTACCCTTGATTTTACCCTTAGGCTTACCCTTACCTTTACCCTTACCCTTACCCTTACCCTTACCCTTACCCTTACCCTTACCCTTACCCTCACCCTTACCCTTACCCTTACCCTTACCCTTACCCTTACCCTTACCCTTACCCTTACCCTTGCTTTTACCCTTAAGCTTACCCTTACCCTTACCCTTACCCTTACCCTTACCCTTACCCTTACCCTTACCCTTGCTTTTACCCTTAAGCTTACCCTTACCCATACCCTTACCCTTACCCTTACCCTTGCTTTTACCCTTAGGCTTACCCTTACCCTTACCCTTACCCTTACCCTTGCTTTTACCCTTAAGCTTACCCTTACCCTTACCCTTACCCTTACCCTTACCCTTACCCTTACCCTTACCCTTACCCTTACCCTTACCCTTACCCTTACCCTTACCCTTACCCTTACCCTTACCCTTACCCTTACCCTTACCCTTACCCTTACCCTTACCCTTACCCTTACCCTTACCCTTACCCTTACCCTTACCCTTACCCTTACCCTTACCCTTGCTTTTACCCTTAGGCTTACCCTTACCTTTACCCTTACCCTTACCCTTACCCTTACCCTTACCCTTACCCTTACCCTTACCCTTACCCTTACCCTTGCTTTTACCCTTAAGCTTACCCTTACCCTTACCCTTACCCATACCCTTACCCTTACCCTTACCCTTGCTTTTACCCTTAAGCTTACCCTTACCCTTACCCTTACCCTTACCCTTACCCTTGCCCTTACCCTTACCCTTACCCTTGCTTTTACCCTTAAGCTTACCCTTACCCTTACCCTTACCCTTGCCTTTACCCTTAAGCTTACCATTACCCTTACCCTTACCCTTACCCTTGCTTTTACCCTTAGGCTTACCCTTACCCTTACGCTTACCCTTACCCTTGCTTTTACCCTTAAGCTTACCCTTACCCTTACCCTTACCCTTACCCTTACCCTTACCCTTAACCTTACCCTTGCTTCTACCCTTAGGCTTACCCTTACCTTTACCCTTACCCTTACCCTTACCCTTACCCTTACCCTTACCCTTACCCTTACCCTTACCCTTACCCTTACCCTTGCTTTTACCCTTAAGCTTACCCTTACCCTTACCCTTACCCTTACCCTTACCCTTACCGTTACCCTTGCTTTTACCCTTAAGCTTACCCTTACCCTTACCCTTACCCTTACCCTTACCCTTACCCTTACCCTTACCCTTACCCTTACCCTTACCCTTACCCTTACCCTTACCCTTACCCTTGCTTTTACCCTTAAGCTTACCCTTACCCTTATACCCTTATATTATTATCTATAATACTAAACGCGTTACAGGCAACACCGCCGAAACCACTGCAGGAGATCAAGAAAAACTTTTGCTAAGAAAGGGTTATGTTCGTGAGAGTTTTTCTGATATTTCCGGGGAGTCTCGGTGTGATATCTGAACGTGATTAGAAAGAGGAAATTTCGAATTTTCCCGTACTGTTGATCTTTCATCGCGGAAAAATCGAGAGATACTTTTAAAAAATTCCCGAAAAATAACGAAAATATCGATATTTCCCAAAGGTGCAAAACCACAGGAAAGCATTTGGTCGCTGGGTTCAAGCTAGGTAGAGTTTTTTGGTACGAACAGAAAGACGAAAGACGAAATTGTGGCGTAGCGGGCCTCTTTTTTTGATTTCCACTTTCGTATTCTTGCAGGAATGATGGAAAAAAGTGACATTTCTAAGAAAATCCGGTAAAAATTGTCCATTTCATATTCTTCTGTGGACTCGGCCGAGATCGGCTATCTCCGCCGCCTTCGGGCTCGCTTTGGAGGTAGAATTTCTTGCGACAGTGAATATATGGCAACGTCAAACTTCGAATATCTGTCGATTTCGCTGAAAACTTAAGCATCGTAGGCTTTGACCGTCGGCAAAGATCGGGTACTTCCGTCAATATTTTCAAGCCGAACCAGCGTTATGTTTATGTCAATTGTCATTAACATCAATTCTAATTTGCCGTCAAAATAGCATCCTATGTGGAAGCTACATTGAAATTGACGAAAATAAAGTTGGTAACGAATGGAAATGCATTAAGGAGTATCAATAATGGTCAATACTGCCTAATTCCAACTCTAACAATGACTTTCAAGAAAAAGTCGAGTTATCGGTATAATTTAAGCAAGTTATTATAACCTTATGCTACTTTCACGAGAGGAAACAGTAAGTATCACCTACAATTGAAGATACTTTAACTTATCACAAGTTTTTCCAACCTGAATATCATGAGGAAATATTTATTTCCAGATGAGTCAGATATTTTAAATGAACTGGACATTGGAAAGTTTTTGTATCATTGAAGTCATAAAGTGAAGAATGTTTAGAATGGGTTCAAGACTACGATAAGAATCAGAATGCTAATCCAGAATTCGTCGAAAAAACATGGTGGAGATTAACTCGACTTCAAAGGTATACATTATTATGTTATTTTCCTTTAGCAGATGCATCAAGTATGATATTTTTGCAGTTTTGAGATATGTGAGGTCGTGTTGTTGAAGTGAAATGCCATCCAAGCATTAAGCATATACAAGGGAAGAAAGCCTTTAAAGGACTGTAGAATGTTTTATGAATCTCAAAAATCTCACTATCGTCCCCCTGAGAATTCAATATATGTTGAACCATTTGAGTTTTATGGTGAGTAATCGAATTGTGATATGGATCATATCTAATGTTCTGATAAATTGGAAACTTGATCATGGCAAATTTATGTATCACATTCCTAGGTTTAATCAAGCATACTTTGTAGAAGATGGACTATCATCATTATGAAAAAAAAGGGAACTCGATAGATTTTGAGAAGTGGAAATTGCAGAAATACTATGTAATCTATAGATGGTTTCAATAATATACAGCTGGTGTGGGACAAGACTGTATGATACTGTACCCCTGATATATTTATTCATAATTGTGAATGAAACAGGAATATTCAATAGATTCTTACTATTCACAAGAGGTTAATCTTCAAAAATGACAAGTCGATGTAACATTTGATGTCAATTGATAATAGAAATGATAGAAAAGTGTGAGTAAGAAGATTACATTATCAAGAAACGTATGAAATTTTATCTTCACAATAGGGAGTTAAGGTTGAGCCTCAGTATATGTTCCGTAACACTCATGTATCCCTTCCATATTGCTACATCAAAATTTGGTTGGCAAAAATGGCATGGGGATGGAACATAACCGGGAAGGATACATCAATTAATTTACACCTTATAATATTTTTCCTAGATAAAATGGGAAGGTTACAGAATGTATAGTGAGAATCAAGCTTTTTTAAGTTGAAATTCATACCACCTTCAAGTAACTACTAATTTTTCTGTATATGGTTATAATTTCTAATGTATGCGTTATATGAGATGAGATGAAATATTCTGAAGTGAAATGTATCTATTCTGCAAGGTAATCTTGATAATTTCGTGTAGTTCACAGGATATCTGCCATTTTCTGAAACTATTTTGAGAAAAATTACAAATGAAGTTGCACCAACAACATCAAGATAGAAGATGGTATATAGAGGCTTATGCAGATATTGTTTGAAAACAATGTGAAACTTCTTGAATCGTAATATGCAACATATCTGATGAAGGCTATCAACTGATGAATTCTTCACATAAACCCCTGACACACTTCTCTAATGAACAAGTTTACTTGAACTCATTCATTCAATTATCTTTTTTTTGGAATTTTTGTGTATCACCCAATGTATTCTATTGAACTATACTTTATTATCATTATCAATAATCGATAAATAAAAAATTACTTCAATATGCAGTTTTGCATTTGTCCTGTTTGGAAAACATGATATCTTGGTTACTCAATCATATTTTAATATGTCAATTATGAATTGGTCATCTCCATTAATGAAACAGAAAATTTAAATGTTCATTATACCGTAATTCCTTTACAAAATGAATATTACTTCATGCTTTGGTGATTCTCGGTCGAAGAGTGATGTACTAGAAATATTGAAATTCAGTAAATTTGAGACATTGGAAATTCCTGTAAAATGCACATGCATATGTTTAGTGAATTTTGAATTGGAATAGTGAACATTTTCGGATTTTATCCAAGAAATTGTTTTTAACGTTGTTCAATGTTGAAATATGAATTTTTCATGCGATGATATATCTATTTAGTATTATTGGTGTCGTTTTGAGAAATTGAATTTTCATTTTATAGTCAATTTTATGTTTGCATGTGGAGCCACGGTTAGGGTCTATCCTCAAACTAATTCAGTCAACTATTCAATTAATCTACTCAAAAACGCAAATCTACCCGCTAGGTAAATCTGGGCGCTTCCTACGTAGGTATCGTTTAAGTAGATCTACAGTAAAGATTGATCTATCGCTAGGTAGATCTGGGCGCGTACTAGTCTATAATACTAAACGCGTTACAGGCAACACCGCCGAAACCACTGCAGGAGATCAAGAAAAACTTTTGCTAAGAAAGGGTTATGTTCGTGAGAGTTTTTCTGATATTTCCGGGGAGTCTTGGTGTGATATCTGAACGTGATTAGAAAGAGGAGATTTCGAACTTTCCCGTACTGTTGATCTTTCATCGCGGAAAAATCGAGAGATACTTTTAAAAAATTCCCGAAAAATAACGAAAATATCGATATTTCCCAAAGGTGCAAAACCACAGGAAAGCATTTGGTCGCTGGGTTCAAGCTAGGTAGACTTTTTTGGTACGAACAGAAAGACGAAAGACGAAATTGTGGCTTAGCGGGCCTCTTTTTTTGATTCCCACTTTCGTATTCTTGCAGGAATGATGGAAAAAAGTGACATTTCTAAGAAAATCCGGTAAAAATTGTCCATTTCATATTCTTCTGTGGACTCGGCCGAGATCGGCTATCTCCGCCGCCTTCGGGCTCGCTTTGGAAGGAGAATTTCTTGCGACAGTGAATATATGGCAACGTCGAACCTCGAATTTCTGTCGATTTCGCCGAAAACTTAAGCATCGTAGGCTTTGACCGTCGGCAAAGATCGGGTACTTCCGTCAATATTTTCAAGCCGAACCAGCGTTATGTTTATGTCAATTGTCATTAACATCAATTCTAATTTGCCGTCAAAATAGCATCCTATGTGGAAGCTACATTGAAATTGACGAAAATAAAGTTAGTAACGAATGGAAATGCATTTAGAAGTATCAATCATGGTCAATACTGCCTAATTCCAACTCTTACAATCGAGTTATCGGTATAATTTCAGCAAGTTATTATAACCTTATGCTACATTCACGAGAGGAAACAGTAAGTATTACCTACAATTGAAGATACTTTAACTTATCACAGGTTTTTCCAACCTGAATATCATGAGGAAATATTTATTTTCAGGTGAGTCAGATATTTTAAATGAACTGGACATTGGAAAGTTTCTGTATCATTGAAGTCATAAAGTGAAGAATGTTTAGAATGGGTTCAAGGCTACGATAAGAATCAGAATGCTAATCCAGAATTCGTCGAAAAAACATCACATTGCCATATACCTATATTTGAAATGTTGGAGATTAACTCGACGTCAAAGGTATACATTATTATGTTATTTTCCTTAAGCAAATGCATCAAGTATGATATTTTTGCAGTTTTGAGATATGTGAGGTCATGTTGTTGAAGTGTTATGCCATCCAAGTATTAAGCATATACAAAGGAAGAAAGCCTTTAAAGGACTGTAGAATGTTTTATGAATCTCTCAAAAATCTCACTATCCTCCCCCTGAGAATTCATGTATGTTGAACCATTTAAGTTTTATGGTGAGTGGTGATATGGATCATATCTAATGTTCTGATAAATTGGAAACTTGATCATGGCAAATTTATGTATCACATTCCTAGGTTTAATCAAGCATACTTTGTAGAAGATGGACTATCATCATTATGAAAAAAAAAGGGAACTCAATAGATTTTGAGAAGTGGAAATTGCAGAAATACTATGTAATCTATAGATGGTTTCAATAATATACAGCTGGTGTAGGACAAGACTGTATGATACTGTACCCCTGGTATATTTATTCATAATTGTGAATGAAACAGGAATATTCAATAGATTCTTACTATTCGCAAGAGGTTGATCTTCAAAAATCACAAGTCGATGTAACATTTGATGTCAATTGATAATAGAAATGATAGTGAGTAAGAAGATCACATTATCAAGAAACGTATGAAATTTTATATACACAATAGGCAGGAAAGGTTGAGCCTCAGTATATGTTCCGTAACACTCATGTATCCCTTCCATATTGCTACATCAAGATTTGGTTGGCAAAAATGGCATGGGGATGGAACATAACCGGGAAGGATACATCAATTAATTTACACCTTATAATATTTTTCCTAGATAAAATGGGAAGGTTACAGAATGTATAGTGAGAATCAAGCTTTTTTAAGTTGAAATTCATACCACCTTCAAGTAACTACTAATTTTTCTGTATATGGGTATAATTTCTAATGTATGCGTTATATGAGATGAGATGAGATGAAATATTCTGAAGTGAAATGTATCTATTCTGCAAGGTAATCTTGATAATTTCGTGTAGTTCACAGGATATCTGCCATTTTCTGAAACTATTTTGAGAAAAATTACAAATGAAGTTGCACCAACAACATCAAGATAAAAGATGGTATATAGAGGCTTATGCAGATATTGTTTGAGAACAATGTGAAACTTCTTGAATAGTAATATGCAACATATCTGATGAAGTCTATCAACTGATGAATTCTTCACATAAACCTCTGACACACTTCTCTAATGAACAAGTTTACTTGAACTCATTCATTCAATTATCTTTTTTTTGGAATTATTGTGTATCACCCAATGTATTCTATTGAACTATACTTTATTATCATTGTCAATAATCGATAAATAAAAAATTACTTCAATATGCAGTTTTGCATTTGTCCTGTTTGGAAAACATGATATCTTGGTTACTCAATCATATTTTAATATGTCAATTATGAATTGGTCATCTCCATTAATGAAACAGAAAATTTAAATGTTCATAATACCGTAATTCCTTTAAAAAATTAATATTACTTCATGCTTTGGTGATTCTCGGTCGAAGAGTGATGTACTAGAAATATTGAAATTCAGTAAATTTGAGACATTGGAAATTCCTGTAAAATGCACATGCATATGTTTAGTGAATATTGAATTGGAATAGTGAACATTTTCGGATTTTATCCAAGAAATTTTTTTTAACGTTGTTCAATGTTGAAATATGAATTTTTCATGCGATGATATATCTATTTAGTATTATTGGTGTCGTTTTGAGAAATTGAATTTTCATTTTAGAGTCAATTTTATGTTTGCATGTGGAGCCACGGTTAGGGTCTATCCTCAAACTGAATTTTGACTAAATCGTGTCTGTATTTTTGTGAATATTGAGATGATGGAATTTCAAATGCGTTCGTCTACTGAACCGTTTGGCAGATTTTGTTCATTCCGAACTTAACCTTCGAATTCAAACTTTAAACCTACCCGGAAAATTTCGACTGTCTAAGTCATTCCTTCGCAAAGTTATCGCGTTTACAGCCGGCCTTCGGCCGTCTGTAAACACGATAACTTTGCAAAGGAATAACTTAGACACTCGAAATTTTCAGGGCAGGTTTAAAGTTTGAATTCGAAGGTTAAGTTCGGAATGAACAAAATCCGCCAAACGGTTCAGTAGATGAACGCATTTGAAATTTCATCATTTCAATATTCACAAAAATACATACACGATTTGGTCAAAATTCAGTTCGAGGATAGACGATAACTGTGATCGAATTTTACATTAGCTACTGATTTTTTGTAAATTTATAAACAGTGTGCTTCGTTTTTAATAATTCAGTCAACTATTCAATTAATCTACTCAAAAACGCAAATCTACCCGCTAGGTAAATCTGGGCGCTTCCTACGTAGGTATCGTTTAAGTAGATCTACAGTAAAGATTGATCTATCGCTAGGTAGATCTGGGCGCGTACTAGTCTATAATACTAAACGCGTTACAGGCAACACCGCCGAAACCACTGCAGGAGATCAAGAAAAACTTTTGCTAAGAAAGGGTTATGTTCGTGAGAGTTTTTCTGATATTTCCGGGGAGTCTTGGTGTGATATCTGAACGTGATTAGAAAGAGGAAATTTCGAACTTTCCCGTACTGTTGATCTTTCATCGCGGAAAAATCGAGAGATACTTTTAAAAAATTCCCGAAAAATAACGAAAATATCGATATTTCCCAAAGGTGCAAAACCACAGGAAAGCATTTGGTCGCTGGGTTCAAGCTAGGTAGACTTTTTTGGTACGAACAGAAAGACGAAAGACGAAATTGTGGCTTAGCGGGCCTCTTTTTTTGATTCCCACTTTCGTATTCTTGCAGGAATGATGGAAAAAAGTGACATTTCTAAGAAAATCCGGTAAAAACTGTCCATTTCATATTCTTCTGTGGACTCGGCCGAGATCGGCTATCTCCGCCGCCTTCGGGCTCGCTTTGGAAGGAGAATTTCTTGCGACAGTGAATATATGGCAACGTCGAACCTCGAATTTCTGTCGATTTCGCCGAAAACTTAAGCATCGTAGGCTTTGACCGTCGGCAAAGATCGGGTACTTCCGTCAATATTTTCAAGCCGAACCAGCGTTATGTTTATGTCAATTGTCATTAACATCAATTCTAATTTGCCGTCAAAATAGCATCCTATGTGGAAGCTACATTGAAATTGACGAAAATAAAGTTAGTAACGAATGGAAATGCATTTAGAAGTATCAATCATGGTCAATACTGCCTAATTCCAACTCTTACAATGACTTTTTCAAGAAAAAGTCGAGTTATCGGTATAATTTTAGCAAGTTATTATAACCTTATGCTACATTCACGAGAAGAAACAGTAAGTATTACCTACAATTGAAGATACTTTAACTTATCACAGGTTTTTCCAACCTGAATATCATGAGGAAATATTTATTTTCAGGTGAGTCAGATATTTTAAATGAACTGGACATTGGAAAGTTTCTGTATCATTGAAGTCATAAAGTGAAGAATGTTTAGAATGGGTTCAAGGCTACGATAAGAATCAGAATGCTAATCCAGAATTCGTCGAAAAAACTTCACATTGCCATATATATTTGAAATGTTGGAGATTAACTCGACTTCAAAGGTATACATTATTATGTTATTTTCCTTAAGCCAATGCATCAAGTATGATATTTTTGCAGTTTTGAGATATGTGAGGTCATGTTGTTGAAGTGTTATGCCATCCAAGTATTAAGCATATACAAAGGAAGAAAGCCTTTAAAGGACTGTAGAATGTTTTATGAATTTCTCAAAAATCTCACTATCCTCCCCCTGAGAATTCATGTATGTTGAACCATCTAAGTTTTATGGTGAGTGGTGATATGGATCATATCTAATGTTCTGATAAATTGGAAACTTGATCATGGCAAATTTATGTATCACATTCCTAGGTTTAATCAAGCATACTTTGTAGAAGATGGACTATCATCATTATGAAAAAAAAAGGGAACTCAATAGATTTTGAGAAGTGGAAATTGCAGAAATACTATGTAATCTATAGATGGTTTCAATAATATACAGCTGGTGTAGGACAAGACTGTATGATACTGTACCCCTGGTATATTTATTCATAATTGTGAATGAAACAGGAATATTCAATAGATTCTTACTATTCGCAAGAGGTTGATCTTCAAAAATCACAAGTCGATGTAACATTTGATGTCAATTGATAATAGAAATGATAGTGAGTAAGAAGATCACATTATCAAGAAACGTATGAAATTTTATATACACAATAGGCAGGTAAGGTTGAGCCTCAGTATATGTTCCGTAACACTCATGTATCCCTTCCATATTGCTACATCAAAATTTGGTTGGTAAAAATGGCATGGGGATGGAACATAACCGGGAAGGATACATCAATTAATTTACACCTTATAATATTTTTCCTAGATAAAATGGGAAGGTTACAGAATGTATAGTGAGAATCAAGCTTTTTTAAGTTGAAATTCATACCACCTTCAAGTAACTACTAATTTTTCTGTATATGGGTATAATTTCTAATGTATGCGTTATATGAGATGAGATGAAATATTCTGAAGTGAAATGTATCTATTCTGCAAGGTAATCTTGATAATTTCGTGTAGTTCACAGGATATCTGCCATTTTCTGAAACTATTTTGAGAAAAATTACAAATGAAGTTGCACCAACAACATCAAGATAGAAGATGGTATATAGAGGCTTATGCAGATATTGTTTGAAAACAATGTGAAACTTCTTGAATCGTAATATGCAACATATCTGATGAAGTCTATCAACTGATGAATTCTTCACATAAACCTCTGACACACTTCTCTAATGAACAAGTTTACTTGAACTCATTCATTCAATTATCTTTTTTTTGGACTTTTTGTGTATCACCCAATGTATTCTATTGAACTATACTTTATTATCATTGTCAATAATCGATAAATAAAAAATTACTTCAATATGCAGTTTTGCATTTGTCCTGTTTGGAAAACATGATATCTTGGTTACTCAATCATATTTTAATATGTCAATTATGAATTGGTCATCTCCATTAATGAAACAGAAAATTTAAATGTTCATAATACCGTAATTCCTTTAAAAAATGAATATTACTTCATGCTTTGGTGATTCTCGGTCGAAGAGTGATGTACTAGAAATATTGAAATTCAGTAAATTTGAGACATTGGAAATTCCTGTAAAATGCACATGCATATGTTTAGTGAATATTGAATTGGAATAGTGAACATTTTCGGATTTTATCCAAGAAATTTTTTTTAACGTTGTTCAATGTTGAAATATGAATTTTTCATGCGATGATATATCTATTTAGTATTATTGGTGTCGTTTTGAGAAATTGAATTTTCATTTTATAGTCAATTTTATGTTTGCATGTGGAGCCACGGTTAGGGTCTATCCTCAAACTGAATTTTGACTAAATCGTGTCTGTATTTTTGTGAATATTGAGATGATGGAATTTCAAATGCGTTCGTCTACTGAACCGTTTGGCAGATTTTGTTCATTCCGAACTTAACCTTCGAATTCAAACTTTAAACCTACCCGGAAAATTTCGACTGTCTAAGTCATTCCTTCGCAAAGTTATCGCGTTTACAGACGGCCGAAGGCCGGCTGTAAACACGATAACTTTGCAAAGGAATAACTTAGACACTCGAAATTTTCAGGGCAGGTTTAAAGTTTGAATTCGAAGGTTAAGTTCGGAATGAACAAAATCCGCCAAACGGTTCAGTAGATGAACGCATTTGAAATTTCATCATTTCAATATTCACAAAAATACATACACGATTTGGTCAAAATTCAGTTCGAGGATAGACGATAACTGTGATCGAATTTTACATTAGCTACTGATTTTTTGTAAATTTATAAACAGTGTGCTTCGTTTTCAATAATTCAGTCAACTATTCAATTAATCTACTCAAAAACGCAAATCTACCCGCTAGGTAAATCTGGGCGCTTCCTACGTAGGTATCGTTTAAGTAGATCTACAGTAAAGATTGATCTATCGCTTGGTAGATCTGGGCGCGTACTAGTCTATAATACTAAACGCGTTACAGGCAACACCGCCGAAACCACTGCAGGAGATCAAGAAAAACTTTTGCTAAGAAAGGGTTATGTTCGTGAGAGTTTTTCTGATATTTCCGGGGAGTCTTGGTGTGATATCTGAACGTGATTAGAAAGAGGAAATTTCGAACTTTCCCGTACTTTTGATCTTTCATCGCGGAAAAATCGAGAGATACTTTTAAAAAATTCCCGAAAAATAACGAAAATATCGATATTTCCCAAAGGTGCAAAACCACAGGAAAGCATTTGGTCGCTGGGTTCAAGCTAGGTAGAGTTTTTTGGTACGAACAGAAAGACGAAAGACGAAATTGTGGCGTAGCGGGCCTCTTTTTTTGATTCCCACTTTCGTATTCTTGCAGGAATGATGGAAAAAAGTGACATTTCTAAGAAAATCCGGTAAAAATTGTCCATTTCATATTCTTCTGTGGACTCGGCCGAGATCGGCTATCTCCGCCGCCTTCGGGCTCGCTTTGGAGGTAGAATTTCTTGCGACAGTGAATATATGGCAACGTCGAACCTCGAATTTCTGTCGATTTCGCCGAAAACTTAAGCATCGTAGGCTTTGACCGTCGGCAAAGATCGGGTACTTCCGTCAATATTTTCAAGCCGAACCAGCGTTATGTTTATGTCAATTGTCATTAACATCAATTCTAATTTGCCGTCAAAATAGCATCCTATGTGGAAGCTACATTGAAATTGACGAAAATAAAGTTGGTAACGAATGGAAATGCATTAAGAAGTATCAATCATGGTCAATACTGCCTAATTCCAACTCTAACAATGACTTTTTCAAGAAAAAGTCGAGTTTTCGGTATAATTTTAGCAAGTTATTATAACCTTGTGCTACGTTCACGAGAGGAAACAGTAAGTATTACCTACAATTGAAGATACTTTAACTTATCACAAGTTTTTCCAACCTGAATATCATGAGGAAATATTTATTTTCAGATGAGTCAGATATTTTAAATGAACTGGACATTGGAAAGTTTCTGTATCATTGAAGTCATAAAGTGAAGAATGTTTAGAATGGGTTTAAGACTACGATAAGAATCAGAATGCTAATCCAGAATTCGTCGAAAAAACATCACATTGCCATACATATTTGAAATGGTAGAGATTAACTCGACTTCAAAGGTATACATTATTATGTTATTTTCCGTTAGCAGATGCATCAAGTATGAAATTTTTGCAGATTTGAGATATGTGAGGTCGTGTTGTTGAAGTGAAATGCCATCCAAGCATTTAGCATATACAAAGGAAGAAAGCCTTCAAAGGACTGTAGAATGTTTTGTGAATCTCTCAAAAATATCACTATCGTCCCGCTGAGAATTTAATATATGTTGAACCATTTGAGTTGAATGGTGATATGGATAATATCTAATATTCTGATAAACTGGAAACTTGATCATGGCAAATTTATGTATCACATTCCTAGGTTTAATCAAGCATACTCTGTAGAAGATGGACTATCATAATTATGAAAAAAAAGGGAACTCAATAGATTTTGAGAAGTGGAAATTGCAGAAATACTATATAATCTATAGATGGTTTCAATAATATACAGCTGGTGTGGGACAAGACTGTATGATACTGTACCCCTGATATATTTATTCATAATTGTGAATGAAACAGGAATATTCAATAGACTCTTATTATTCACAAGAGGTTAATCTTCAAAAATCACAAGTCGATGTAACATTTGATGTCAATTGATAATAGAAATGATATAAAAGTGTGAGTAAGAAGAATTCATTATCAAGAAACGTATGAAATTTTATATTCACAAAAGGGAGTTAAGGTTGAGCTTCAGTATATGTTCCGTAACACTCATGTATCCCTTCCATATTGCTACATCAAAATTTGGTTGGCAAAAATGGCATGGGGATGGAATATAACCGGGAAGGATACATCAATTAATTTACACCTTATAATATTTTTCCTAGACAAAATGGGAAGGTTACTGAATGTATAGTGAGAATCACGCTTTTTTAAGTTGAAATTCATAACCACCTACAAGTAACTACTAATTTTTCTGTATACGGGTATAATTTCTAATTTATGCATTATATGAAATGAGATATTCTGAAGTGAAATTTATCTATTCTGTAAGGTAATCTTGATAATTTTGCGTATTTCACAGCATATCTGCCATTTTCTGAAACTATTTTGAGAAAAATCACAAATGAAGTTGCACCATCAACATCTAGATAGAAGATGGTATACAGAGGCTTATGCAGATATTGTTTGTGAAAATGTGAAACTTCTTGAATCGTAATATGCAACATACCTGATGAAGGCTATCAACTGATTAATTCTTCACATAAACCCCTGACACACTTCTCTAATGAACAAGTTTACTTGAACTCATTCATTCAATTATCTTTTCTTGGAATTTTTTTGTATCACCCAATGTATTCTATTGAACTATACTTTATTATCATTATCAATAATCGATAAATAAAAAATTACTTCAATATGCAGTTTTGCATTTGTCCTGTTTGAAAAACATGATATCTTGGTTACTCAATCATATTTTAATATGTCAATTATGAATTGGTCATCTCCATTAATGAAACAGAAAATTTAAATGTTCATAATACCGTAATTCCTTTACAAAAAGAATATTCATGCTTTGGTGATTCTCGGTCGAAGAGTGATGTACTAGAAATATTGAAATTCAGTAAATTTGAGACATTGGAAATTCCTGTAAAATGAAAATGCATATGTTTACTGAATATTGAATTGGAATAGTGAAAATTTTCGGATTTTATCCAAGAAATTTTTTTTAACGTTGTACAATGTTGAAATATGAATTTTTCATGCGATGATATATCTATTTAGTATTATTGGTGTCGTCCTGAGAAATTGAATTTTATAGTCAATTTTTTGTTCACATGTGGAGCCACGGTTAGGGTCTATCCTCGAACTGAATTTTAACTAAATCGTGTCTGTATTTTTGTGAATATTGAGATGATGGAATTTCAAATGCGTTCATTTACTGAACCGTTTGGCAGATTTTGTTCATTCCGAACTTAACCTTCGAATTCAAGCTTTAAACCTGCCCTGAAAATTTCGAGTGTCTAAGTTATTCCTTTGCAAAGTTATCGTGTTTACCATCGGCCGAAGGCCGGCTGTAAACGCGATAACTTTGCAAAGGAATGACTTGGACAGTCGAAATTTTCCGGGTAGGTTTAAAGTTCTGTGATCGAATTTTACATTAGCTACTGATTTTTTGTAAATTTATAAACAGTGTGCTTCGTTTTTAAAAATTCAGTCAACTATTCAATTAATCTACTCAAAAAGGCAAATCTACCCGCTAGGTAGATCTGGGCGCTTCCTATGTAGGTATCGTTTAAGTAGATCTACAGTAAAGATTGATCTATCGCTAGGTAGATCTGGGCGCGTACTAGTTATTATTATTATTATTATTATTATTACCCTTACCCTTACCCTTAAGCTTACCCTTACCCTTACCCTTACCCTTACCCTTACCCTTACCCTTACCCTTGCTTTTACCCTTAAGCTTACCCTTACCCTTACCCTTACCTTTACCCTTACCCTTGCTTTTACCCTTAAGCTTACCCTTACCCTTACCCTTACCCTTACCCTTAAGCTTACCCTTACCCTTACCCTTACCCTTGACCCTTACCCTTACCCTTACCCTTACCCTTGCTTTTACCCTTAAGCTTACCCTTACCCTTACCCTTACCCTTACCCTTACCCTTACCCTTACCCTTACCCTTACCCTTACCCTTACCCTTACCCTTACCCTTACCCTTACCCTTACCCTTACCCTTGCTTTTACCCTTAGGCTTACCCTTACCGTTACTCTTACCCTTACCCTTACCCTTACCCTTACCCTTACCCTTACCCTTACCCTTACCCTTGCTTTTACCCTTAAGCTTACCCTTACCCTTACCCTTACCCTTACCCTTACCCTTACCCTTACCCTTACCCTTACCCTTACCCTTACCCTTGCTTTTACCCTTAAGCTTACCCTTACCCTTACCCTTACCCTTACCCTTACCCTTACCCTTACCCTTACCCTTACCCTTACCCTTGCTTTTACCCTTAAGCTTACCCTTACCCTTACCCTTACCCTTACCCTTACCCTTACCCTTACCCTTACCCTTGCTTTTACCCTCAAGCTTACCCTTACCCTTACCCTTACCCTTACCCTTACCCTTGCTTTTACCCTTAGGCTTACCCTTATCTTTACCCTTACCCTTACCCTCACCCTTACCCTTACCCTTACCCTTACACTTGCTTTTACCCTTAAGCTTACCCTTACCCTTACCCTTACCCTTACCCTTACCTTTACCCTTGCTTTTACCCTTAAGCTTACCCTTACCCTTACTCTTACCCTTACCCTTACCCTTGCTTTTACCCTTAGGCTCACCCTTACCCTTACCCTTACCCTTACCCTTAAGCTTACCCTTACCCTTACCCTTACCCTTACCCTTACCCTTACCCTTACCCTTACCCTTACCCTTACCCTTTCTTTTACCCTTAAGCTTACCCTTACCCTTACCCTTACCCTTACCCTTACCCTTACCCTTACCCTTACCCTAACCCTTACCCTTACCCTTGCTTTTACCCTTAGGCTTACCCTTACCTTTACCCTTACCCTTACCCTTACCCTTACCCTTACCCTTGCTTTTACCCTTAAGCTTACCCTTACCCTTACCCTTACCCTTACCCTTGCTTTTACCCTTAGGCTTACCCTCACCCTTACCCTTACCCTTAACCTTGCTTTTACCCTTAAGCTTACCCTTACCCTTACCCTTACCATAACCCTTACCCTTACCCTTACCCTTACCCTTACCCTTACCCTTACCCTTACCCTTACCCTTACCCTTACCCTTACCCTTACCCTTACCCTTACCCCTGCTTTTACCCTTAGGCTTACCCTTACCTTTACCCATACCCTTACCCTTACCCTTACCCTTACCCTTACCCTTACCCTTGCTTTTACCCTTAAGCTTACCCTTACCCTTACCCTTACCCTAACCCTTACCCTTACCCTTACCCTTGCTTTTACCCTTAAGCTTACCCTTACCCTTACCCTTACCCTTACCCTTACCCTTACCCTTACCCTTGCTTTTACCCTTAAGCTCACCCTTACCCTTACCCTTACCCTTACCCTTACCCTTACCCTTACCCTTACCCTCACCCTTGCTTTTACCCTTAGGCTTACCCTTACCTTTACCTTTACCCTTACCCTTACCCTTACCCTTACCCTTACCCTTACCCTTACCCTTACCCTTACCCTTACCCTTACCCTTACCCTTACCCTTACCGTTACCCTTACCCTTACCCTTACCCTTGCTTTTACCCTTAAGCTTACCCTTACCCTTACCCTTACCCTTACCATTACCCTTACCCTTACCCTTACCCTTACCCTTGCTTTTACCCTTAAGCTTACCCTTACCCTTACCCTTACCCTTACCCTTACCCTTACCCTTACCCTTACCCTTACCCTTACCCTTACCCTTACCCTTGCTTTTACCCTTAAGCTTACCCTTACCCTTACCCTTACCCTTACCCTTACCCTTACCCTTACCCTTGCTTTTACCCTTAAGCTTACCCTTACCCTTACCCTTACCCTTACCCTTACCCTTACCCTTACCCTTACCCTTACCCTTACCCTTACCCTTACCCTTACCCTTGCTTTTACCCTTAAGCTTACCCTTACCCTTACCCTTACCCTTACCCTTACCCTTACCCTTGCTTTTACCCTTAAGCTTACCCTTACCCTTACCCTTACTCTTACCCTTACCCTTACCCTTACCCTTACCCTTACCCTTACCCTTACCCTAACCCTTGCTTTTACCCTTAGGCTTACCCTTACCTTTACCCTTACCCTTACCCTTACCCTTACCCTAACCCTTACCCTTACCCTTGCTTTTACCCTTAAGCTTACCCTTACCCTTACCCTTACCCTTACCCTTGCTTTTACCCTTAAGCTTACCCTTACCCTTACCCTTACCCTTACCCTTACCCTTACCCTTACCCTTACCCTTACCCTTACCCTTACCCTTACCCTTACCCTTACCCTTACCCTTACCCTTACCCTTACCCTTACCCTTACCCTTACCCTTACCCTTACCCTTACCCTTACCCTTACCCTTACCCTTACCCTTGCTTTTACCCTTAGGCTTACCCTTACCTTTACCCTTACCCTTACCCTTACCCTTACCCTTACCCTTACCCTTACCCTTACCCTTACCCTTACCCTTGCTTTTACCCTTAAGCTTACCCTTACCCTTACCCTTACCCTTACCCTTGCTTTTACCCTTAAGCTTACCCTTACCCTTACCCTTACCCTTACCCTTACCCTTGCTTTTACCCTTAGGCTTACCCTTACCCTTACCCTTACCCTTAACCTTGCTTTTACCCTTAAGCTTACCCTTACCCTTACCCTTACCATAACCCTTACCCTTACCCTTACCCTTACCCTTACCCTTACCCTTAACCTTACCCTTACCCTTACCCTTACCCTTACCCTTACCCTTACCCTTACCCCTGCTTTTACCCTTAGGCTTACCCTTACCTTTACCCATACCCTTACCCT
>CAUEHS010000945.1:0-152419 GCA_958510865.1 Myrrha octodecimguttata
TAAGGGTAAGGGTAAGGGTAAGGGTAAGGGTAAGGGTAAGGGTAAGGGTAAGGGTAAGGGTAAGGGTAAGGGTGAGGGTAAGAATAAGGGTAAGGGTAAGGGTAAGGGTAAGCTTAAGGGTAAAAGCAAGGGTAAGGGTGAGGGTGAGGGTAAGGGTAAGAATAAGGGTAAGGGTAAGGGTGAGGGTAAGGGTAAGGGTAAGGGTAAGGGTGAAGGTAAGGGTAAGGGTAAGGGTAAGGGTAAGGGTAAGGGTAAGGGTAAGGGTAAGGGTAAGGGTACAGGTAAGGGTAAGGGTAAGGGTAAGGGTAAGGGTAAGGGTAAGCTTAAGGGTAAAAGCAAGGGTAAGGGTAAGGGTAAGGGTAAGGGTAAGGGTAAGGGTAAGGGTAAGGGTAAGGGTAAGCTTAAGAGTAAAAGCAAGGGTGAGGGTAAGGGTAAGGGTAAGGGTAAGGGTAAGGGTAAGGGTAAGGGTAAGGGTAAGCTTAAGGGTAAAAGCAAGGGTAAGGGTAAGGGTAATGGTAAGGGTAAGGGTAAGGGTTAACCCTTAAGCTTACCTTACCCTTACCCTTACCCTTACCCTTACCCTTACCCTTACCCTTACCCTTACCCTTACCCTTACCCTTACCCTTACCCTTACCCTTACCCTTACCCTTGCTTTTACCCTTAAGCTTACCCTTGCCCTTACCCTTACCCTTAATCTTACCCTTACCCTTACCCTCACCCTTACCCTTACCCTTACCCTTGCTTTTACTCTTAGGCTTACCCTCAACCTTACTCTTACCCTTACCCTTACCCTTACCCTTACCCTTACCCTTACCCTTACCTTTACACTTACCCCTTACCCTTACCCTTACCCTTACCCTTACCCTTACCCTTACCCTTACCCTTACCCTTATTCTTACCCTTACCCTTACCCTTACCCTTACCCTTACCCTTACCCTTACCCTTACCCTTACCCTTACCCTTACCCTTACCCTTACCCTTACCCTTACCCTACCTTACCCTTACCCTCACCCTAACCCTTACCCTTACCCTTACCCTTACCCTTACCCTTACCCTTACCCTTACCCTTACTCTTACCCTTACCCTTGCTTTTACCCTTACCCTTACCCTTACCCTTACCCTTACCCTTACCCTTACCCTTACCCTTACCCTTACCCTTACCCTTACCCTTACCCTTACCCTTACCCTTACCCTTACCCTTACCCTTACCCTTACCCTTACCCTTACCCTTACCCTTACCCTTACCCTTACCCTTACCCTACCTTACCCTTACCCTTACCCTTACCCTTACCCTTACCCTTACCCTTACCCTTACCCTTACCCTTGCTTTTACCCTTAGGCTTACCCTTACCTTACCCTTACCCTTACCCTTACCCTTACCCTTACCTTACCTTACCCTTACCCTTACCCTTACCCTTACCCTTACCCTTACCCTTACCCTTACCCTACCCTTACCTTACCCTTCCCTTACCTTACCTTACCCTTACCCTTACCCTTACCCTTACCTTACCCTTACCCTTACCCTTACCCTTACCCTTACCCTTACCCTTACCCTTACCCTTACCCTTACCCTTACTCTTACCCTTACCCTTACCCTTACCCTTACCCTTATTCTTACCCTTACCCTTACCCTTACCCTTACCCTTACCCTTACCCTTACTCTTACCCTTACCCTTACCCTTACCCTTACCCTTATTCTTACCCTTACCCTTACCCTTACCCTTACCCTTACCCTTACCCTTACCCTTACCCTTACCCTTACCCTTACCCTTACCCTTACCCTTACCCTTACCCTTACCCTTACCCTTACTCTCACCCTTACCCTTGCTTTTACCCTTAAGCTTACCCTTACCCTCACCGTTACCCTTACCCTTACCCTTACCTTACCCTTACCCTTACCCTTACCCTTACCCTTACCCTTACCCTTACCCTTACCCTTACCCTTACC
Organism: Myrrha octodecimguttata; assembly: GCA_958510865.1. Taxonomy (NCBI): domain Eukaryota; kingdom Metazoa; phylum Arthropoda; class Insecta; order Coleoptera; family Coccinellidae; genus Myrrha; species Myrrha octodecimguttata. Next base: position 1,949 of record CAUEHS010000945.1, read on the forward strand.
CTTACCCTTACCCTTACCCTTACCCTTACCCTTACCCTTACCCTTACCCTTACCCTTACCCTTACCCTTACCCTTACCCTTACCCTTACCCTTACCCTTACCCTTACCCTTACCCTTACCCTTACCCTTACCCTTACCCTTGCTTTTACCCTTAGGCTTACCCTTACCTTTACCCTTACCCTTACCCTTACCCTTACCCTTACCCTTACCCTTACCCTTACCCTTACCCTTGCTTTTACCCTTAGGCTTACCCTTACCTTTACCCTTACCCTTACCCATACCCTTACCCTTACCCTTACCCTTACCCTTACCCTTACCCTTACCCTTACCCTTACCCCTACCCTAACCCTTACCCTTACCCTTACCCTTACCCTTACCCTTACCCTTACCCTTATCCTTACCCTTACCATTACCCTTAAGCTTACCCTTACCCTTACCCTTACCCTTACCCTTACCCTTACCCTTACCCTTACCCTTACCCTTACCCTTACCCTTACCCTTACCCTTACCCTTACCCTTACCCTTACCCTTACCCTTACCCTTACCCTTACCCTTACCCTTACCCTTACCCTTACCCTTACCCTTACCTTGCTTTTACCCTTAGGCTTAAGGGTAAAAGCAAGGGTAAGGGTAGGGGTAAGGGTAAGGGTAAGGGTAAGGGTAAGGGTAAGGGTAAGGGTAAGGGTAAGGGTAAGGGTAAGGGTAAGGGTAAGGGCAAGGGTAAGCTTAAGGGTAAAAGCAAGGGTAAATGTAAGGGTAAGAGTAAGAATAAGGGTGAGGGTAAGGGTAAGGGTAAGCGTAAGGGTAAGGGTAAGGGTAAGGGTAAGGGTAAGGGTAAGGATAAGGGTAAGGGTAAGAATAAGGGTAAGGGTAAGGGTAAGGGTAAGGGTAAGGGTAAGGGTAAGCTTAAGGGTAATAGCAAGGGTAAGGGTAAGGGTGAGGGTAAGGGTAAGGGTAAGGGTAAGGGTAATGGTAAAGGTAAGGGTAAGCCTAAGGGTAAAAGCAAGGGTAAGGGTAAGGGTAAGAGTAAGAATAAGGGTAAGGGTAAGGGTAAGGGTAAGGGTAAGGGTTAGGGTAAGGGTAAGGGTAAGGGTAAGGGTAAGGGTAAGGGTAAGGGTAAGGGTAAGGGTAAGGGTAAGGATAAGGGTAAGGGTAAGGGTAAGGGTAAGGGTAAGGGTAAGAATAAGGGTAAGGGTAAGGGTAAGGGTAAGCTTAAGGGTAAAAGCAAGGGTAAGGTTAAGGGTAAGGGTAAGGGTAAGAATAAGGGTAAGGGTAAGGGTAAGGGTAAGGGTAAGGGTAAGGGTAAGGGTAAGGGTAAGGGTAAAGGTAAGGGTAAGGGTAAGGGTAAGGGTAAGGGTAAGGGTAAGGGTAAGGGTAAGGGTAAGGGTAAGGGTAAGGGTAAGGGTAAGGGTAAGGGTAAGGGTAAGGGTAAGGGTAAAGGTAAGGGTAAGGGTGAGGGTAAGGGTAAGGGTAAGGGTAAGGGTAAGGGTAAGGGTAAAAGGGTGAGAGTAAGAATAAGGGTAAGGGTAAGGGTAAAGGTAAGGGTAAGGGTAAGGGTAAGGGTAAGGGTAAGGGTAAGGGTAAGGGTAAGGGTAAGGGTAAGCTTAAGGGTAAAAGCAAGGGTAAGGGTAAGGGTAAGGGTAAGGGTAAGTGTAAGGGTAAGGGTAAGGGTAAGGGTAAGGGTAAGGGTAAGGGTAAGGGTAAGGGTAAGGGTAAGGGTAAGGGTAAGGGTAAGGGTAAGGGTAAGGGTAAGGGTAAGGGTAAGGGTAAGCTTAAGGGTAAAAGCAAGGGTAAGGGTAAAGGTAAGGGTAAGGGTAAGGGTAAGGGTAAGGGTAAGGGTAAGCTTAAGGGTAAAAGCAAGGGTAAGGGTGAGGGTAAGGGTAAGGGTAAGGGTAAGGGTAAGGGTTAACCCTTAAGCTTACCCTTACCCTTACCCTTACCCTTACCCTTACCCTTACCCTAACCCTTACCCTTACCCTTACCCTTACCCTCACCCTTACCCAAGCTTTTACCCTAAAGCTTACCCTTGCCCTTACCCTTACCCTTACCCTTACCCTTACCCTTACCCTTACCCTTACCCTTACCCTTACCCTTACCCTTGCTTTTACCCTTAGGCTTACCCTTAACCTTACTCTTACCCTCACCCTTACCCTTACCCTTACCCTTACCCTTACCCTTACCCTTACCCTTACCCTTACCCTTACCCTTACCCTTACCCTTACCCTTACCCTTACCCTTACCCTTACCCTTATTCTTACCCTTAACCTTATCCCTACCCTTACCCTTACCCTTACCCTTACCCTTACCCTTACCCTTATTCTTACCCTTACCCTTACCCTTACCCTTACCCTTACCCTTACCCTTACCCTTACCCTTACCCTTACCCTTACCCTTACTCTTACCCTTACCCTTGCTTTTACCCTTAAGCTTACCCTTATTCTTACCCTCACCCTTACCCTTACCCTTACCCTTACCCTTACCCTTACCCTTACCCTTACCCTTACCCTTACCCTTACCCTTACCCTTACCCTTACCCTTACCCTTACCCTTACCCTTACCCTTACCCTTACCCTTACCCTTACCCTTACCCTTACCCTTACCCTTACCCTTACCCTTACCCTTACCCTTACCCTTACCCTTACCCTTACCCTTACCCTTACCCTTACCCTTACCCTTACCCTTACCCTTACCCTTACCCTTACCCTTACCCTTACCCTTTCCCTTATTCTTACTCTCACCCTTTTACCCTTACCCTTACCCTTACCCTTACCCTTACCCTTACCCTTACCCTTACCCTTACCCTTACCCTTACCCTTACCTTTACCCTTACCCTTACCCTTACCCTTACCCTTACCCTTACCCTTACCCTTACCCTTACCCTTACCCTTACCCTTACCCTTACCCTTACCCTGACCCTTGCCCTTACCCTTACCCTTACCCTTACCCTTACCCTTACCCTTACCCTTACCCTTACCCTTACCCTTACCCTTACCCTTACCCTTACCCTTACCCTTACCCTTACCCTTACCCTTACCCTTACCCTTACCCTTACCCTTACCCTTACCCTTACCCTTACCCTTACCCTTACCCTTACCCTTACCCTTACCCTTACCCTTACCCTTACCCTTACCCTTACCCTTACCCTTATCCTTACCCTTACCCTTACCCTTACCCTTACCCTTACCCTTACCCTTACCCTTACCCTTATTCTTACTCTCACCCTTTTACCCTTACCCTTACCCTTACTCTTACCCTTACCCTTACCCTTACCCTTACCCTTACCCTTACCTTTACCCTTACCCTTACCCTTACCCTTACCCTTACCCTTACCCTTACCCTTACCCTTACCCTTACCCTTACCCTTACCCTTACCCTTACCTTTACCCTTACCCTTACCCTTAACCTTACCCTTACCCTTACCCTTACCCTTACCCTTACCCTTATTCTTACCCTTACCCTTACCCTTACCCTTGCTTTTACCCTTAAGCTTACCCTTACCCTTACACTTATTCTTACCCTTACCCTTACCCTTACCCTTACCCTTACCCTTACCCTTACCCTTACCCTTACCCTTATTCTTACTCTTACCCTTACCCTTACCCTTGCTTTTACCCTTAGGCTTACCCTTACCTTTACCCTTACCCTTACCCTTACCCTTACCCTTACCCTTGCTTTTACCCTTAAGCTTACCCTTACCCTTACCCTTACCCTTATTCTTACCCTTACCCTTATTCTTACCCTTACCCTTACCCTTACCCTTACCCTTACCCTTACCCTTACCCTTACCCTGACCCTTACCCTTACCCTTTCCCTTACCCTTAACCTTACCCTTACCCTTACCCTTACCCTTACCCTTGCTTTTACCCTTAAGCTTACCCTTACCCTTACCCTTACCCTCACCCTTACCCTTACCCTTACCCTTACCCTTACCCTTACCCTTACCCTTACCCTTACCCTTACCCTTACCCTTACCCTTACCCTTACCCTTACCCTTGCTTTTACCCTTAAGCTTACCCTTACCCTTACCCTTACCCTTACCCTTACCCTTGCTTTTACCCTTAAGCTTACCCTTACCCTTACCTTTACCCTTACCCTTACCCTTGCTTTCACCCTCAGGCTTACCCTTACCCTTACCCTTACCCTTACCCTTGCTTTTACACTTAAGCTTACCCTTACCCTTACCCTTGCTTTTACCCTTAGGCTTACCCTTACCTTTACCATTACCCTTACCCTTACCCTTACCCTTACCCTTACCCTTACCCTTACCCTTGCTTTAACCCTTAAGCTTACCCTTACCCTTACCCTTACCCTTACCCTTACCCTTACCCTTACCCTTACCCTTACCCTTACCCTTACACTTGCATTTACCCTTAAGCTTACCCTTACCCTTACCCTTACCCTTACCCTTACCCTTACCCTTACCCTTGCTTTTACCCTTAAGCTTACCCTTACCCTTACCCTTAGCCTTACCCTTAAGCTCACCCTTACCCTTACCCTTACCCTTACCCTTACCCTTACCCTTACCCTTACCCTTACCCTTACCCTTACCCTTACCCTTACCCTTACCCTTGCTTTTACCCTTAAGCTTACCCTTACCCTTACCCTTACCCTTACCCTTACCCTTACCCTTACCCTTACCCTTACCCTTACCCTTACCCTTACCCTTACCCTTACCCTTACCCTTACCCTTACCCTTGCTTTTACCCTTAGGCTTACCCTTACCTTCACCCTTACCCTTACCCTTACCCTTACCCTTACCCTTGCTTTTACCCTTAAGCTTACCCTTACCCTTACCCTTACCCTTACCCTTACCCTTACCCTTACCCTTACCCTTACCCTTGCTTTTACCCTTAAGCTTACCCTTACCCTTACCCTTATCCTTACCCTTACCCTTACCCTTACCCTTACCCCTACCCTTACCCTTACCCTTACCCTTACCCTTACCCTTGCTTTTACCCTTAAGCTTACCCTTACCCTTACCCTTACCCTTAAGCTTACCCTTACCCTTACCCTTACCCTTACCCTTACCCTTACCCTTACCCTTACCCTTACCCTTACCCTTACCCTTACCCTTGCTTTTACCCTTAAGCTTACCCTTACCCTTACCCTTACCCTTACCCTTACCCTTGCTTTTACCCTTAAGCTTACCCTTACCCTTACCCTTACCCTTACCCTTAAGCTTACCCTTACCCTTACCCTTACCCTTACCCTTACCCTTACCCTTACCCTTACCCTTACCCTTGCTTTTACCCTTAAGCTTACCCTTACCCTTACCCTTACCCTTACCCTAACCCTTACCCTTACCCTTACCCTTACCCTTACCCTTACCCTTACCCTTGCTTTTACCCTTAGGCTTACCCTTACCTTTACCCTTACCCTTACCCTTACCCTTACCCTTACCCTTACCCTTGCTTTTACCCTTAAGCTTACCCTTACCCTTACCCTTACCCTTACCCTTACCCTTACCCTTACCCTTACTTTTACCCTTAAGCTTACCCTTACCCTTACCCTTACCCTTACCCTTACCCTTACCCTTACCCTTACCCTTACCCTTACCCTTGCTTTTACCCTTAAGCTTACCCTTACCCTTACCCTTACCCTTACCCTTACCCTTACCCTTACCCTTACCCTTACCCCTGCTTTAACCCTTCAGCTTACCCTTACCCTTACCCTTACACTTACCCTTACCCTTACCCTTACCCTTACCCTTACCCTTACCCTTACCCTTACCCTTACCCTTACCCTTACCCTTACCCTTACCCTTACCCTTACCCTTGCTTTTACCCTTAGGCTTACCCTTACCTTTACCCTTACCCTTACCCTTACCCTTACCCTTACCCTTACCCTTACCCTTACCCTTGCTTTTACCCTTAAGCTTACCCTTACCCTTACCCTTACCCTTACCCTTACCCTTGCTTTTACCCTTAAGCTTACCCTTACCCTTACCCTTACCCTTACCCTTACCCTTGCTTTTACCCTTAGGCTTACCCTTACCCTTACCCTTACCCTTACCCTTGCTTTTACCCTTAAGCTTACCCTTACCCTTACCCTTACCCTTACCCTTACCCTTTCCCTTACCCTTACCCTTACCCTTACCCTTACCCTTACCCTTACCCTTGCTTTTACCCTTAGGCTTACCCTTACCTTTACCCTTACCCTTACCCTTACCCTTACCATTACCCTTACCCTTACCCTTACCCTTACCCTTACCCTTGCTTTTACCCTTAAGCTTACCCTTACTCTTACCCTTACCCTTACCCTTACCCTTACCCTTTCCCTTGCTTTTACCCTTAAGCTTACCCTTACCCTTTCCCTTACCCTTACCCTTACCCTTACCCTTACCCTTACCCTTACCCTTACCCTTCCCTTGCTTTTACCCTTAAGCTTACCCTTACCCTTACCCTTACCCTTACCCTTGCTTTTACCCTTAAGCTTACCCTTACCCTTACCCTTACCCTTACCCTTACCCTTACCCTTACCCTTACCCTTACCCTCACCCTTACACTTGCTTTTACCCTTAAGCTTACCCTTACCCTTACCCTTACCCTTACCCTTACCCTTGCTTTTACCCTTAAGCTTACCCTTACCCTTACCCTTACCCTTACCCTTAAGCTTACCCTTACCCTTACCCTTACCCTTACCCTTACCCTTACCCTTACCCTTACCCTTACCCTTACCCTTACCCTTACCCTTACCCTTACCCTTACCCTTGCTTTTACCCTTAAGCTTACCCTTACCCTTACCCTTACCCTTACCCCTACCCTTACCCTTACCCTTACCCTTGCTTTTACCCTTAGGCTTACCCTTACCTTTACCCTTACCCTTACCCTTACCCTTACCCTTACCCTTACCCTTACCCTTACCCTTACCCTTACCCTTACCCTTACCCTTGCTTTTACCCTTAAGCTTACCCTTACCCTTACCCTTACCTTTACCCTTACCCTTACCCTTACCCTTGCTTTTACCCTTAAGCTTACCCTTACCCTTACCCTTACCCTTACCCTTACCCTTGCTTTTACCCTTAAGCTTACCCTTACCCTTACCCTTACCCTTACCCTTACCCTCACCCTTACCCTTGCTTTTACCCTTAGGCTTACCCTTACCTTTACCCTTACCCTTACCCTTACCCTTACCCTTACCCTTGCTTTTACCCTTAAGCTTACCCTTACCCTTACCCTTACCCTTACCCTTACCCTTACCCTTACCCTTACCCTTACCCTAACCCTTGCTTTTACCCTTAGGCTTACCCTTACCTTTACCCTTACCCTTACCCTTACCCTTACCCTTACCCTTACCCTTACCCTTACCCTTACCCTTACCCTTACCCTTACCCTTACCCTTGCTTTTACCCTTAAGCTTACCCTTACCCTTACCCTTACCCTTACCCTTACCCTTACCCTTAGCCTTGCTTTTACCCTTAAGCTTACCCTTACCCTTACCCTTACCCTTACCCTTACCCTTACCCTTACCCTTACCCTTACCCTTACCCTTACCCTTGCTTTTACCCTTAAGCTTACCCTTACCCTTACCCTTACCCTTACCCTTACCCTTGCTTTTACCCTTAGACTTACCCTTACCCTTACCCTTACCCTTACCCTTGCTTTAACCCTTAAGCTTACCCTTACCCTTACCCTTACCCTTACCCTTACCCTTACCCTTACCCTTACCCTTACCCTTACCCTTACCCTTACCCTTACCCTTACCCTTACCCTTACCCTTACCCTTACCCTTAACCTTACCCTTACCCTTACCCTTACCCTTACCCTTACCCTTACCCTTACCCTTACCCTTACCCTTGCTTTTACCCTTAAGCTTACCCTTACCCTTACCCTTACCCTCACCCTTACCCTTACCCTTACCCTTACCCTTACCCTTACCCTTACCCTTACCCTTACCCTTGCTTTTACCCTTAAGCTTACCCTTACCCTTACCCTAACCCTTACCCTTACCCTTACCCTTGCTTTCACCCTTAAGCTTACCCTTACCCTTACCCTTACCCTCACCCTTACCCTTACCCTTACCCTTACCCTTACCCTTACCCTTACCCTTACCCTTACCCTTACCCTTGCTTTTACCCTTAGGCTTACCCTTACCCTTACCCTTACCCTTACCCTTGCTTTTACCCTTAAGCTTACCCTTACCCTTACCCTTACCCTTACCCTTACCCTTACCCTTACCCTTACCCTTACCCTTACCCTTACCCTTACCCTTACCCTTACCCTTACCCTTGCTTTTACCCTTAGGCTTACCCTTACCTTTACCCTTACCCTTACCCTTACCCTTACCCTTACCCTTACCCTTACCCTTACCCTTACCCTTGCATTTACCCTTAAGCTTACCCTTACCCTTACCCTTACCCTTACCCTTACCCTTACCCTTACCCTTACCCTTACCCTTACCCTTGCTTTTACCCTCAAGCTTACCCTTACCCTTACCCTTACCCTTACCCTTAGCCTTACCCTTACCCTTACCCTTACCCTTACCCTTACCCTTGCTTTTACCCTTAAGCTTACCCTTACCCTTTCCCTTACCCTTACCCTTAAGCTTACCCTTACCCTTACCCTTACCCTTACCCTTACCCTTACCCTTACCCTTACCCTTACCCTTGCTTTTACCCTTAAGCTTACCCTTACCCTTACCCTTACCCTTACCTTTACCCTTGCTTTTACCCTTAAGCTTACCCTTACCCTTACCCTTAAGCTTACCCTTACCCTTACCCTTACCCTTACCCTTACCCTTACCCTTACCCTTACCCTTACCCTTACCCTTACCCTTACCCTTACCCTTACCCTTGCTTTTACCCTTAAGCTCACCCTTACCCTTACCCTTACCCTTACCCTTACCCTTACCCTTACCCTTACCCTTACCCTTGCTTTTACCCTTAGGCTTACCCTTACCTTCACCCTTACCCTTACCCTTACCCTTACCCTTACCCTTGCTTTTACCCTTAAGCTTACCCTTACCCTTACCCTTACCCTTACCCTTACCCTTACCCTTACCCTTACCCTTACCCTTACCCTTACCCTTACCCTTACCCTTACCCTTGCTTTTACCCTTAAGCTTACCCTTACCCTTAATCTTACCCTTACCCTTACCCTTACCCTTACCCTTACCCTTACCTTTACCCTTGCTTTTACCCTTAAGCTTACCCTTACCCTTACCCTTACCCTTACCCTTACCCTTACCCTTACCCTTACCCTTACCCTTACCCTTAACCTTACCCCTACCCTTGCTTTTACCCTTAAGCTTAACCTTACCCTTACCCTTACCCTTACCCTTACCCTTGCTTTTACCCTTAAGCTTACCCTTACCCTTACCCTTACCCTTACCCTTACCCTTACCCTTACCCTTGCTTTTACCCTTAAGCTTACCCTTACCCTTACCCTTACCCTCACCCTTACCCTTGCTTTTACCCTTAGGCTTACCCTTACCCTTACCCTTACCCTTACCCTTACCCTTACCTTTACCCTTACCCTTACCCTTACCCTAACCCTTGCTTTTACCCTTAGGCTTACCCTTAACTTTACCCTTACCCTTACCCTTACCCTTACCCTTACCCTTACCCTTACCCTTACCCTTGCTTTTACCCTTAAGCTTACCCTTACCCTTACCCTTACCCTTACCCTTACCCTTACCCTTACCCTTACCCTTACCCTTACCCTTACCCTTACCCTTACCCTTACCCTTACCCTTACCCTTACCCTTACCCTAACCCTTGCTTTTACCCTTAGGCTTACCCTTAACTTTACCCTTTCCCTTACCCTTACCCTTACCCTTACCCTTACCCTTACCCTTGCTTTTAAGGGTAAGAGTAAGGGTAAGGGTAAGGGTAAGGGTAAGCTTAAGGGTAAAAGCAAGGGTAAGGGTAAGGGTAAGGGTAAGGGTAAGCCTAAGGGTAAAAGCAAGGGTAAGGGTAAGGGTAAGGGTAAGGGTAAGGGTAAGCTTAAGGGTAAAAGCAAGGGTAAGGGTAAGGGTAAGGGTAAGGGTAAGGGTAAGGGTAAGCTTAAGGGTAAAAGCAAGGGTGAGGGTAAGGGTAAGGGTAAGGGTAAGGGTAAGGGTAAGGGTAAGGGTAAGGGTAAGGGTAAGCTAAAGGGTAAAAGCAAGGGTAAGGGTAAGGGTAAGGGTAAGGGTAAGGGTAAGGGTAAGGGTAAGGGTAAGGGTAAGCTTAAGGGTAAAAGCAAGGGTAAGGGTAAGGGTAAGGGTAAGGGTAAGGGTAAAGGTAAGGGTAAGCCTAAGGGTAAAAGCAAGGGTAAGGGTAAGGGTAAGGGTAAGGGTAAGGGTTAGGGTAAGGGTAAGGGTAAGGGTAAGGGTAAGGGTAAGGGTAAGGGTAAGGGTAAGGGTAAGGGTAAGGGTAAGGGTAAGGGTAAGGGTAAGGGTAAGGGTAAGCTTAAGGGTAAAAGCAAGGGTAAGGGTAAGGGAAAGGGTAAGGGTAAGCCTAAGGGTAAAAGCAAGGGTAAGGGTAAGGGTAAGGGTAAGGGTAAGGGTAAGCTTAAGGGTAAAAGCAAGAGTAAGGGTAAGGGTAAGGGTAAGGGTAAGGGTAAGCTTAAGTGTAAAAGCAAGCGTAAGGGTATAGCTAAGGGTAAGGGTAAGGGTAAGGGTAAGGGTAAGGGTAAGGGTAAGGGTAAAGGTAAGAGTAAGCCTAAGGGTAAAAGCAAGGGTAAGGGTAAGGGTAAGGGTAAGGGTAAGGGTAAGGTTAAGGGTAAGAGTAAGGGTAAGCTTAAGGGTAAAAGCAAGGGTAAGGGTAAGGGTAAGGGTAAGGGTAAGGGTAAGGGTAAGGGTAAGGGTAAGGGTAAGGGTAAGGGTAAGGGTAAGGGTAAGGGTAAGCTTAAGGGTAAGGGTAAGGGTAAGGGTAAGGGTAAGCTTAAGGGTAAAAGCAAGGGTAAGGGTAAGGGTAAGGGTAAGGGTAAGCTTAAGGGTAAAAGCAAGGGTAAGGGTAAGGGTAAGGGTAAGGGTAAGGGTAAGGGCAGGGGTAAGGGTAAGGGTAAGGGTAAGCTTAAAGGTAAGGGTAAGGGTAAGGGTAAGGGTAAGCTTAAGGGTAAAAGCAAGGGTAAGGGTAAGGGTAAGGGTAAGGGTAAGGGTAAGGGTAAGGGTAAGCTTAAGGGTAAGGGTAAGGGTAAGGGTAAGGGTAAGCTTAAGGGTAAAAGCAAGGGTAAGGGTAAGGGTGAGGGTAAGGGTAAGGGTAAGGGTAAGGGTAAGCTTAAGGGTAAGGGTAAGGGTAAGGGTAAGGGTAAGCTTAAGGGTAAAAGCAAGGGTAAGGGTAAGGGTAAGGGTAAGGGTAAGGGTAAGGGTGAGGGTAAGGGTAAGGGTAAGGGAAAGCTTAAGGGTAAGGGTAAGGGTAAGGGTAAGCTTAAGGATAAAAGCAAGGGTAAGGGTAAGGGTAAGGGTAAGGGTAAGGGTAAGCTTAAGGGTAAAAGCAAGGGTAAGGGTAAGGGTAAGGGTAAGGGTAAGGGTAAGGGTAAGGGTAAGGGTAAGGGTAAGGGTAAGGGTAAGGGTAAGGGTAAGGGTAAGCTTAAGGGAAAGGGTAAGGGTAAGGGTAAGGGTAAGCTTGAGGGTAAAAGCAAGGGTAAGGGTAAGGGTAAGGGTAAGGGTAAGGGTCAGGGTAAAGGTAAGGGTAAGCCTAAGGGTAAAAGCAAGGATAAGGGTAAGGGTAAGGGTAAGGGTAAGGGTAAGGGTAAGGGTAAGGGTAAGGGTAAGCTTAAGGGTAAAAGCAAGGGTAAGGGTAAGGGTAAGGGTAAGGGTAAGGGTAAGGGTAAGGGTAAGGGTAAGGGTAAGGGTAAGGGTAGGGGTAAGGGTAAGGGTAAGGGTAAGGGTAAGCTTAAGGGTAAAAGCAAGGGTAAGGGTAAGGGTAAGGGTAAGGGTAAGGGTAAGGGTAAGGGTAAGGGTAAGCTTAAGGGTAAAAGCAAGGGTAAGGGTAAGGGTAAGTGTAAGGGTAAGGGTAAGGGTTAGGGTAAGGGTAAAGGTAAGGGTAAGCCTAAGGGTAAAAGCAAGGGTAAGGGTTAGGGTAAGGGTAAGGGTAAGGGTAAGGGTAAGGGTAAGGGTAAGGGTAAGGGTAAGGGTAAGGGTAAGAGTAAGGGTAAGGGTAAGGGTAAGCTTAAGGGTAAAAGCAAGGGTAAGGGTAAGGGTAAGGGTAAGGGTAAGCCTAAGGGTAAAAGCAAGGGTAAGGGTAAGGGTAAGGGTAAGGGTAAGGGTAAGCTTAAGGGTAAAAGCAAGGGTAAGGGTAAGGGTAAGGGTAAGGGTAAGGGTAAGCTTAAGGGTAAAAGCAAGGGTAAGGGTAAGGGTAAGGGTAAGGGTAAGGGTAAGGGTAAGGGTAAGGGTAAGGGTAAGGGTAAGGGTAAGGGTAAGGGTAAGGGTAAGGGTAAGGGTAAGGGTAAAGGTAAGGGTAAGCCTAAGGGTAAAAGCAAGGGTCAGGGTAAGGGTAAGGGTAAGGGTAAGGGTAAGGGTAAGGGTAAGGGTAAGCTTAAGGGTAAAAGCAAGGGTAAGTGTAAGGGTAAGGGTAAGGGTAAGGGTAAGGGTAAGGGTAAGGGTAAGGGTAAGGGTAAGGGTAAGGGTAAGGGTAAGCTTAAGGGTAAAAGCAAGGGTAAGGGTAAGGGTAAGGGTAAGGGTAAGGGTAAGGGTAAGGGTAAGGGTAAGGGTAAGGGTAAGGGTAAGGGTAAGGGTAAGGGTAAGGGTAAGCCTAAGGGTAAAAGCAAGGGTAAGGGTAAGGGTAAGGGTAAGGGTAAGGGTAAGCTTAAGGGTAAAAGCAAGGGTAAGGGTAAGGGTAAGGGTAAGGGTAAGGGTAAGCTTAAGGGTAAAAGCAAGGGTAAGGGTAAGGGTAAGGGTAAGGGTAAGGGTAAGGGCAGGGGTAAGGGTAAGGGTAAGGGTAAGCTTAAAGGTAAGGGTAAGGGTAAGGGTAAGGGTAAGCTTAAGGGTAAAAGCAAGGGTAAGGGTAAGGGTAAGGGTAAGGGTAAGGGTAAGGGTAAGGGTAAGCTTAAGGGTAAGGGTAAGGGTAAGGGTAAGGGTAAGCTTAAGGGTAAAAGCAAGGGTAAGGGTAAGGGTGAGGGTAAGGGTAAGGGTAAGGGTAAGGGTAAGCTTAAGGGTAAGGGTAAGGGTAAGGGTAAGGGTAAGCTTAAGGGTAAAAGCAAGGGTAAGGGTAAGGGTAAGGGTAAGGGTAAGGGTAAGGGTGAGGGTAAGGGTAAGGGTAAGGGAAAGCTTAAGGGTAAGGGTAAGGGTAAGGGTAAGCTTAAGGATAAAAGCAAGGGTAAGGGTAAGGGTAAGGGTAAGGGTAAGGGTAAGCTTAAGGGTAAAAGCAAGGGTAAGGGTAAGGGTGAGGGTAAGGGTAAGGGTAAGGGTAAGGGTAAGGGTAAGGGTAAGGGTAAGGGTAAGGGTAAGGGTAAGCTTAAGGGTAAGGGTCAGGGTAAAGGTAAGGGTAAGCCTAAGGGTAAAAGCAAGGATAAGGGTAAGGGTAAGGGTAAGGGTAAGGGTAAGGGTAAGGGTAAGGGTAAGGGTAAGCTTAAGGGTAAAAGCAAGGGTAAGGGTAAGGGTAAGGGTAAGGGTAAGGGTAAGGGTAAGGGTAAGGGTAAGGGTAAGGGTAAGGGTAAGGGTAGGGGTAAGGGTAAGGGTAAGGGTAAGGGTAAGCTTAAGGGTAAAAGCAAGGGTAAGGGTAAGGGTAAGGGTAAGGGTAAGGGTAAGGGTAAGGGTAAGGGTAAGCTTAAGGGTAAAAGCAAGGGTAAGGGTAAGGGTAAGTGTAAGGGTAAGGGTAAGGGTTAGGGTAAGGGTAAAGGTAAGGGTAAGCCTAAGGGTAAAAGCAAGGGTAAGGGTTAGGGTAAGGGTAAGGGTAAGGGTAAGGGTAAGGGTAAGGGTAAGGGTAAGGGTAAGGGTAAGGGTAAGAGTAAGGGTAAGGGTAAGGGTAAGCTTAAGGGTAAAAGCAAGGGTAAGGGTAAGGGTAAGGGTAAGGGTAAGCCTAAGGGTAAAAGCAAGGGTAAGGGTAAGGGTAAGGGTAAGGGTAAGGGTAAGCTTAAGGGTAAAAGCAAGGGTAAGGGTAAGGGTAAGGGTAAGGGTAAGGGTAAGCTTAAGGGTAAAAGCAAGGGTAAGGGTAAGGGTAAGGGTAAGGGTAAGGGTAAGGGTAAGGGTAAGGGTAAGGGTAAGGGTAAGGGTAAGGGTAAGGGTAAGGGTAAGGGTAAGGGTAAGGGTAAAGGTAAGGGTAAGCCTAAGGGTAAAAGCAAGGGTCAGGGTAAGGGTAAGGGTAAGGGTAAGGGTAAGGGTAAGGGTAAGGGTAAGCTTAAGGGTAAAAGCAAGGGTAAGTGTAAGGGTAAGGGTAAGGGTAAGGGTAAGGGTAAGGGTAAGGGTAAGGGTAAGGGTAAGGGTAAGGGTAAGGGTAAGCTTAAGGGTAAAAGCAAGGGTAAGGGTAAGGGTAAGGGTAAGGGTAAGGGTAAGGGTAAGGGTAAGGGTAAGGGTAAGGGTAAGGGTAAGGGTAAGGGTAAAGGTAAGGGTAAGGGTAAGGGTAAGGGTAAGGGTAAGGGTAAGCTTAAGGGTAAAAGCAAGGGTAAGGGTTAGGGTAAGGGTAAGGGTAAGGGTAAGGGTAAGGGTAAGGGTAAGCTTAAGGGTAAAAGCAAGGGTAAGGGTAAGGGTAAGGGTAAGGGTAAGGGTAAGGGTAAGGGTAAGGGTAAGGGTAAGGGTAAGGGTAAGGGTAAGGGTAAGGGTAAGGGTAAGGGTAAGCTTAAGGGTAAAAGCAAGGGTAAGGGTAAGGGTAAGGGTAAGGGTAAGGGTAAGGGTAAGGGTAAGCTTAAGGGTAAAAGCAAGGGTAAGGGTAAGGGTAAGGGTAAGGGTAAGGGTTAGGGTAAGGGTAAAGGTAAGGGTAAGCCTAAGGGTAAAAGCAAGGGTAAGGGTAAGGGTAAGGGTAAGGGTAAGGGTGAGGGTAAGGGTAAGGGTAAGGGTAAGGGTAAGGGTAAGAGTAAGGGTAAGGGTAAGGGTAAGCTTAAGGGTAAAAGCAAGGGTAAGGGTAAGGGTAAGGGTAAGGGTAAGCCTAAGGGTAAGCCTAAGGGTAAAAGCAAAGGTAAGGGTAAGGGTAAGGGTAAGGGTAAGCTTAAGGGTAAAAGCAAGGGTAAGGGTAAGGGTAAGGGTAAGGGTAAGGGTAAGGGTAAGCTTAAGGGTAAAAGCAAGGGTAAGGGTAAGGGTAAGGGTAAGGGTAAGGGTAAGGGTAAGGGTAAAGGTAAGGGTAAGCCTAAGGGTAAAAGCAAGGGTAAGAGTAAGGGTAAGGGTAAGGGTAAGGGTAAGCTTAAGGGTAAAAGCAAGGGTAAGGGTAAGGGTAAGGGTAAGGGTAAGGGTAAGGGTAAGGGTAAGGGTAAGGGTAAGGGTAAGCTTAAGGGTAAAAGCAAGGGTAAGGGTAAGGGTAAGGGTAAGGGTAAGGGTAAGGTTAAGGGTAAGGGTAAGGGTAAGGGTAAGGGTAAGGGTAAGGGTAAGGGTAAGGGTAAGGGTAAGGGTAAGGGTAAGGGTAAGGGTAAGGGTAAGGGTAAGGGTAAGGGTAAGGGTAAGCTAAAGGGTAAAAGCAAGGGTAAGGGTTAGGGTAAGGGTAAGGGTAAGGGTAAGGGTAAGGGTAAGGGTAAGGGTAAGGGTAAGCTTAAGGGTAAAAGCAAGGGTAAGGGTAAGGGTAAGGGTAAGGGTAAGGGTAAGGGTAAGGGTAAGGGTAAAGGTAAGGGTAAGCCTAAGGGTAAAAGCAAGGGTAAGGGTAAGGGTAAGGGTAAGGGTAAGGGTAAGGGTAAGGGTAAGGGTAAGGGTAAGGGTAAGGGTAAGGGTAAGCTTTAGGGTATAAGCAAGGGTAAGGGTAAGGGTAAGGGTGAGGGTAAGGGTAAGGGTAAGGGTAAGGGTAAGGGTAAGCTTAAGGGTAAAAGCAAGGGTAAGGGTAAGGGTAAGGGTAAGGGTAAGGGTAAGGGTAAGGGTAAGGGTAAGGGTAAGGGTAAGGGTAAGCTTAAGGGTAAAAGCAAGGGTAAGGGTAAGGGTAAGGGTAAGGGTAAGGGTAAGGGTAAGGGTAAGGGTAAGGGTAAGGGTAAGGGTAAGGGTAAGGGTAAGGGTAAGGGTAAGGGTAAGGATAAGGGTAAAGGTAAGGGTAAGCCTAAGGGTAAAAGCAGGGGTAAGGGTAAGGGTAAGGGTAAGGGTAAGGGTAAGGGTAAGGGTAAGGGTAAGGGTAAGGGTAAGGGTAAGTGTAAGGGTAAGCTTAAGGGTAAAAGCAAGGGTAAGGGTAAGGGTAAGGGTAAGGGTAAGCCTAAGGGTAAAAGCAAGGGTAAGGGTGAGGGTAAGGGTAAGGGTAAGGGTAAGCTTAAGGGTAAAAGCAAGGGTAAGGGTAAGGGTAAGGGTAAGGGTAAGGGTAAGGGTAAGCTTAAGGGTAAAAGCAAGGGTAAGGGTAAGGGTAAGGGAAAGGGTAAGGGTAAGGGTAAGGGTAAGGGTAAAGGTAAGGGTAAGCCTAAGGGTAAAAGCAAGGGTAAGGGTAAGGGTAAGGGTAAGGGTAAGGGTAAGGGTAAGGGTAAGGGTAAGGGAAAGGGTAAGGGTGAGGGTAAGGGTAAGGGTAAGGGTAAGGGTAAGGGTAAGCTTAAGGGTAAGAGCAAGGGTAAGGGTAAGGGTAAGGGTATGGGTAAGGGTAAGGGTAAGGGTAAGCTTAAGGGTAAAAGCAAGGGTAAGGGTAAGGGTAAGGGTAAGGGTGAGGGTAAGGGTAAGGGTAAGGGTAAGGGTAAGGGTAAGGGTAAGCTTAAGGGTAAAAGCAAGGGTAAGGGTAAGGGTAAGGGTAAGGGTAAGCTTAAGGGTAAAAGCAAGGGTAAGGGTAAGGGTAAGGGTAAGGGTAAGGGTAAGGGTAAGGGTAAGGGTAAGGGTAAGGGTACCCTTACCCTTACCCTTACCCTTACCCTTACCCTTACCCTTACCCTTGCTTTTACCCTTAAGCTTACCCTTACCCTTATCCTTACCCATATCCTTACCCTTACCCTTACCCTTGCTTTTACCCTTAAGCTTACCCTTACCCTTACCCTTACCCTTACCCTTACCCTTACCCTTACCCTTACCCTTACCCTTACCCTTACCCTTACCCTTACCCTTACCCTTATTCTTACTCTCACCCTTTTACCCTTACCCTTACCCTTACCCTTACCCTTACCCTTACCCTCACCCTTACCCTTACCCTTACCTTTACCCTTACCCTTACCCTTACCCTTACCCTTACCCTTACCCTTACCCTTACCCTTACCCTTACCCTTACCCTTACCCTTACCCTTACCCTTACCCTTACCCTGACCCTTGCCCTTACCCTTACCCTTACCCTTACCCTTACCCTTACCCTTACCCTTACCCTTACCCTTACCCTTACCCTTACCCTTACCCTTACCCTTACCCTTACCCTTACCCTTACCCTTACCCTTACCCTTACCCTTACCCTTACCCTTACCCTTACACTTACCCTTACCCTTACCCTTACCCTTACCCTTACCCTTACCCTTACCCTTACCCTTACCCTTACCCTTACCCTTACCCTTACCCTTACCCTTACCCTTACCCTTACCCTTACCCTTACCCTTACCCTTACCCTTACCCTTACCCTTACCCTTACCCTTATTCTTACTCTCACCCTTTTACCCTTACCCTTACCCTTACTCTTACCCTTACCCTTACCCTTACCCTTACCCTTACCCTTACCCTTACCTTTACCCTTACCCTTACCCTTACCCTTACCCTTACCCTTACCCTTACCCTTACCCTTACCCTTACCCTTACCCTTACCCTTACCTTTACCCTTACCCTTACCCTTAACCTTACCCTTACCCTTACCCTTACCCTTACCCTTACCCTTATTCTTACCCTTACCCTTACCCTTACCCTTGCTTTTACCCTTAAGCTTACCCTTACCCTTACCCTTATTCTTACCCTTACCCTTACCCTTACCCTTACCCTTACCCTTACCCTTATTCTTACCCTTACCCTTATTCTTACCCTTACCCTTACCCTTACCCTTACCCTTACCCTTACCCTTACCCTTACCCTTACCCTTACCCTTACCCTTACCCTTACCCTTTCCCTTACCCTTAACCTTACCCTTACCCTTACCCTTACCCTTACCCTTGCTTTTACCCTTAAGCTTACCCTTACCCTTACCCTTACCCTCACCCTTACCCTTACCCTTACCCTTACCCTTACCCTTACCCTTACCCTTACCCTTACCCTTACACTTACCCTTACCCTTGCTTTTACCCTTAAGCTTACCCTTACCCTTACCCTTACCCTTACCCTTACCCTTGCTTTTACCCTTAAGCTTACCCTTACCCTTACCCTTACCCTTACCCTTACCCTTGCTTTCACCCTCAGGCTTACCCTTACCCTTACCCTTACCCTTACCCTTGCTTTTACACTTAAGCTTACCCTTACCCTTACCCTTGCTTTTACCCTTAGGCTTACCCTAACCTTTACCATTACCCTTACCCTTACCCTTACCCTTACCCTTACCCTTACCCTTACCCTTGCTTTAACCCTCAAGCTTACCCTTACCCTTACCCTTACCCTTACCCTTACCCTTACCCTTACCCTTACCCTTACCCTTACACTTGCATTTACCCTTAAGCTTACCCTTACCCTTACCCTTACCCTTACCCTTACCCTTACCCTTACCCTTACCCTTGCTTTTACCCTTAAGCTTACCCTTACCCTTACCCTTAGCCTTACCCTTAAGCTTACCCTTACCCTTACCCTTACCCTTACCCTTACCCTTACCCTTACCCTTACCCTTACCCTTACCCTTACCCTTACCCTTACCCTTACCCTTACCCTTGCTTTTACCCTTAAGCTTACCCTTACCCTTACCCTTACCCTTACCCTTACCCTTACCCTTACCCTTACCCTTACCCTTACCCTTACCCTTACCCTTACCCTTACCCTTACCCTTACCCTTACCCTTACCCTTGCTTTTACCCTTAGGCTTACCCTTACCTTTACCCTTACCCTTACCCTTACCCTTACCCTTACCCCTACCCTTGCTTTTACCCTTAAGCTTACCCTTACCCTTACCCTTACCCTTACCCTTACCCTTACCCTTACCCTTACCCTTGCTTTTACCCTTAAGCTTACCCTTACCCTTACCCTTATCCTTACCCTTACCCTTACCCTTACCCCTACCCTTACCCTTACCCTTACCCTTACCCTTACCCTTGCTTTTACCCTTAAGCTTACCCTTACCCTTACCCTTACCCTTAAGCTTACCCTTACCCTTACCCTTACCCTTACCCTTACCCTTACCCTTACCCTTACCCTTACCCTTACCCTTACCCTTACCCTTGCTTTTACCCTTAAGCTTACCCTTACCCTTACCCTTACCCTTACCCTTACCCTTGCTTTTACCCTTAAGCTTACCCTTACCCTTACCCTTACCCTTACCCTTAAGCTTACCCTTACCCTTACCCTTACCCTTACCCTTACCCTTACCCTTACCCTTACCCTTACCCTTACCCTTACCCTTGCTTTTACCCTTAAGCTTACCCTTACCCTTACCCTTACCCTTACCCTTACCCTTACCCTTACCCTTATCCTTACCCTTACCCTTACCCTTACCCTTACCCTTGCTTTTACCCTTAGGCTTACCCTTACCTTTACCCTTACCCTTACCCTTACCCTTACCCTTACCCTTACCCTTGCTTTTACCCTTAAGCTTACCCTTACCCTTACCCTTACCCTTACCCTTACCCTTACCCTTACCCTTACTTTTACCCTTAAGCTTACCCTTACCCTTACCCTTACCCTTACCCTTACCCTTACCCTTACCCTTACCCTTACCCTTGCTTTTACCCTTAAGCTTACCCTTACCCTTACCCTTACCCTTACCCTTACCCTTACCCTTACCCTTACCCCTGCTTTAACCCTTCAGCTTACCCTTACCCTTACCCTTACCCTTACCCTTACCCTTACCCTTACCCTTACCCTTACCCTTACCCTTACCCTTACCCTTACCCTCACCCTTGCTTTTACCCTTAGGCTTACCCTTACCTTTACCCTTACCCTTACCCTTACCCTTACCCTTACCCTTACCCTTACCCTTACCCTTGCTTTTACCCTTAAGCTTACCCTTACCCTTACCCTTACCCTTACCCTTACCCTTGCTTTTACCCTTAAGCTTACCCTTACCGTTAACCTTACCCTTACCCTTACCCTTGCTTTTACCCTTACCCTTACCCTTACCCTTACCCTTGCTTTTACCCTTAAGCTTACCCTTACCCTTACCCTTACCCTTACCCTTACCCTTTCCCTTACCCTTACCCTTACCCTTACCCTTACCCTTACCCTTGCTTTTACCCTTAGGCTTACCCTTACCTTTACCCTTACCCTTACCCT
Source organism: Myrrha octodecimguttata (assembly GCA_958510865.1). NCBI lineage: Eukaryota > Metazoa > Arthropoda > Insecta > Coleoptera > Coccinellidae > Myrrha > Myrrha octodecimguttata. The sequence continues at coordinate 22,283 of CAUEHS010000945.1, forward strand.
TACCCTTACCATTACCCTTACCCTTACCCTTACCCTTACCCTTACCCTTACCCTTACCCTTGCTTTTACCCTTAAGCTTACCCTTACTCTTACCCTTACCCTTACCCTTACCCTTACCCTTTCCCTTGCTTTTACCCTTAAGCTTACCCTTACCCTTTCCCTTACCCTTACCCTTACCCTTACCCTTACCCTTACCCTTACCCTTACCCTTACCCTTACCCTTACCCTTCCCTTGCTTTTACCCTTAAGCTTACCCTTACCCTTACCCTTACCCTTACCCTTGCTTTTACCCTTAAGCTTACCCTTACCCTTACCCTTACCCTTACCCTTACCCTTACCCTTACCCTTACCCTTACCCTTACCCTTACCCTTACCCTTACCCTTACCCTTGCTTTTACCCTTAAGCTTACCCTTACCCTTACCCTTACCCTTACCCTTACCCTTACCCTTGCTTTTACCCTTAAGCTTACCCTTACCCTTACCCTTACCCTTACCCTTAAGCTTACCCTTACCCTTACCCTTACCCTTACCCTTACCCTTACCCTTACCCTTACCCTTACCCTTACCCTTACCCTTACCCTTGCTTTTACCCTTAAGCTTACCCTTACCCTTACCCTTACCCTTACCCTTACCCTTACCCTTACCCTTACCCTTGCTTTTACCCTTAGGCTTACCCTTACCTTTACCCTTACCCTTACCCTTACCCTTACCCTTACCCTTACCCTTACCCTTACCCTTACCCTTACCCTTGCTTTTACCCTTAAGCTTACCCTTACCCTTACCCTCACCTTTACCCTTACCCTTACCCTTACCCTTGCTTTTACCCTTAAGCTTACCCTTACCCTTACCCTTACCCTTGCTTTTACCCTTAAGCTTACCCTTACCCTTACCCTTACCCTTACCCTTACCCTTACCCTTACCCTTACCCTTGCTTTTACCCTTAGGCTTACCCTTACCTTTACCCTTACCCTTACCCTTACCCTTACCCTTACCCTTACCCTTACCCTTACCCTTGCTTTTACCCTTAAGCTTACCCTTACCCTTACCCTTACCCTTACCCTTACCCTTACCCTTACCCTTACCCTTACCCTTACCCTTACCCTTACCCTTACCCTAACCCTTGCTTTTACCCTTAGGCTTACCCTTACCTTTACCCTTACCCTTACCCTTACCCTTACCCTTACCCTTACCCTTACCCTTACCCTTACCCTTACCCTTGCTTTTACCCTTAAGCTTACCCTTACCCTTACCCTTACCCTTACCCTTACCCTTACCCTTAGCCTTGCTTTTACCCTTAAGCTTACCCTTACCCTTACCCTTACCCTTACCCTTACCCTTACCCTTACCCTTACCCTTACCCTTACCCTTACCCTTACCCTTACCCTTACCCTTGCTTTTACCCTTAAGCTTACCCTTACCCTTACCCTTACCCTTAACCTTACCCTTGCTTTTACCCTTAGACTTACTCTTACCCTTACCCTTACCCTTACCCTTGCTTTAACCCTTAAGCTTACCCTTACCCTTACCCTTACCCTTACCCTTACCCTTACCCTTACCCTTACCCTTACCCTTACCCTTACCCTTACCCTTACCCTTACCCTTACCCTTACCCTTACCCTTACCCTTACCCTTACCCTTACCCTTACCCTTACCCTTACCCTTACCCTTACCCTTACCCTTACCCTAACCCTTGCTTTTACCCTTAGGCTTACCCTTAACTTTACCCTTACCCTTACCCTTACCCTTACCCTTACCCTTACCCTTACCCTTGCTTTTACCCTTAAGCTTACCCTTACCCTTACCCTTACCCTCACCCTTACCCTTACCCTTACCCTTACCCTTACCCTTACCCTTACCCTTACCCTTACCCTTACCCTTGCTTTTACCCTTAAGCTTACCCTTACCCTTACCCTAACCCTTACCCTTACCCTTACCCTTGCTTTCACCCTTAAGCTTACCCTTACCCTTACCCTTACCCTTACCCTTACCCTTACCCTTACCCTTACCCTTACCCTTACCCTTACCCTTACCCTTACCCTTGCTTTTACCCTTAGGCTTACCCTTACCCTTACCCTTACCCTTACCCTTGCTTTTACCCTTAAGCTTACCCTTACCCTTACCCTTACCCTTACCCTTACCCTTACCCTTACCCTTACCCTTACCCTTACCCTTACCCTTACCCTTACCCTTACCCTTACCCTTACCCTTACCCTTGCTTTTACCCTTAGGCTTACCCTTACCTTTACCCTTACCCTTACCCTTACCCTTACCCTTACCCTTACCCTTACCCTTACCCTTACCCTTACCCTTGCATTTACCCTTAAGCTTACCCTTACCCTTACCCTTACCCTTACCCTTACCCTTACCCTTACCCTTACCCTTGCTTTTACCCTCAAGCTTACCCTTACCCTTACCCTTACCCTTACCCTTAGCCTTACCCTTACCCTTACCCTTACCCTTACCCTTACCCTTACCCTTACCCTTATTCTTACTCTCACCCTTTTACCCTTACCCTTACCCTTACTCTTACCCTTACCCTTACCCTTACCCTTACCCTTACCCTTACCTTTACCCTTACCCTTACCCTTACCCTTACCCTTACCCTTACCCTTACCCTTACCCTTACCCTTACCCTTACCCTTACCCTTACCTTTACCCTTACCCTTACCCTTAACCTTACCCTTACCCTTACCCTTACCCTTACCCTTACCCTTATTCTTACCCTTACCCTTACCCTTACCCTTGCTTTTACCCTTAAGCTTACCCTTACCCTTACCCTTATTCTTACCCTTACCCTTACCCTTACCCTTACCCTTACCCTTACCCTTATTCTTACCCTTACCCTTATTCTTACCCTTACCCTTACCCTTACCCTTACCCTTACCCTTACCCTTACCCTTACCCTTACCCTTACCCTTACCCTTACCCTTACCCTTTCCCTTACCCTTAACCTTACCCTTACCCTTACCCTTACCCTTACCCTTGCTTTTACCCTTAAGCTTACCCTTACCCTTACCCTTACCCTCACCCTTACCCTTACCCTTACCCTTACCCTTACCCTTACCTTTACCCTTACCCTTACCCTTACCCTTACACTTACCCTTACCCTTGCTTTTACCCTTAAGCCTACCCTTACCCTTACCCTTACCCTTACCCTTACCCTTGCTTTTACCCTTAAGCTTACCCTTACCCTTACCCTTACCCTTACCCTTACCCTTGCTTTCACCCTCAGGCTTACCCTTACCCTTACCCTTACCCTTACCCTTGCTTTTACACTTAAGCTTACCCTTACCCTTACCCTTGCTTTTACCCTTAGGCTTACCCTTACCTTTACCATTACCCTTACCCTTACCCTTACCCTTACCCTTACCCTTACCCTTACCCTTGCTTTAACCCTCAAGCTTACCCTTACCCTTACCCTTACCCTTACCCTTACCCTTACCCTTACCCTTACCCTTACCCTTACACTTGCATTTACCCTTAAGCTTACCCTTACCCTTACCCTTACCCTTACCCTTACCCTTACCCTTACCCTTACCCTTGCTTTTACCCTTAAGCTTACCCTTACCCTTACCCTTAGCCTTACCCTTAAGCTTACCCTTACCCTTACCCTTACCCTTACCCTTACCCTTACCCTTACCCTTACCCTTACCCTTACCCTTACCCTTACCCTTACCCTTACCCTTACCCTTGCTTTTACCCTTAAGCTTACCCTTACCCTTACCCTTACCCTTACCCTTACCCTTACCCTTACCCTTACCCTTACCCTTACCCTTACCCTTACCCTTACCCTTACCCTTACCCTTACCCTTGCTTTTACCCTTAGGCTTACCCTTACCTTTACCCTTACCCTTACCCTTACCCTTACCCTTACCCCTACCCTTGCTTTTACCCTTAAGCTTACCCTTACCCTTACCCTTACCCTTACCCTTACCCTTACCCTTACCCTTACCCTTGCTTTTACCCTTAAGCTTACCCTTACCCTTACCCTTATCCTTACCCTTACCCTTACCCTTACCCCTACCCTTACCCTTACCCTTACCCTTACCCTTACCCTTGCTTTTACCCTTAAGCTTACCCTTACCCTTACCCTTACCCTTAAGCTTACCCTTACCCTTACCCTTACCCTTACCCTTACCCTTACCCTTACCCTTACCCTTACCCTTACCCTTACCCTTACCCTTACCCTTGCTTTTACCCTTAAGCTTACCCTTACCCTTACCCTTACCCTTACCCTTACCCTTGCTTTTACCCTTAAGCTTACCCTTACCCTTACCCTTACCCTTACCCTTAAGCTTACCCTTACCCTTACCCTTACCCTTACCCTTACCCTTACCCTTACCCTTACCCTTACCCTTACCCTTGCTTTTACCCTTAAGCTTACCCTTACCCTTACCCTTACCCTTACCCTTACCCTTACCCTTACCCTTATCCTTACCCTTACCCTTACCCTTACCCTTACCCTTGCTTTTACCCTTAGGCTTACCCTTACCTTTACCCTTACCCTTACCCTTACCCTTACCCTTACCCTTACCCTTACCCTTGCTTTTACCCTTAAGCTTACCCTTACCCTTACCCTTACCCTTACCCTTACCCTTACCCTTACCCTTACTTTTACCCTTAAGCTTACCCTTACCCCTACCCTTACCCTTACCCTTACCCTTACCCTTACCCTTACCCTTGCTTTTACCCTTAAGCTTACCCTTACCCTTACCCTTACCCTTACCCTTACCCTTACCCTTACCCTTACCCCTGCTTTAACCCTTCAGCTTACCCTTACCCTTACCCTTACCCTTACCCTTACCCTTACCCTTACCCTTACCCTTACCCTTACCCTTACCCTTACCCTTACCCTTACCCTTACCCTTACCCTTGCTTTTACCCTTAGGCTTACCCTTACCTTTACCCTTACCCTTACCCTTACCCTTACCCTTACCCTTACCCTTACCCTTACCCTTGCTTTTACCCTTAAGCTTACCCTTACCCTTACCCTTACCCTTACCCTTGCTTTTACCCTTAAGCTTACCCTTACCGTTAACCTTACCCTTACCCTTACCCTTGCTTTTACCCTTACCCTTACCCTTACCCTTACCCTTGCTTTTACCCTTAAGCTTACCCTTACCCTTACCCTTACCCTTACCCTTACCCTTTCCCTTACCCTTACCCTTACCCTTACCCTTACCCTTACCCTTACCCTTGCTTTTACCCTTAGGCTTACCCTTACCTTTACCCTTACCCTTACCCTTACCCTTACCATTACCCTTACCCTTACCCTTACCCTTACCCTTACCCTTACCCTTACCCTTGCTTTTACCCTTAAGCTTACCCTTACTCTTACCCTTACCCTTACCCTTACCCTTACCCTTTCCCTTGCTTTTACCCTTAAGCTTACCCTTACCCTTTCCCTTACCCTTACCCTTACCCTTACCCTTACCCTTACCCTTACCCTTACCCTTACCCTTACCCTTACCCTTCCCTTGCTTTTACCCTTAAGCTTACCCTTACCCTTACCCTTACCCTTACCCTTGCTTTTACCCTTAAGCTTACCCTTACCTTTACCCTTACCCTTACCCTTACCCTTACCCTTACCCTTACCCTTACCCTTACCCTTACCCTTACCCTTACCCTTGCTTTTACCCTTAAGCTTACCCTTACCCTTACCCTTACCCTTACCCTTACCCTTGCTTTTACCCTTAAGCTTACCCTTACCCTTACCCTTACCCTTACCCTTAAGCTTACCCTTACCCTTACCCTTACCCTTACCCTTACCCTTACCCTTACCCTTACCCTTACCCTTACCCTTACCCTTGCTTTTACCCTTAAGCTTACCCTTACCCTTACCCTTACCCTTACCCTTACCCTTACCCTTACCCTTACCCTTGCTTTTACCCTTAGGCTTACCCTTACCTTTACCCTTACCCTTACCCTTACCCTTACCCTTACCCTTACCCTTACCCTTACCCTTACCCTTGCTTTTACCCTTAAGCTTACCCTTACCCTTACCCTCACCTTTACCCTTACCCTTACCCTTACCCTTGCTTTTACCCTTAAGCTTACCCTTACCCTTACCCTTACCCTTACCCTTACCCTTGCTTTTACCCTTAAGCTTACCCTTACCCTTACCCTTACCCTTACCCTTACCCTTACCCTTACCCTTACCCTTGCTTTTACCCTTAGGCTTACCCTTACCTTTACCCTTACCCTTACCCTTACCCTTACCCTTACCCTTACCCTTACCCTTACCCTTGCTTTTACCCTTAAGCTTACCCTTACCCTTACCCTTACCCTTACCCTTACCCTTACCCTTACCCTTACCCTTACCCTTACCCTTACCCTTACCCTTACCCTTACCCTAACCCTTGCTTTTACCCTTAGGCTTACCCTTACCTTTACCCTTACCCTTACCCTTACCCTTACCCTTACCCTTACCCTTACCCTTACCCTTACCCTTACCCTTGCTTTTACCCTTAAGCTTACCCTTACCCTTACCCTTACCCTTACCCTTACCCTTACCCTTAGCCTTGCTTTTACCCTTAAGCTTACCCTTACCCTTACCCTTACCCTTACCCTTACCCTTACCCTTACCCTTACCCTTACCCTTACCCTTACCCTTACCCTTACCCTTACCCTTGCTTTTACCCTTAAGCTTACCCTTACCCTTACCCTTACCCTTACCCTTACCCTTGCTTTTACCCTTAGACTTACCCTTACCCTTACCCTTACCCTTACCCTTGCTTTAACCCTTAAGCTTACCCTTACCCTTACCCTTACCCTTACCCTTACCCTTACCCTTACCCTTACCCTTACCCTTACCCTTACTGTTACCCTTACCCTTACCCTTACCCTTACCCTTACCCTTACCCTTACCCTTACCCTTACCCTTACCCTTACCCTTACCCTTACCCTTACCCTTACCCTTACCCTTACCCTTACCCTAACCCTTGCTTTTACCCTTAGGCTTACCCTTAACTTTACCCTTACCCTTACCCTTACCCTTACCCTTACCCTTACCCTTACCCTTGCTTTTACCCTTAAGCTTACCCTTACCCTTACCCTTACCCTCACCCTTACCCTTACCCTTACCCTTACCCTTACCCTTACCCTTACCCTTACCCTTACCCTTACCCTTGCTTTTACCCTTAAGCTTACCCTTACCCTTACCCTAACCCTTACCCTTACCCTTACCCTTGCTTTCACCCTTAAGCTTACCCTTACCCTTACCCTTACCCTTACCCTTACCCTTACCCTTACCCTTACCCTTACCCTTACCCTTACCCTTACCCTTACCCTTGCTTTTACCCTTAGGCTTACCCTTACCCTTACCCTTACCCTTACCCTTGGTTTTACCCTTAAGCTTACCCTTACCCTTACCCTTACCCTTACCCTTACCCTTACCCTTACCCTTACCCTTACCCTTACCCTTACCCTTACCCTTACCCTTACCCTTACCCTTACCCTTACCCTTGCTTTTACCCTTAGGCTTACCCTTACCTTTACCCTTACCCTTACCCTTACCCTTACCCTTACCCTTACCCTTACCCTTACCCTTACCCTTACCCTTGCATTTACCCTTAAGCTTACCCTTACCCTTACCCTTACCCTTACCCTTACCCTTACCCTTACCCTTACCCTTGCTTTCACCCTCAAGCTTACCCTTACCCTTACCCTTACCCTTACCCTTAGCCTTACCCTTACCCTTACCCTTACCCTTACCCTTACCCTTGCTTTTACCCTTAAGCTTACCCTTACCCTTACCCTTACCCTTACCCTTAAGCTTACCCTTACCCTTACCCTTACCCTTACCCTTACCCTTACCCTTACCCTTACCCTTACCCTTACCCTTACCCTTACCCTTACCCTTGCTTTTACCCTTAAGCTTACCCTTACCCTTACCCTTACCCTTACCTTTACCCTTGCTTTTACCCTTAAGCTTACCCTTACCCTTACCCTTAAGCTTACCCTTACCCTTACCCTTACCCTTACCCTTACCCTTACCCTTACCCTTACCCTTACCCTTACCCTTACCCTTACCCTTACCCTTACCCTTACCCATACCCTTACCTTTACCCTTGCTTTTACCCTTAAGCTCACCCTTACCCTTACCCTTACCCTTACCCTTACCCTTACCCTTACCCTTACCCTTACCCTTGCTTTTACCCTTAGGCTTACCCTTACCTTCACCCTTACCCTTACCCTTACCCTTACCCTTACCCTTGCTTTTACCCTTAAGCTTACCCTTACCCTTACCCTTACCCTTACCCTTACCCTTACCCTTACCCTTACCCTTACCCTTACCCTTACCCTTGCTTTTACCCTTAAGCTTACCCTTACCCTTAATCTTACCCTTACCCTTACCCTTACCCTTACCCTTACCCTTACCCTTACCCTTACCCTTACCCTTGCTTTTACCCTTAAGCTTACCCTTACCCTTACCCTTACCCTTACCCTTACCCTTACCCTTACCCTTACCCTTACCCTTAACCTTACCCCTACCCTTGCTTTTACCCTTAAGCTTAACCTTACCCTTACCCTTACCCTTACCCTTACCCTTGCTTTTACCCTTAAGCTTACCCTTACCCTTACCCTTACCCTTACCCTTACCCTTACCCTTACCCTTACCCTTGCTTTTACCCTTAAGCTTTACCCTTACCCTTACCCTTACCCTCACCCTTACCCTTGCTTTTACCCTTAGGCTTACCCTTACCCTTACCCTTACCCTTACCCTTACCCTTACCCTTACCCTTACCCTTACCCTTACCTTTACCCTTACCCTTACCCTTACCCTAACCCTTGCTTTTACCCTTAGGCTTACCCTTAACTTTACCCTTACCCTTACCCTTACCCTTACCCTTACCCTTACCCTTGCTTTTACCCTTAAGCTTACCCTTACCCTTACCCTTACCCTTACCCTTACCCTTACCCTTACCCTTACCCTTACCCTTACCCTTACCCTTACCCTTACCCTTACCCTTACCCTTACCCTTACCTTTACCCTTACCCTTACCCTTACCCTTACCCTTACCCTTACCCTTACCCTTACCCTTACCCTAACCCTTGCTTTTACCCTTAGGCTTACCCTTAACTTTACCCTTTCCCTTACCCTTACCCTTACCCTTACCCTTACCCTTGCTTTTAAGGGTAAGAGTAAGGGTAAGGGTAAGGGTAAGGGTAAGCTTAAGGGTAAAAGCAAGGTAAGGGTAAGGGTAAGGGTAAGCCTAATGGTAAAAGCAAGGGTAAGGGTAAGGGTAAGGGTAAGCTTAAGGGTAAAAGCAAGGGTAAGGGTAAGGGTAAGGGTAAGGGTAAGGGTAAGGGTAAGCTTAAGGGTAAAAGCAAGGGTGAGGGTAAGGGTAAGGGTAAGGGTAAGGGTAAGGGTAAGGGTAAGGGTAAGGGTAAGGGTAAGCTTAAGGGTAAAAGCAAGGGTAAGGGTAAGGGTAAGGGTAAGGGTAAGGGTAAGGGTAAGGGTAAGGGTAAGCTTAAGGGTAAAAGCAAGGGTAAGGGTAAGGGTAAGGGTAAGGGTAAGGGTAAAGGTAAGGGTAAGCCTAAGGGTAAAAGCAAGGGTAAGGGTAAGGGTAAGGGTAAGGGTAAGGGTTAGGGTAAGGGTAAGGGTAAGGGTAAGGGTAAGGGTAAGGGTAAGGGTAAGGGTAAGGGTAAGGGTAAGGGTAAGGGTAAGGGAAAGGGTAAGGGTAAGGGTAAGGGTAAGGGTAAGGGTAAGGGTAAGCTTAAGGGTAAAAGCAAGGGTAAGGGTAAGGGAAAGGGTAAGGGTAAGCCTAAGGGTAAAAGCAAGGGTAAGGGTAAGGGTAAGGGTAAGAGTAAGGGTAAGCTTAAGGGTAAAAGCAAGAGTAAGGGTAAGGGTAAGGGTAAGGGTAAGGGTAAGGGTAAGGGTAAGCTTAAGTGTAAAAGCAAGCGTAAGGGTATAGGTAAGGGTAAGGGTAAGGGTAAGGGTAAGGGTAAGGGTAAGGGTAAGGGTAAGGGTAAAGGTAAGAGTAAGCCTAAGGGTAAAAGCAAGGGTAAGGGTAAGAGTAAGGGTAAGGGTAAGGGTAAGGTTAAGGGTAAGAGTAAGGGTAAGCTTAAGGGTAAAAGCAAGGGTAAGGGTAAGGGTAAGGGTAAGGGTAAGGGTAAGGGTAAGGGTAAGGGTAAGGGTAAGGGTAAGGGTAAGGGTAAGCTTAAGGGTAAGGGTAAGGGTAAGGGTAAGGGTAAGCTTAAGGGTAAAAGCAAGGGTAAGGGTAAGGGTAAGGGTAAGGGTAAGCTTAAGGGTAAAAGCAAGGGTAAGGGTAAGGGTAAGGGTAAGGGTAAGGGTAAGGGTAGGGGTAAGGGTAAGGGTAATGGTAAGCTTAAGGGTAAGGGTAAGGGTAAGGGTAAGGGTAAGCTTAAGGGTAAAAGCAAGGGTAAGGGTAAGGGTAAGGGTAAGGGTAAGGGTAAGGGTAAGCTTAAGGGTAAGGGTAAGGGTAAGGGTAAGGGTAAGCTTAAGGGTAAAAGCAAGGGTAAGGGTAAGGGTGAGGGTAAGGGTAAGGGTAAGGGTAAGGGTAAGCTTAAGGGTAAGGGTAAGGGTAAGGGTAAGGGTAAGCTTAAGGGTAAAAGCAAGGGTAAGGGTAAGGGTAAGGGTAAGGGTAAGGGTAAGGGTAAGGGTAAGGGTAAGGGTAAGGGAAAGCTTAAGGGTAAGGGTAAGGGTAAGGGTAAGCTTAAGGGTAAAAGCAAGGGTAAGGGTAAGGGTAAGGGTAAGGGTAAGGGTAAGCTTAAGGGTAAAAGCAAGGGTAAGGGTAAGGGTAAGGGTAAGGGTAAGGGTAAGGGTAAGGGTAAGGGTAAGGGTAAGGGTAAGGGTAAGGGTAAGGGTAAGCTTAAGGGTAAGGGTAAGGGTAAGGGTAAGGGTAAGCTTGAGGGTAAAAGCAAGGGTAAGGGTAAGGGTAAGGGTAAGGGTAAGGGTAAAGGTAAGGGTAAGCCTAAGGGTAAAAGCAAGGATAAGGGTAAGGGTAAGGGTAAGGGTAAGGGTAAGGGTAAGGGTAAGGGTAAGGGTAAGCTTAAGGGTAAAAGCAAGGGTAAGGGTAAGTGTAAGGGTAAGGGTAAGGGTAAGGGTAAGGGTAAGGGTAAGGGTAAGGGTAAGGGTAAGGGTAAGGGTAAGGGTAAGGGTAAGGGTAAGCTTAAGGGTAAAAGCAAGGGTAAGGGTAAGGGTAAGGGTAAGGGTAAGGGTAAGGGTAAGGGTAAGGGTAAGCTTAAGGGTAAAAGCAAGGGTAAGGGTAAGGGTAAGTGTAAGGGTAAGGGTAAGGGTTAGGGTAAGGGTAAAGGTAAGGGTAAGCCTAAGGGTGAAAGCAAGGGTAAGGGTTAGGGTAAGGGTAAGGGTAAGGGTAAGGGTAAGGGTAAGGGTAAGGGTAAGGGTAAGGGTAAGAGTAAGGGTAAGGGTAAGGGTAAGCTTAAGGGTAAAAGCAAGGGTAAGGGTAAGGGTAAGGGTAAGGGTAAGCCTAAGGGTAAAAGCAAGGGTAAGGGTAAGGGTAAGGGTAAGGGTAAGGGTAAGCTTAAGGGTAAAAGCAAGGGTAAGGGTAAGGGTAAGGGTAAGGGTAAGGGTAAGCTTAAGGGTAAAAGCAAGGGTAAGGGTAAGGGTAAGGGTAAGGGTAAGGGTAAGGGTAAGGGTAAGGGTAAGGGTAAGGGTAAAGGTAAGGGTAAGAATAAGGGTAAGGGTAAGGGTAAGGGTAAGGGTAAGGGTAAGGGTAAGGGTAAGGGTAAGGGTAAGGGTAAGGTTAAGGGTAAGGGTAAGGGTAAAGGTAAGGGTAAGGGTAAGGGTAAGGGTAAGGTAAGGTTAAGGGTAAGGGTAAGGGTAAGGGTAAGGGTAAGGGTAAAGGTAAGGGTAAGGGTAAGGGTAAGGGTAAGGGTAAGGGTAAGGGTAAGGGTAAGGGTAAAAGGGTGAGAGTAAGAATAAGGGTAAGGGTAAGGGTAAGGGTAAGGGTAAGGGTAAGGGTAAGGGTAAGGGTAAGGGTAAGGGTAAGGGTAAGGGTAAGGGTAAGGGTAAGGGTAAGGGTAAGGGTAAGGGTAAGGGTAAGGGTAAGGGTAAGGGTAAGGGTAAGGGTAAGGGTAAGGGTAAGGGTAAGGGTAAGGGTAAGGGTAAGGGTAAGGGTAAGGGTAAGGGTAGGGGTAAGGGTAAGGGTAAGGGTAAGGGTAAGGGTAAGGGTAAGGGTAAGGGTAAGGGTAAGGGTAAGGGTAAGGGTAAGGGCAAGGGTCAGGGTAAGGGTAAGGGTAAGGGTAAGGGTAAGGGTAAGGGTAAGGGTAAGGGTAAGGGTAAGGGTAAGGGTAAGGGTAAGGGTAAGGGTAAGCTTAAGGGTAAAAGCAAGGGTAAGGGTAAGGGTAGGCTTAAGGGTAAAAGCAAGGGTAAGGGTAAGGGTAAGGGTAAGGGTAAGAGTAAGAATAAGGGTAAGGTTAAGGGTAAGGGTAAGGGTAAGGGTAAGGGTAAGGGTAAGGATAAGGGTAAGGGTAAGGGTAAGGGTTAGGGTAAGGGTAAGGGTAAGGGTAAGGGTAAGGGTAAGGGTAAAGGTAAGGGTAAGGGTAAGGGTAAGGGTAAGGGTAAGGGTAAGGGTAAGGGTAAGGGTAAGGGTAAGGGTAAGGGTAAGGGTAAGGGTTAGGGTAAGGGTAAGGGTGAGGGTAAGGGTAAGGGTAAGGGTAAGGGTAAGCTTAAGGGTAAAAGCAAGGGTAAGGGTAAGGGTAAGGGTAAGGGTAAGGGTAAGGGTAAGGGTAAGGGTAAGGGTAAGGGTAAGGGTAAGGGTAAGGGTAAGGGTAAAAGTAAGGGTAAGGGTAAGGGTAAGGGTAAGGGTAAGGGTAAGGGTAAGGGTAAGGGTAAGGGTAAGGGTAAGGGTAAGGGTAAGGGTAAGGGTAAGGGTAAGGGTAAGGGTAAGGGTAAGGGTAAGGGTAAGGGTAAGGGTAAGGGTAAGGGTAAGGGTAAGGGTAAGGGTAAGGGTAAGGGTAAGGGTAAGGGTAAGGGTAAGGGTAAGGGTAAGGGTAAGGGTAAGGGTAAGGGTAAGGGTAAGGGTAAGGGTAAGGGTAAGGGTAAGGGTAAGGGTAAGGGTAAGGGTAAGGGTAAGGGTAAGGGTAAGGGTAAGGGTAAGGGTAAGGGTAAGGGTAAGGGTAAGGGTAAGGGTAAGGGTAAGGGTAAGGGTAAGGGTAAGGGTAAGGGTAAGCTTAAGGGTAAAAGCAGGGGTAAGGGTAAGGGTAAGGGTAAGGGTAAAGGTAAGGGTAAGCCTAAGGGTGAAAGCAAGGGTAAGGGTAAGGGTAAGGGTAAAGGTAAGGGTAAGGGTAAGGGTAAGGGTAAGGGAAAGGGTAAGGGTAAGGGTAAGGGTAAGGGTAAGGGTAAGGGTGAGGGTAAGGGTAAGGGTAAGGGTAAGCTTAAGGGTAAAAGCAAGGGTAAGGGTAAGGGTAAGGGTAAGCTTAAGGGTAAAAGCAAGGGTAAGGGTAAGGGTAAGGGTAAGGGTAAGAGTAAGGGTAAAAGGGTGAGAGTAAGAATAAGGGTAAGGGTAAGGGTAAGGGTAAGGGTAAGGGTAAGGGTAAGGGTAAGGGTAAGGGTAAGGGTAAGGGTAAGGGTAAGGGTAAGGGTAAGGGTAAGGGTAAGGGTAAGGGTAAGGGTAAGGGTAAGGGTAAGGGTAAGGGTAAGGGTAAGGGTAAGGGTAAGGGTAAGGGTAAGGGTAAGGGTAAGGGTAAGGGTAAGGGTAAGGGTAAGGGTAAGGGTAAGGGTAAGGGTAAGGGTAAGGGTAAGGGTAAGGGTAAGGGTAAGGGTAAGGGTAAGGGTAAGGGTAAGGGTAAGGGTAAGGGTAAGGGTAAGGGTAAGGGTAAGGGTAAGGGTAAGGGTAAGGGTAAGGGTAAGGGTAAGGGTAAGGGTAAGGGTAAGGGTAAGGGCAAGGGTAAGGGTAAGGGTAAGGGTAAGGGTAAGGGTAAGGGTAAGGGTAAGGGTAAGGGTAAGGGTAAGCTTAAGGGTAAAAGCAAGGGTAAGGGTAAGGGTAGGCTTAAGGGTAAGGGTAAGGGTAAGGGTAAGGGTAAGGGTAAGGGTAAGGGTAAGGGTAAGGGTAAGCTTAAGGGTACAAGCAAGGGTAAGGGTAAGGGTAAGGGTAAGCTTAAGGGTAAAAGCAAGGGTAAGGGTAAGGGTTAGGGTAAAAGCAAGGGTAAAAGCAAGGGTAAGGGTAAGGGTAAGGGTAAGGGTAAGGGTAAGGGTAAGGGTAAGGGTAAGGGTAAGGGTAAGGGTAAGGGTAAGGGTAAGGGTAAGGGTAAGGGTAAGGGTAAGGGTAAGGGTAAGGGTAAGGGTAAGGGTAAGGGTAAGGGTAAGGGTAAGGGTAAAGGTAAGGGTAAGGGTAAGGGTAAGGGTAAAAGCAAGGGTAAGGGTAAGGGTAAGGGTAAGGGTAAGGGTAAGGGTAAGGGTAAGGGTAAGGGTTAGGGTAAGGGTAAGGGTAAGGGTAAGGGTAAGGGTAAGGGTAAGGGTAAGGGTAAGGGTAAGGGTAAGGGTAAGGGTAAGGGTAAGGGTAAGGGTTAGGGTAAGGGTAAGGGTAAGGGTAAGGGTAATGGTAAGGGTAAGGGTAAGGGTAAGGGTAAGGGTAAGGGTAAGGGTAAAAGCAAGGGTAAGGGTAAGGGTAAGGGTAAGGGTAAGGGTAAGGGTAAGGGTAAAGGTAAGGGTAAGCCTAAGGGTAAAAGCAAGGGTAAGGGCAAGGGTAAGGGTAAGGGTAAGGGTAAGGGTAAGGGTAAGGGTAAAGTTAAGGGTAAGGGTAAGGGTAAGGGTAAGGGTAAGGGTAAGGGTAAGGGTAAGGGTAGGGGTAAGGGTAAGGGTAAGGGTAAGGGTAAGGGTAAGGGTAAGGGTAAGGGTAAGGGTAAGGGTAAGGGTAAGGGTAAGGGTAAGGGTAAGGGTAAGGGTAAGGGTAAGGGTAAGGGTAAGGGTGAGAGTAAGGGTAAGCTTAAGGGTAAAAGCAAGGATAAGGGTAAGGGTAAGGGTAAGGGTAAGGGTAAGGGTAAGGGTAAGGGTAAGGGTAAGGGTAAGGGTAAGGGTAAGTGTAAGAATAAGGGTAAGGGTAAGGGTAAGGGTAAGGGTAAGGGTAAGGGTAAAGGTAAGGGAAAGGGTAAGGGTAAGGGTAAGCTTAAGGGTAAAAGCAAGGGTAAGGGTAAGGGAAAGGGTAAGGGTAAGGGTAAGCTTAAGGGTAAAAGCAAGGGTAAGGGTAAGGGTAAGAGTAAGAATAAGGGTAAGGGTAAGGGTAAGGGTAAGGGTAGGGGTAAATGTAAGGGTAAGGGTAAAGGTAAGGGTAAGGGTAAAGGTAAGGGTAAGCCTAAGGGTAAAAGCAAGGGTAAGGGTAAGGGTAAGGGTAAGGGTAAGGGTAAAGGTAAGGGTAAGCCTAAGGGTAAAAGCAAGGGTAAGGGTAAGGGTAAGGGTAAGGGTAAGGGTAAGGGTAAGGGTAAGGGTAAGGGTAAGGGTAAGGGTAAGGGTAAGGGTAAGGGTAAGGGTAAGGGTAAGGGTAAGGGTAAGGGTAAGGGTAAGGGTAAGGGTAAGGGTAAGGGTAAGCTTAAGGGTAAAAGCAAGGGTAAGAGTAAGGGTAAGGGTAAGGTTAAGGGTAAGGGTAAGGGTAAGGGTAAGAATAAGGGTAAGGGTAAGGGTAAGGGTAAGGGTAAGGGTAAGGGTAGGGATAAGGGTAAGGGTAAGAATAAGGGTAAGGGTAAGGGTAAGGGTAAGGGTAAGGGTAAGGGTAAGGGTAAGGGTAAGGGTAAGGGTAAGGGTAAGGGTAAGGGTAAGGGTAAGGGTAAGGGTAAGTGTAAGGGTAAGGGTAAGAGTAAGGTTAAGGGTAAGCCTAAGGGTAAAAGCAAGGGTAAGGGTAAGGGTAAGGGTAAGGGTAAGGGTAAGGGTAAGGGTAAGGGTAAGGGTAAGGGTAAGGGTAAGGGCAAGGGTAAGCTTAAGGGTAAAAGCTTGGGTAAGGGTAAGGGTAAGGGTAAGGGTAAGGGTAAGGGTAAGGGTAAGGGTAAGGGTAAGGGTAAGGGTAAGGGTAAGCTTAAGGGTTAACCCTTACCCTGACCCTTACCCTTACCCTTACCCTTACCCTTACCCTTGCTTTTACTCTTAAGCTTACCCTTACCCTTACCCTTACCCTTACCCTTACCCTTACCCTTACCCTTACCCTTACCCTTACCCTTACCCTTACCCTTACCCTTACCCTTACCCTTACCCTTACCCTTACCCTTACCCTTACCCTTACCCTTACCCTTGCTTTTACCCTTAAGCTTACCCTTACCCTTACCCTTACCCTTACCCTTACCCTCACCCTTACCCTTACCTTTACCCTTACCCTTACCCTTATTCTTACTCTCACCCTTTTACCCTTACCCTTACCCTTACCCTTACCCTTACCCTTACCCTTACCCTTACCCTTACCCTTACCTTTACCCTTACCCTTACCCTTACCCTTACCCTTACCCTTACCCTTACCCTTACCCTTACCCTTACCCTTACCCTTACCCTTACCCTTACCCTTACCTTTACCCTTACCCTTACCCTTACCCCTACCCTTACCCTTACCCTTACCCTTACCCTTATTTTTACCCTTACCCTTACCCTTACCCTTACCCTTGCTTTTACCCTTAAGCTCACCCTTACCCTTACCCTTACCCTTATTCTTACCCTTACCCTTACCCTTACCCTTACCCTTACCCTTACCCTTACCCTTACCCTTACCCTCACCCTTACCCTTACCCTTACCCTAACCCTTACCCTTACCCTTACCCTTACCCTTACCCTTATTCTCACTCTTACCCTTACCCTTACCCTTGCTTTTACCCTTAGGCTTACCCTTACCTTTACCATTACCCTTACCCTTACCCTTACCCCTACCCTTACCCTTACCCTTACCCTTGCTTTTACCCTTAAGCTTACCCTTACCCTTACCCTTACCCTTACCCTTACCCTTACCCTTATTCTTACCCTTACCCTTATCCTTACCCTTTCCCTTACCCTTACCCTTACCCTTACCCTTACCCTTACCCTTACCCTTACCCTTACCCTTACCCTTACCCTTACCCTTACCCTTACCCTTACCCTTACCCTTACCCTTACCCTTACCCTTACCCTTACCCTTACCCTTACCCTTACCCTTACCCTTACCCTTACCCTTACCCTTACCCTTACCCTTACCCTTACCCTTACCCTTACCCTTATTCTTACTCTTACCCTTACCCTTACCCTTGCTTTTACACTTAAGCTTACCCTTACCCTTACCCTTACCCTTACCCTTACCCTTACCCTTACCCTTACCCTTACCCTTACCCTTACCCTTACCCTTACCCTTACAATTACCCTTACCCTTGCTTTTACCCTTAAGCTTACCCTTACCCTTACCCTTACCCTTGCTTTTACCCTTAAGCTTACCCTTACCCTAACCCTTACCCTTACCCTTACCCTTACCCTTACCCTTACCCTTACCCTTACCCTTACCCTTACCCTTACCCTTACCCTTACCCTTACCCTTGCCCTTACCCTTACCCTTACCCTTGCTTTTACCCTTACCCTTGCTTTTACCCTTAAGCTTACCCTTACCCTTACCCTTACCCTTACCATTACCCTTACCCTTACTCTTACTCTTACCCTTACCCTTACCCTTGCTTTTACCCTTAAGCTTACCCTTACCCTTACCCTTACCCTTACCCTTACCCTTACCCTTACCCTTACCCTTACCCTTACCCTCACCCTTACCCTTACCCTTACCCTTACCCTTACCCTTACCCTTACCCTTACCCTTACCCTTACCATTACCCTTACCCTTACCCTTACCCTTACCCTTAGGCTTACCCTTACCCTTGCTTTTACCCTTAAGCTTACCCTTACCCTTACCCTTACCCGTACCCTTACCCTTACCCTTACCCTTACCCTTATTCTTACCCTTACCCTTACCCTTACCCTTACCCTTACCCTTACCTTTACCCTTAGGCTTACCCTTACCTTTACCCTTACCCTTACCCTTACCCTTACCCTTACCCTTACCCTTACCCTTACCCTTACCCTCACCCTTACCCTTACCCTTGCTTTTACCCTTAAGATTACCCTTACCCTTACCCTTACCCTTATTCTTACTCTCACCCTTACCCTTACCCTTGCTTTTACCCTTAAGCCTACCCTTACCCTTGCTTTTACCCTTAAGCTTACCCTTACCCTTACCCTTACCCTTACCCTTACCCTTACCCTTACCCTTACCCTTACCCTTACCCTTACTCTTACTCTTACCCTTACCCTTACCCTTGCTTTTACCCTTAAGCTTACCCTTACCCTTACCCTTTCCCTTTCCCTTACCCTTACCCTTACCTTTACCCTTACCCTTACCCTTACCCTTACCCTTACCCTTACCCTTACCCTTACCCTTACCCTTACCCTTACCCTTACCCTTACCCTTACCCTTATTCTTACTCTTACCCTTACCCTTACCCTTGCTTTTACCCTTAAGCTTACCCTTACCCTTACCCTTTCCCTTACCCTTACCCTTACCCTTACCCTTACCCTTACCCTTACCCTTACACTTACCCTTACCCTTACCCTTATTCTTACTCTTACCCTTACCCTTACCCTTGCTTTTACCCTTAAGCTTACCCTTACCCTTACCCTTTCCCTTACCCTTACCCTTACCCTTACCCTTACCCTTACCCTTACCCTTACCCTTACCCTTACCCTTACCCTTACCCTTACCCTTACCCTTACCCTTACCCTTACCCTTACCCTTACCCTTACCCTTACCCTTACCCTTACCCTTACCCTTACCCTTACCCTTACCCTTACCCTTACCCTTGCTTTTACCCTTAAGCTTACCCTTACCCTTACCCTTACCCTTACCCTTACCCTTACCCTTACCCTTACCCTTACCCTAACCCTTGCTTTTACCCTTAGGCTTACCCTCACCTTTACCCTTACCCTTACCCTTACCCTTACCCTTACCCTTACCCTTGCTTTTACCCTTAAGCTTACCCTTACCCTTACCCTTACCCTTACCCTTACCCTTACCCTTACCCTTACCCTTACCCTTACCCTTACCCTTGCTTTTACCCTTAAGCTTACCCTTACCCTTACCCTTACCCTTACCCTTACCCTTACCCTTACCCTTACCCTTACCCTTACCCTTACCCTTACCCTTACCCTTACCCTTACCCTTACCTTTACCCTTAATCTTACCCTTACCCTTACCCTTACCCTTACCCTTACCCTTATTCTTACTCTTACCCTTACCCTTTCCCTTGCTTTTACCCTTAAGCTTACCCTTACCCTTACCCATACCCTTACCCTTACCCTTACCCTTACCCTTATTCTTACTCTTACCCTTACCCTTACCCTTGCTTTTACCC
This sequence comes from Myrrha octodecimguttata, assembly GCA_958510865.1. NCBI lineage: Eukaryota > Metazoa > Arthropoda > Insecta > Coleoptera > Coccinellidae > Myrrha > Myrrha octodecimguttata. Next base: position 41,603 of record CAUEHS010000945.1, read on the forward strand.
TTAGGCTTACCCTTACCCTCACCCTTACCCTTATTCTTACTCTTACCCTTACCCTTACCCTTGCTTTTACCCTTAAGCCTACCCTTACCCTTACCCTTGCCCTTACCCTTACCCTTACCCTTACCCTTACCCTTACCCTTATCCTTATTCTTACACTTATTCTTACCCTTAGGTAAGGGTAAGGGTAAAGGTAAGGGTAAGGGTAAGGGTAAGCTTAAGGGTAAAAGCAAGGGTAAGGGTAAGGGTAAGAGTAAGAATATGGGTATGGGTAAAAGTAAGGTTAAGGGTCAGGGTAAGGGTAAGGGTAAGGGTAAGCTCAAGGGTAAAAGCAGGGATAAGGGTAAGGGTAAGGGTAAGAGTAAGAATAAGGGTAAGGGTAAGGGTAAGGGTAAATGTAAGGGTAAGGGTAAGGGTAAGGGTAAGGGTAAGGGTAAGGGTAAGGGTAAGGGTAAGGGAAAGGGTAAGGGTAAGGGTAAGCTTAAGGGTAACAGCAAGGGTAAGGGTGAGGGTAAGAGTAAGGGTGAGGGTAAGGGTAAGGGTAAGGGTGAGGGTAAGGGTAAGGGTAAGGGTAAGGGTAAGGGTAAGGGTAAGGGTAAGGGTAAGGGTAAGGGTAAGGGTAAGGGTAAGGGTAAGGGTAAGGGTAAGGGTAAGGGTAAGGGTAAGGGTAAGGGTAAGGGTAAGGGTAAGGGTAAGGGTAAGGGTAAGGGTAAGGGTAAGGGTAAGAGTAAGGGTAAGGGTAAGGGTAAGGGTAAGGGTAAGGGTAAGGGTAAGGGTAAGGGTAAGGGTAAGGGTAAGGGTAAGGGTAAGGGTAAGGGTAAGGGTAAGGGTAAGGGTAAGGGTAAGGGTAAGGGTAAGGGTAAGGGTGAGGGTAAGGGTAAGGGTAAGCTTAAGGGTAAAAGCAAGGGTAAGGGTGAGGGTAAGAGTAAGAATAAGGGTAAGGGTAAGGGTAAGGGTAAGGGTAAGGGTAAGGGTAAGGGTAAGGGTAAGGGTAAGGGTAAGGGTAAGGGTAAGGGTAAGGGTAAGGGTAAGGGTAAAGGTAAGGGTAAGGGTAAGGGTAAGGGTAAGGGTAAGGGTAAGGGTAAGGGTAATAAGGGTAAGGGTAAGGGTAAGGGTAAGGGTAAGGGTAAGGGTAAGGGTAAGGGTAAAAGCAAGGGTAAGGGTAAGGGTAAGGGTAAGGGTAAGGGTAAGGGTAAGGGTAAGGGTAAGGGTAAGGGTAAGGGTAAGGGTAAGGGTAAGGGTAAGGGTAAGGGTAAGGGTAAGGGTAAGGGTAAGGGTAAGGGTAAGGGTAAGGGTAAGGGTAAGGGTAAGCTTAAGGGTAAAAGCAAGGGTAAGGGTGAGGGTAAGAGTAAGAATAAGGGTAAGGGTAAGGGTAAGGGTAAGGGTAAGGGTAAGGGTAAGGGTAAGGGTAATCTTAAGGGTAAAAGCAAGGGTAATGGTAAGGGTAAGATTAAGAATAAGGGTAAGGGTAAGAGTAAGCATAGGGGTAAGGGTAAGGGTAAGGGTAAGGGTAAAGGTAAGGGTAAGGGTAAGGGTAAGGGTAAGGGTAAGGGCAAGGGTAAGGGTAAGGGTAAGCTTAAGGGTAAAAGCAAGGGTAAGGGTAAGGGTAAGGGTAAGGGTAAGGGTAAGGGTAAGGGTAAGGGTAAGGGTAAGGGTAAGGGTAAGGGTAAGGGTAAGGGTAAGGGTAAGGGTAAGGGTAAGGGTAAGGGTAAGGGTAAGCTTAAGGGTAAGGGTAAGGGTAAGGATAAGGGTAAGGGTAATCTTAAGGGTACAAGCTAGGGTAATGGTAAGGGTAAGATTAAGAATAAGGGTAAGGGTAAGAGTAAGAATAAGGGTAAGGGTGAGGGTAAGGGTAAGGGTAAGGGTAAGGGTAAGGGTAAGGGTAAGGGTAAGGGTAAGGGTAAGGGTAAGGGTAAGGGTAAGCTTAAGGGTAAAAGCAAGGGTAAGGGAAAGGGTAAGGGTGAGGGTAAGGGTAAGGGTAAGGGTAAGGGTAAGGGTAAGCTTAAGGGTGAGGGTAAGGGTAAGGATAAGGGTAAGGGTAATCTTAAGGGTAAAAGCAAGGGTAATGGTAAGGGTAAGATTAAGAATAAGGGTAAGGGTAAGAGTAAGAATAAGTGTAAGGGTAAGGGTAATTGTAAGGGTAAGGGTTAGGGTAAGGGTAAGGGTAAGGGTAAGGGTAAGGGTAAGGGTAAGGGTAAGCTTAAGGGTAAAAGCAAGGGTAAGGGTAAGGGTAAGGGTAAGGGTAAGGGTAAGGGTAAGGGTAAGGGTAAGGGTAAGGGTAAGGGTAAGGGTAAGGGTAAGGGTAAGGGTAAGGGTAAGCTTAAGGGTAAGGGTAAGGGTAAGGATAAGTGTAAGGGTAATCTTAACGGTAAAAGCAAGGGTAATGGTAAGGGTAAGATTAAGAATAAGGGTAAGGGTAAGAGTAAGAATAAGGGTAAGGGTAAGGGTAAGGGTAAGGGTAAGGGTAAGGGTAAGGGTTAGGGTAAGGGTAAGGGTAAGGGTAAGGGTAAGGGTAAGGGTAAGGGTAAGGGTAAGGGTAAGGGTAAGGGTAAGGGTAAGGGTAAGGGTAAGGGTAAGGGTAAGGGTAAGGGTAAGGGTAAGGGTAAGGGTAAGGGTAAGGGTAAGGGTAAGCTTAAGGGTAAAAGCAAGGGTAAGGGTAAGGGTAAGGGTAAGGGTAAGGGTAAGGGTAAGGGTAAGGGTAAGGGTAAGGGTAAGGGTAAGGGTAAGGGTAAGGGTAAGGGTAAGGGTAAAGGTAAGGGTAAGGGTAAGGGTAAAGGTAAGGGTAAGCCTAAGGGTAAAAGCAAGGGTAAGGGTAAGGGTAAGGGTAAGGGTAAAAGCAAGGGTAAGGGTAAGGGTAAGGGTAAGGGTAAGGGTAAGGGTAAGGGTAAGGGTAAGGGTAAGGGTAAGGGTAAGGGTAAGGGTAAGGGTAGGGGTTAGGGTAAGGGTAAGGGTAAGGGTAAGGGTAAGGGTAAGGGTAAAGGTAAGGGTGCGCCTAAGGGTAAAAGCAAGGTTAAGGGTATGGGTTAGGGTAAGGGTAAGGGTAAGGGTAAGGGTAAGGAAAAGGGTAAGGGTAAGGGTAAGCTTAAGGGTAAAAGCAAGGGTAAGGGTAAGGGTAAGGGTAAGGGTAAGGGTAAGGGTAAAGGTAAGGGTAAGGGTAAAGGTAAGGGTAAGGGTAAAGGTAAGGGTAAGCCTAAGGGTAAAAGCAAGGGTAAGGGTAAGGGTAAGGGTAAGGGTAAGGGTAAGGGTAAGGGTTAGGGTAAGGGTAAGCTTAAGGGTAAAAGCAAGGGTAAGGGTAAGGGTAAGGGTAAGGGTAAGGGTAAGGGTAAGGGTAAGGGTAAGGGTAAGGGTAAGCTTAAGGGTAAAAGCAAGGGTAAGGGTAAGGGTAAGGGTAAGGGTAAGGGTAAGGGTAAGGGTAAGCTTAAAGGTAAAAGCAAGGGTAAGGGTAAGGGTAAGGGTAAGGGTGAGGGTAAGGGTAAACCCTTAAGCTTACCCTTACCCTTACCCTTTCCCTCACCCTTACCCTTACCCTTACCCTTACCCTTACCCTTACCCTTGCTTTTACCCTTAAGCTTACCCTTGCCCTTACCCTTACCCTTACCCTTACCCTTACCCTTACCCTTAACCTTGCTTTTACCCTTAGGCTTACCCTTAACCTTACTCTTACCCTTACCCTTACCCTTACCCTTACCCTTACCCTTACCCTTACCCTTACCCTTACCCTTACCCTTACCCTTACCCTTACCCTTACCCTTACCCTTAACCTCACCCTTACCCTTACCCTTACCCTTACCCTTACCCTTACCCTTACCCTTACCCTTACCCTTACCCTTACCCTTACCCTTACCCTTACCCTTATTCTTACCCTTACCCTTACCCTTACCCTTACACTTACCCTTACCCTTACCCTTACCCTTACCCTTACCCTTACCCTTACCCTTACTCTTACCCTTACCCTTGCTTTTACCCTTAAGCTTACCCTTACCCTTACCCTTACCCTTACCCTTACCCTTACCCTTACCCTTACCCTTACCCTTACCCTTACCCTTACCCTTACCCTTACCCTCACCCTTACCCTTACCCTTACCCTTACCCTTACCCTTACCCTTACCCTTACCCTTACCCTTGCTTTTACCCTTAGGCTTACCCTTACCTTTACCCTTACCCTTACCCTTACCCTTACCCTTACCCTTACCCTTACCCTTACCCTTACCCTTACCCTTACCCTTGCTTTTACCCTTAGGCTTACCCTTACCTTTACCCTTACCCTTACCCTTACCCTTACTTTTACCCTTACCCCTACCCTTACCCTTACCCTTACCCTTACCCTTACCCTTACCCTTACCCTTACCCTTACCTTTACCCTTACCCTTACCCTTACCCTTACCCTTACCCTTACCCTTACCCTTACCCTTACCCTTACCATTACCCTTAAGCTCACCCTTACCCTTACCCTTACCCTTATTCTTACCCTTACCCTTACCCTTACCCTTACCCTTACCCTTACCCTTACCCTTACCTTTACCCTTACCCTTACCCTTACCCTTACCTTTACCCTTACCCTTACCCTTGCTTTTACCCTTAAGCCTAAGGGTAAAAGCAAGGGTAAGGGTAAGGGTAAGGGTAAGGGTAAGGGTAAGGGTAAGGGTAAGGGCAAGGGTAAGCTTAAGGGTAAAAGCAAGGGTAAATGTAAGGGTAAGAGTAAGAATAAGGGTAAGGGTAAGGGTAAGGGTAAGGGTAAGGGTAAGGGTAAGGGTAAGGGTAAGGGTAAGGGTAAGGGTAAGGGTAAGGGTAAGGGTAAGGGTAAGGGAAAGGGTAAGGGTAAGGGTAAGGGTAAGGGTAAGAATAAGGGTAAGGGTAAGGGTGAGGGTAAGGGTAAGGGTAAGGGTAAGCTTAAGGGTAAAAGCAAGGGTAAGGGTAAGGGTAAGGGTAAGGGTAAGGGTAAGGGTAAGGGTAAGGGTAAAGGTAAGGGTAAGCCTAAGGGTAAAAGCAAGGGTAAGGGTAAGGGTAAGAGTAAGAATAAGGGTAAGGGTAAGGGTTAGGGTAAGGGTAAGGGTAAGGGTAAGGGTAAGGGTAAGGGTAAGGGTAAGGGTAAGGGTAAGGGTAAGGGTAAGGGTAAGGGTAAGGGTAAGGGTAAGGGTAAGGGTAAGGGTAAGGGTAAGGGTAAGGGTAAGGGTGAGGGTAAGAATAAGGGTAAGGGTAAGGGTAAGGGTAAGCTTAAGGGTAAAAGCAAGGGTAAGGGTAAGGGTGAGGGTAAGGGTAAGAATAAGGGTAAGGGTAAGGGTAAGGGTAAGGGTAAGGGTAAGGGTGAAGGTAAGGGTAAGGGTAAGGGTAAGGGTAAGGGTAAGGGTAAGGGTAAGGGTAAGGGTAAGGGTACAGGTAAGGGTAAGGGTAAGGGTAAGGGTAAGGGTAAGGGTAAGCTTAAGGGTAAAAGCAAGGGTAAGGGTAAGGGTAAGGGTAAGGGTAAGGGTAAAGGTAAGGGTAAGGGTAAGGGTAAGCTTAAGAGTAAAAGCAAGGGTGAGGGTAAGGGTAAGGGTAAGGGTAAGGGTAAGGGTAAGGGTAAGGGTAAGCTTAAGGGTAAAAGCAAGGGTAAGGGTAAGGGTAATGGTAAGGGTAAGGGTAAGGGTTAACCCTTAAGCTTACCCTTACCCTTACCCTTACCCTTACCCTTACCCTTACCCTTACCCTTACCCTTACCCTTACCCTTACCCTTACCCTTACCCTTACCTTGCTTTTACCCTTAAGCTTACCCTTGCCCTTACCCTTACCCTTAATCTTACCCTTACCCTTACCCTCACCCTTACCCTTACCCTTACCCTTGCTTTTACTCTTAGGCTTACCCTCAACCTTACTCTTACCCTTACCCTTACCCTTACCCTTACCCTTACCCTTACCCTTACCCTTACCTTTACACTTACCCTTACCCTTACCCTTACCCTTACCCTTACCCTTACCCTTACCCTTACCCTTACCCTTACCCTTACCCTTACCCTTACCCTTATTCTTACCCTTACCCTTACCCTTACCCTTACCCTTACCCTTACCCTTACCCTTACCCTTACCCTTACCCTTACCCTTACCCTTACCCTTACCCTTACCCTTATTCTTACCCTTACCCTAACCCTTACCCTTACCCTTACCCTTACCCTTACCCTTACCCTTACCCTTACCCTTACCCTTACTCTTACCCTTACCCTTGCTTTTACCCTTAAGCTTACCCTTACCCTTACCCTTACCCTTACCCTTACCCTTACCCTTACCCTTACCCTTACCCTTACCCTTACCCTTACCCTTACCCTTACCCTTACCCTTACCCTTACCCTTACCCTTACCCTTACCCTTACCCTTACCCTTACCCTTACCCTTACCCTTGCTTTTACCCTTAGGCTTACCCTTACCTTCACCCTTACCCTTACCCTTACCCTTACCCTTACCCTTACCCTTACCCTTATCCTTACCCTTACCCTTACCCTTACCCTTTCCCTTACCCTTACCCTTACCCTTACCCTTACCCTTACCCTTACTCTTACCCTTACCCTTGCTTTTACCCTTAAGCTTACCCTTACCCTTACCCTTACCCTTACTCTTACCCTTACCCTTACCCTTACCCTTACCCTTACACTTACCCTTACCCTTACCCTTACCCTTACTCTTACCCTTACCCTTACCCTTACCCTTACCCTTATTCTTACCCTTACCCTTACCCTTACCCTTACCCTTACCCTTACCCTTACCCTTACCCTTACCCTTACCCTTACCCTTACCCTTACCCTTACCCTTACCCTTACCCTTATTCTTACCCTTACCCTTACCCTTACCCTTACCCTTACCCTTACCCTTACCCTTACCCTTACCCTTACCCTTACCCTTACCCTTACCCTTACCCTTACTCTCACCCTTACCCTTGCTTTTACCCTTAAGCTTACCCTTACCCTCACCGTTACCCTTACCCTTACCCTTACCCTTACCCTTACCCTTACCCTTACCCTTACCCTTACCCTTACCCTTACCCTTACCCTTACCCTTACCCTTACCCTTACCCTTACCCTTACCCTTACCCTTACCCTTACCCTTACCCTTACCCTTACCCTTACCCTTACCCTTACCCTTACCCTTACCCTTACCCTTACCCTTACCCTTGCTTTTACCCTTAGGCTTACCCTTACCTTTACCCTTACCCTTACCCTTACCCTTACCCTTACCCTTACCCTTACCCTTACCCTTACCCTTACCCTTGCTTTTACCCTTAGGCTTACCCTTACCTTTACCCTTACCCTTACCCTTACCCTTACCCTTACCCTTACCCTTACCCTTACCCTTACCCTTACCCTTACCCCTACCCTAACCCTTACCCTTACCCTTACCCTTACCCTTACCCTTACCCTTACCCTTATCCTTACCCTTACCATTACCCTTAAGCTTACCCTTACCCTTACCCTTACCCTTACCCTTACCCTTACCCTTACCCTTACCCTTACCCTTACCCTTACCCTTACCCTTACCCTTACCCTTACCCTTACCCTTACCCTTACCCTTACCCTTACCCTTACCCTTACCCTTACCCTTACCCTTACCCTTACCCTTACCCTTACCCTTACCCTTACCCTTACCCTTACCTTGCTTTTACCCTTAGGCTTAAGGGTAAAAGCAAGGGTAAGGGTAAGGGTAAGGGTAAGGGTAAGGGTAAGGGTAAGGGTAAGGGTAAGGGTAAGGGTAAGGGTAAGGGTAAGGGTAAGGGCAAGGGTAAGCTTAAGGGTAAAAGCAAGGGTAAATGTAAGGGTAAGAGTAAGAATAAGGGTGAGGGTAAGGGTAAGGGTAAGCGTAAGGGTAAGGGTAAGGGTAAGGGTAAGGGTAAGGGTAAGGATAAGGGTAAGGGTAAGAATAAGGGTAAGGGTAAGGGTAAGGGTAAGGGTAAGGGTAAGGGTAAGCTTAAGGGTAAAAGCAAGGGTAAGGGTAAGGGTAAGGGTAAGGGTAAGGGTAAGGGTAAGGGTAATGGTAAAGGTAAGGGTAAGCCTAAGGGTAAAAGCAAGGGTAAGGGTAAGGGTAAGAGTAAGAATAAGGGTAAGGGTAAGGGTAAGGGTAAGGGTAAGGGTTAGGGTAAGGGTAAGGGTAAGGGTAAGGGTAAGGGTAAGGGTAAGGGTAAGGGTAAGGGTAAGGGTAAGGATAAGGGTAAGGGTAAGGGTAAGGGTAAGGGTAAGGGTAAGAATAAGGGTAAGGGTAAGGGTAAGGGTAAGCTTAAGGGTAAAAGCAAGGGTAAGGTTAAGGGTAAGGGTAAGGGTAAGAATAAGGGTAAGGGTAAGGGTAAGGGTAAGGGTAAGGGTAAGGGTAAGGGTAAGGGTAAGGGTAAAGGTAAGGGTAAGGGTAAGGGTAAGGGTAAGGGTAAGGGTAAGGGTAAGGGTAAGGGTAAGGGTAAGGGTAAGGGTAAGGGTAAGGGTAAGGGTAAGGGTAAGGGTAAGGGTAAAGGTAAGGGTAAGGGTAAGGGTAAGGGTAAGGGTAAGGGTAAGGGTAAGGGTAAGGGTAAGGGTAAAAGGGTGAGAGTAAGAATAAGGGTAAGGGTAAGGGTAAAGGTAAGGGTAAGGGTAAGGGTAAGGGTAAGGGTAAGGGTAAGGGTAAGGGTAAGGGTAAGCTTAAGGGTAAAAGCAAGGGTAAGGGTAAGGGTAAGGGTAAGGGTAAGGGTAAGGGTAAGGGTAAGGGTAAGGGTAAGGGTAAGGGTAAGGGTAAGGGTAAGGGTAAGGGTAAGGGTAAGGGTAAGGGTAAGGGTAAGGGTAAGGGTAAGGGTAAGGGTAAGCTTAAGGGTAAAAGCAAGGGTAAGGGTAAGGGTAAGGGTAAGGGTAAGGGTAAGGGTAAGGGTAAGCTTAAGGGTGAAAGCAAGGGTAAGGGTAAGGGTAAGGGTAAGGGTAAGGGTAAGGGTTAACCCTTAAGCTTACCCTTACCCTTACCCTTACCCTTACCCTTACCCTTACCCTAACCCTTACCCTTACCCTTACCCTTACCCTCACCCTTACCCAAGCTTTTACCCTAAAGCTTACCCTTGCCCTTACCCTTACCCTTACCCTTACCCTTACCCTTACCCTTACCCTTACCCTTACCCTTGCTTTTACCCTTAGGCTTACCCTTAACCTTACTCTTACCCTTACCCTTACCCTTACCCTTACCCTTACCCTTACCCTTACCCTTACCCTTACCCTTACCCTTACCCTTACCCTTACCCTTACCCTTACCCTTACCCTTACCCTTACCCTTACCCTTACCCTTATTCTTACCCTTAACCTTATCCCTACCCTTACCCTTACCCTTACCCTTACCCTTACCCTTACCCTTATTCTTACCCTTACCCTTACCCTTACCCTTACCCTTACCCTTACCCTTACCCTTACCCTTACCCTTACTCTTACCCTTACCCTTGCTTTTACCCTTAAGCTTACCCTTATTCTTACCCTCACCCTTACCCTTACCCTTACCCTTACCCTTACCCTTACCCTTACCCTTACCCTTACCCTTACCCTTACCCTTACCCTTACCCTTACCCTTACCCTTACCCTTACCCTTACCCTTACCCTTACCCTTACCCTTACCCTTACCCTTGCTTTTACCCTTAGGCTTACCCTTACCTTTACCCTTACCCTTACCCTTACCCTTTCCCTTACCCTTACCCTTGCTTTTACCCTTAGGCTTACCCTTACCTTTAACCTTACCCTTACCCTTACCCTTACCCTTACCCTTACCCTTACCCTTACCCTTACCCTTACCCTTACCATTACCCTTAAGCTTACCCTTACCCTTACCCTTACCCTTATTCTTACCCTTACCCTTACCCTTACCCTTACCCTTAGCCTTACCCTTACCCTTACCCTTACCCTTACCCTTACCCTTACCCTTACCCTTACCCTTACCCTTACCCTTACCCTTACCCTTACCCTTACCCTTACCCTTACCCTTACCCTTACCCTTACCCTTACCCTTACCCTTACCCTTATTCTTACTCTCACCCTTTTACCCTTACCCTTACCCTTACCCTTACCCTTACCCTTACCCTTACCCTTACCCTTACCCTTACCTTTACCCTTACCCTTACCCTTACCCTTACCCTTACCCTTACCCTTACCCTTACCCTTACCCTTACCCTTACCCTTACCCTTACCCTTACCCTTACCCTTACCCTTACCCTTACCCTGACCCTTGCCCTTACCCTTACCCTTACCCTTACCCTTACCCTTACCCTTACCCTTACCCTTACCCTTACCCTTACCCTTACCCTTACCCTTACCCTTAACCTTACCCTTACCCTTACCCTTACCCTTACCCTTACCCTTACCCTTACCCTTACCCTTACCCTTACCCTTACCCTTACCCTTACCCTTACCCTTACCCTTACCCTTACCCTTACCCTTACCCTTACCCTTACCCTTACCCTTACCCTTACCCTTACCCTTACCCTTACCCTTACCCTTACCCTTACCCTTACCCTTACCCTTACCCTTACCCTTACCCTTACCCTTACCCTTACCCTTATTCTTACTCTCACCCTTTTACCCTTACCCTTACCCTTACTCTTACCCTTACCCTTACCCTTACCCTTACCCTTACCCTTACCTTTACCCTTACCCTTACCCTTACCCTTACCCTTACCCTTACCCTTACCCTTACCCTTACCCTTACCCTTACCCTTACCTTTACCCTTACCCTTACCCTTAACCTTACCCTTACCCTTACCCTTACCCTTACCCTTACCCTTATTCTTACCCTTACCCTTACCCTTACCCTTGCTTTTACCCTTAAGCTTACCCTTACCCTTACCCTTATTCTTACCCTTACCCTTACCCTTACCCTTACCCTTACCCTTACCCTTACCCTTACCCTTATTCTTACTCTTACCCTTACCCTTACCCTTGCTTTTACCCTTAGGCTTACCCTTACCTTTACCCTTACCCTTACCCTTACCCTTACCCTTACCCTTGCTTTTACCCTTAAGCTTACCCTTACCCTTACCCTTACCCTTATTCTTACCCTTACCCTTATTCTTACCCTAACCCTTACCCTAACCCTTACCCTTACCCTTACCCTTACCCTTACCCTGACCCTTACCCTTACCCTTTCCCTTACCCTTAACCTTACCCTTACCCTTACCCTTACCCTTACCCTTACCCTTGCTTTTACCCTTAAGCTTACCCTTACCCTTACCCTTACCCTCACCCTTACCCTTACCCTTACCCTTACCCTTACCCTTACCCTTACCCTTACCCTTACCCTTACCCTTACCCTTACCCTTACCCTTACCCTTACCCTTACCCTTACCCTTACCCTTGCTTTTACCCTTAAGCTTACCCTTACCCTTACCCTTACCCTTACCCTTACCCTTGCTTTTACCCTTAAGCTTACCCTTACCCTTACCCTTACCCTTACCCTTACCCTTGCTTTCACCCTCAGGCTTACCCTTACCCTTACCCTTACCCTTACCCTTGCTTTTACACTTAAGCTTACCCTTACCCTTACCCTTGCTTTTACCCTTAGGCTTACCCTTACCTTTACCCTTACCTTTACCATTACCCTTACCCTTACCCTTACCCTTACCCTTACCCTTACCCTTACCCTTACCCTTACCCTTACCCTTGCTTTAACCCTTAAGCTTACCCTTACCCTTACCCTTACCCTTACCCTTACCCTTACCCTTACCCTTACCCTTACCCTTACACTTGCATTTACCCTTGAGCTTACCCTTACCCTTACCCTTACCCTTACCCTTACCCTTACCCTTACCCTTGCTTTTACCCTTAAGCTTACCCTTACCCCTACCCTTAGCCTTACCCTTAAGCTCACCCTTACCCTTACCCTTACCCTTACCCTTACCCTTACCCTTACCCTTACCCTTACACTCACCCTTACCCTTACCCTTACCCTTGCTTTTACCCTTAAGCTTACCCTTACCCTTACCCTTACCCTTACCCTTACCCTTACCCTTACCCTTACCCTTACCCTTACCCTTACCCTTACCCTTACCCTTACCCTTACCCTTACCCTTACCCTTACCCTTGCTTTTACCCTTAGGCTTACCCTTACCTTTACCCTTACCCTTACCCTTACCCTTACCCTTACCCTTACCCTTGCTTTTACCCTTAAGCTTACCCCTACCCTTACCCTTACCCTTACCCTTACCCTTACCCTTACCCTTACCCTTGCTTTTACCCTTAAGCTTACCCTTACCCTTACCCTTATCCTTACCCTTACCCTTACCCTTACCCCTACCCTTACCCTTACCCTTACCCTTACCCTTACCCTTGCTTTTACCCTTAAGCTTACCCTTACCCTTACCCTTACCCTTAAGCTTACCCTTACCCTTACCCTTACCCTTACCCTTACCCTTACCCTTACCCTTACCCTTACCCTTACCCTTACCCTTACCCTTGCTTTTACCCTTAAGCTTACCCTTACCCTTACCCTTACCCTTACCCTTACCCTTGCTTTTACCCTTAAGCTTACCCTTACCCTTACCCTTACCCTTACCCTTAAGCTTACCCTTACCCTTACCCTTACCCTTACCCTTACCCTTACCCTTACCCTTACCCTTACCCTTACCCTTACCCTTACCCTTGCTTTTACCCTTAAGCTTACCCTTACCCTTACCCTTACCCTTACCCTTACCCTTACCCTTACCCTTACCCTTACCCTTACCCTTACCCTTGCTTTTACCCTTAGGCTTACCCTTACCTTTACCCTTACCCTTACCCTTACCCTTACCCTTACCCTTACCCTTGCTTTTACCCTTAAGCTTACCCTTACCCTTACCCTTACCCTTACCCTTACCCTTACCCTTACCCTTACTTTTACCCTTAAGCTTACCCTTACCCTTACCCTTACCCTTACCCTTACCCTTACCCTTACCCTTACCCTTACCCTTACCCTTGCTTTTACCCTTAAGCTTACCCTTACCCTTACCCTTACCCTTACCCTTACCCTTACCCTTACCCTTACCCCTGCTTTAACCCTTCAGCTTACCCTTACCCTTACCCTTACACTTACCCTTACCCTTACCCTTACCCTTACCCTTACCCTTACCCTTACCCTTACCCTTACCCTTACCCTTACCCTTGCTTTTCCCTTAGGCTTACCCTTACCTTTACCCTTACCCTTACCCTTACCCTTACCCTTACCCTTACCCTTACCCTTACCCTTACCCTTACCCTTGCTTTTACCCTTAAGCTTACCCTTACCCTTACCCTTACCCTTACCCTTACCCTTGCTTTTACCCTTAAGCTTACCCTTACCCTTACCCTTACCCTTACCCTTACCCTTGCTTTTACCCTTAGGCTTACCCTTACCCTTACCCTTACCCTTACCCTTGCTTTTACCCTTAAGCTTACCCTTACCCTTACCCTTACCCTTACCCTTACCCTTTTCCTTACCCTTACCCTTACCCTTACCCTTACCCTTACCCTTACCCTTGCTTTTACCCTTAGGCTTACCCTTACCTTTACCCTTACCCTTACCCTTACCCTTACCATTACCCTTACCCTTACCCTTACCCTTACCCTTACCCTTGCTTTTACCCTTAAGCTTACCCTTACTCTTACCCTTACCCTTACCCTTACCCTTACCCTTTCCCTTGCTTTTACCCTTAAGCTTACCCTTACCCTTTCCCTTACCCTTACCCTTACCCTTACCCTTACCCTTACCCTTACCCTTACCCTTCCCTTGCTTTTACCCTTAAGCTTACCCTTACCCTTACCCTTACCCTTACCCTTGCTTTTACCCTTAAGCTTACCCTTACCCTTACCCTTACCCTTACCCTTACCCTTACCCTTACCCTTACCCTTACCCTTACCCTTACCCTTGCTTTTACCCTTAAGCTTACCCTTACCCTTACCCTTACCCTTACCCTTACCCTTTCTTTTACCCTTAAGCTTACCCTTACCCTTACCCTTACCCTTACCCTTAAGCTTACCCTTACCCTTACCCTTACCCTTACCCTTACCCTTACCCTTACCCTTACCCTTACCCTTACCCTTACCCTTACCCTTACCCTTACCCTTGCTTTTACCCTTAAGCTTATCCTTACCCTTACCCTTACCCTTACCCCTACCCTTACCCTTACCCTTACCCTTGCTTTTACCCTTAGGCTTACCCTTACCTTTACCCTTACCCTTACCCTTACCCTTACCCTTACCCTTACCCTTACCCTTACCCTTACCCTTACCCTTGCTTTTACCCTTAAGCTTACCCTTACCCTTACCCTTACCTTTACCCTTACCCTTACCCTTACCCTTGCTTTTACCCTTAAGCTTACCCTTACCCTTACCCTTACCCTTACCCTTACCCTTGCTTTTACCCTTAAGCTTACCCTTACCCTTACCCTTACCCTTACCCTTACCCTTACCCTTACCCTTGCTTTTACCCTTAGGCTTACCCTTACCTTTACCCTTACCCTTACCCTTACCCTTACCCTTACCCTTACCCTTGCTTTTACCCTTAAGCTTACCCTTACCCTTACCCTTACCCTTACCCTTACCCTTACCCTTACCCTTACCCTTACCCTAACCCTTGCTTTTACCCTTAGGCTTACCCTTACCTTTACCCTTACCCTTACCCTTACCCTTACCCTTACCCTTACCCTTACCCTTACCCTTACCCTTACCCTTACCCTTACCCTTGCTTTTACCCTTAAGCTTACCCTTACCCTTACCCTTACCCTTACCCTTACCCTTACCCTTAGCCTTGCTTTTACCCTTAAGCTTACCCTTACCCTTACCCTTACCCTTACCCTTACCCTTACCCTTACCCTTACCCTTACCCTTACCCTTACCCTTACCCTTACCCTTACCCTTGCTTTTACCCTTAAGCTTACCCTTACCCTTACCCTTACCCTTACCCTTACCCTTGCTTTTACCCTTAGACTTACCCTTACCCTTACCCTTACCCTTACCCTTGCTTTAACCCTTAAGCTTACCCTTACCCTTACCCTTACCCTTACCCTTACCCTTACCCTTACCCTTACCCTTACCCTTACCCTTACCCTTACCCTTACCCTTACCCTTACCCTTACCCTTACCCTTACCCTTACCCTTAACCTTACCCTTACCCTTACCCTTACCCTTACCCTTACCCTTACCCTTACCCTTACCCTTACCCTTACCCTTGCTTTTACCCTTAAGCTTACCCTTACCCTTACCCTTACCCTCACCCTTACCCTTACCCTTACCCTTACCCTTACCCTTACCCTTACCCTTACCCTTACCCTTGCTTTTACCCTTAAGCTTACCCTTACCCTTACCCTAACCCTTACCCTTACCCTTACCCTTGCTTTCACCCTTAAGCTTACCCTTACCCTTACCCTTACCCTTACCCTTACCCTTACCCTTACCCTTACCCTTACCCTTACCCTTACCCTTACCCTTACCCTTACCCTTGCTTTTACCCTTAGGCTTACCCTTACCCTTACCCTTACCCTTACCCTTGCTTTTACCCTTAAGCTTACCCTTACCCTTACCCTTACCCTTACCCTTACCCTTACCCTTACCCTTACCCTTACCCTTACCCTTACCCTTACCCTTACCCTTACCCTTACCCTTACCCTTGCTTTTACCCTTAGGCTTACCCTTACCTTTACCCTTACCCTTACCCTTACCCTTACCCTTACCCTTACCCTTACCCTTACCCTTACCCTTGCATTTACCCTTAAGCTTACCCTTACCCTTACCCTTACCCTTACCCTTACCCTTACCCTTACCCTTACCTTTACCCTTACCCTTGCTTTTACCCTCAAGCTTACCCTTACCCTTACCCTTACCCTTACCCTTAGCCTTACCCTTACCCTTACCCTTACCCTTACCCTTACCCTTGCTTTTACCCTTAAGCTTACCCTTACCCTTACCCTTACCCTTACCCTTAAGCTTACCCTTACCCTTACCCTTACCCTTACCCTTACCCTTACCCTTACCCTTACCCTTACCCTTACCCTTGCTTTTACCCTTAAGCTTACCCTTACCCTTACCCTTACCCTTACCTTTACCCTTGCTTTTACCCTTAAGCTTACCCTTACCCTTACCCTTAAGCTTACCCTTACCCTTACCCTTACCCTTACCCTTACCCTTACCCTTACCCTTACCCTTACCCTTACCCTTACCCTTACCCTTACCCTTACCCTTACCCTTACCCTTGCTTTTACCCTTAAGCTCACCCTTACCCTTACCCTTACCCTTACCCTTACCCTTACCCTTACCCTTACCCTTACCCTTACCCCTTGCTTTTACCCTTAGGCTTACCCTTACCTTCACCCTTACCCTTACCCTTACCCTTACCCTTACCCTTGCTTTTACCCTTAAGCTTACCCTTACCCTTACCTTACCCTTACCCTTACCCTTACCCTTACCCTTACCCTTACCCTTACCCTTACCCTTACCCTTACCCTTACCCTTGCTTTTACCCTTAAGCTTACCCTTACCCTTAATCTTACCCTTACCCTTACCCTTACCCTTACCCTTACCCTTACCCTAACCCTTACCCTTGCTTTTACCCTTAAGCTTACCCTTACCCTTACCCTTACCCTTACCCTTACCCTTACCTTTACCCTTACCCTTAACCTTACCCCTACCCTTGCTTTTACCCTTAAGCTTAACCTTACCCTTACCCTTACCCTTACCCTTACCCTTGCTTTTACCCTTAAGCTTACCCTTACCCTTACCCTTACCCTTACCCTTACCCTTACCCTTACCCTTACCCTTGCTTTTACCCTTAAGCTTACCCTTACCCTTACCCTTACCCTCACTCTTACCCTTGCTTTTACCCTTAGGCTTACCCTTACCCTTACCCTTACCCTTACCCTTACCCTTACCCTTACCCTTACCTTTACCCTTACCCTTACCCTTACCCTAACCCTTGCTTTTACCCTTAGGCTTACCCTTAACTTTACCCTTACCCTTACCCTTACCCTTACCCTTACCCTTACCCTTGCTTTTACCCTTAAGCTTACCCTTACCCTTACCCTTACCCTTACCCTTACCCTTACCCTTACCCTTACCCTTACCCTTACCCTTACCCTTACCCTTACCCTTACCCTTACCCTTACCCTTACCCTTACCCTTACCCTTACCCTTACCTTTACCCTTACCCTTACCCTTACCCTTACCCTTACCCTTACCCTTACCCTTACCCTTACCCTAACCCTTGCTTTTACCCTTAGGCTTACCCTTAACTTTACCCTTTCCCTTACCCTTACCCTTACCCTTACCCTTGCTTTTAAGGGTAAGAGTAAGGGTAAGGGTAAGGGTAAGGGTAAGCTTAAGGGTAAAAGCAAGGGTAAGGGTAAGGGTAAGGGTAAGGGTAAGCCTAAGGGTAAAAGCAAGGGTAAGGGTAAGGGTAAGGGTAAGGGTAAGGGTAAGCTTAAGGGTAAAAGCAAGGGTAAGGGTAAGGGTAAGGGTAAGGGTAAGGGTAAGCTTAAGGGTAAAAGCAAGGGTGAGGGTAAGGGTAAGGGTAAGGGTAAGGGTAAGGGTAAGGGTAAGGGTAAGGGTAAGGGTAAGCTTAAGGGTAAAAGCAAGGGTAAGGGTAAGGGTAAGGGTAAGGGTAAGGGTAAGGGTAAGGGTAAGGGTAAGCTTAAGGGTAAAAGCAAGGGTAAGGGTAAGGGTAAGGGTAAGGGTAAGGGTAAAGGTAAGGGTAAGCCTAAGGGTAAAAGCAAGGGTAAGGGTAAGGGTAAGGGTAAGGGTAAGGGTTAGGGTAAGGGTAAGGGTAAGGGTAAGGGTAAGGGTAAGGGTAAGGGTAAGGGTAAGGGTAAGGGTAAGGGTAAGGGTAAGGGTAAGGGTAAGGGTAAGCTTAAGGGTAAAAGCAAGGGTAAGGGTAAGGGAAAGGGTAAGGGTAAGCCTAAGGGTAAAAGCAAGGGTAGGGTAAGGGTAAGGGTAAGGGTAAGGGTAAGCTTAAGGGTAAAAGCAAGAGTAAGGGTAAGGGTAAGGGTAAGGGTAAGGGTAAGCTTAAGTGTAAAAGCAAGCGTAAGGGTATAGGTAAGGGTAAGGGTAAGGGTAAGGGTAAGGGTAAGGGTAAGGGTAAGGGTAAAGGTAAGAGTAAGCCTAAGGGTAAAAGCAAGGGTAAGGGTAAGGGTAAGGGTAAGGGTAAGGGTAAGGTTAAGGGTAAGAGTAAGGGTAAGCTTAAGGGTAAAAGCAAGGGTAAGGGTAAGGGTAAGGGTAAGGGTAAGGGTAAGGGTAAGGGTAAGGGTAAGGGTAAGGGTAAGGGTAAGGGTAAGGGTAAGGGTAAGCTTAAGGGTAAGGGTAAGGGTAAGGGTAAGGGTAAGCTTAAGGGTAAAAGCAAGGGTAAGGGTAAGGGTAAGGGTAAGGGTAAGCTTGAGGGTAAAAGCAAGGGTAAGGGTAAGGGTAAGGGTAAGGGTAAGGGTAAGGGCAGGGGTAAGGGTAAGGGTAAGGGTAAGCTTAAAGGTAAGGGTAAGGGTAAGGGTAAGGGTAAGCTTAAGGGTAAAAGCAAGGGTACGGGTAAGGGTAAGGGTAAGGGTAAGGGTAAGGGTAAGGGTAAGGGTAAGGGTAAGGGTAAGCTTAAGGGTAAGGGTAAGGGTAAGGGTAAGGGTAAGCTTAAGGGTAAAAGCAAGGGTAAGGGTAAGGGTGAGGGTAAGGGTAAGGGTAAGGGTAAGGGTAAGCTTAAGGGTAAGGGTAAGGGTAAGGGTAAGGGTAAGCTTAAGGGTAAAAGCAAGGGTAAGGGTAAGGGTAAGGGTAAGGGTAAGGGTAAGGGTGAGGGTAAGGGTAAGGGTAAGGGAAAGCTTAAGGGTAAGGGTAAGGGTAAGGGTAAGCTTAAGGATAAAAGCAAGGGTAAGGGTAAGGGTAAGGGTAAGGGTAAGGGTAAGCTCAAGGGTAAAAGCAAGGGTAAGGGTAAGGGTAAGGGTAAGGGTAAGGGTAAGGGTAAGGGTAAGGGTAAGGGTAAGGGTAAGGGTAAGGGTAAGGGTAAGGGTAAGCTTAAGGGTAAGGGTAAGGGTAAGGGTAAGGGTAAGCTTGAGGGTAAAAGCAAGGGTAAGGGTAAGGGTAAGGGTAAGGGTCAGGGTAAAGGTAAGGGTAAGCCTAAGGGTAAAAGCAAGGATAAGGGTAAGGGTAAGGGTAAGGGTAAGGGTAAGGGTAAGGGTAAGGGTAAGGGTAAGCTTAAGGGTAAAAGCAAGGGTAAGGGTAAGGGTAAGGGTAAGGGTAAGGGTAAGGGTAAGGGTAAGGGTAAGGGTAAGGGTAAGGGTAAGGGTAAGGGTAAGCTTAAGGGTAAAAGCAAGGGTAAGGGTAAGGGTAAGGGTAAGGGTAAGGGTAAGGGTAAGGGTAAGGGTAAGGGTAAGGGTAAGCTTAAGGGTAAAAGCAAGGGTAAGGGTAAGGGTAAGTGTAAGGGTAAGGGTAAGGGTTAGGGTAAGGGTAAAGGTAAGGGTAAGCCTAAGGGTAAAAGCAAGGGTAAGGGTTAGGGTAAGGGTAAGGGTAAGGGTAAGGGTAAGGGTAAGGGTAAGGGTAAGGGTAAGGGTAAGGGTAAGGGTAAGGGTAAGAGTAAGGGTAAGGGTAAGGGTAAGCTTAAGGGTAAAAGCAAGGGTAAGGGTAAGGGTAAGGGTAAGGGTAAGCCTAAGGGTAAAAGCAAGGGTAAGGGTAAGGGTAAGGGTAAGGGTAAGGGTAAGCTTAAGGGTAAAAGCAAGGGTAAGGGTAAGGGTAAGGGTAAGGGTAAGGGTAAGCTAAAGGGTAAAAGCAAGGGTAAGGGTAAGGGTAAGGGTAAGGGTAAGGGTAAGGGTAAGGGTAAGGGTAAGGGTAAGGGTAAAGGTAAGGGTAAGCCTAAGGGTAAAAGCAAGGGTCAGGGTAAGGGTAAGGGTAAGGGTAAGGGTAAGGGTAAGGGTAAGGGTAAGCTTAAGGGTAAAAGCAAGGGTAAGGGTAAGGGTAAGGGTAAGGGTAAGGGTAAGGGTAAGGGTAAGGGTAAGGGTAAGGGTAAGGGTAAGGGTAAGCTTAAGGGTAAAAGCAAGGGTAAGGGTAAGGGTAAGGGTAAGGGTAAGGGTAAGGGTAAGGGTAAGGGTAAGGGTAAGGGTAAGGGTAAGGGTAAGGGTAAAGGTAAGGGTAAGGGTAAGGGTAAGGGTAAGGGTAAGGGTAAGCTTAAGGGTAAAAGCAAGGGTAAGGGTTAGGGTAAGGGTAAGGGTAAGGGTAAGGGTAAGGGTAAGGGTAAGCTTAAGGGTAAAAGCAAGGGTAAGGGTAAGGGTAAGGGTAAGGGTAAGGGTAAGGGTAAGGGTAAGGGTAAGGGTAAGGGTAAGGGTAAGGGTAAGGGTAAGGGTAAGGGTAAGGGTAAGGGTAAGGGTAAGGGTAAGGGTAAGCTTAAGGGTAAAAGCAAGGGTAAGGGTAAGGGTAAGGGTAAGGGTAAGGGTAAGGGTAAGGGTAAGCTTAAGGGTAAAAGCAAGGGTAAGGGTAAGGGTAAGGGTAAGGGTAAGGGTTAGGGTAAGGGTAAAGGTAAGGGTAAGCCTAAGGGTAAAAGCAAGGGTAAGGGTAAGGGTAAGGGTAAGGGTAAGGGTGAGGGTAAGGGTAAGGGTAAGGGTAAGGGTAAGGGTAAGAGTAAGGGTAAGGGTAAGGGTAAGCTTAAGGGTAAAAGCAAGGGTAAGGGTAAGGGTAAGGGTAAGGGTAAGCCTAAGGGTAAGCCTAAGGGTAAAAGCAAAGGTAAGGGTAAGGGTAAGGGTAAGGGTAAGCTTAAGGGTAAAAGCAAGGGTAAGGGTAAGGGTAAGGGTAAGGGTAAGGGTAAGGGTAAGCTTAAGGGTAAAAGCAAGGGTAAGGGTAAGGGTAAGGGTAAGGGTAAGGGTAAGGGTAAGGGTAAAGGTAAGGGTAAGCCTAAGGGTAAAAGCAAGGGTAAGAGTAAGGGTAAGGGTAAGGGTAAGGGTAAGCTTAAGGGTAAAAGCAAGGGTAAGGGTAAGGGTAAGGGTAAGGGTAAGGGTAAGGGTAAGGGTAAGGGTAAGGGTAAGGGTAAGGGTAAGGGTAAGCTTAAGGGTAAAAGCAAGGGTAAGGGTAAGGGTAAGGGTAAGGGTAAGGGTAAGGGTAAGGGTAAGGGTAAGGGTAAGGGTAAGGGTAAGGGTAAGGGTAAGGGTAAGGGTAAGGGTAAGGGTAAGGGTAAGGGTAAGGGTAAGGGTAAGGGTAAGGGTAAGGGTAAGGGTAAGGGTAAGGGTAAGCTAAAGGGTAAAAGCAAGGGTAAGGGTTAGGGTAAGGGTAAGGGTAAGGGTAAGGGTAAGGGTAAGGGTAAGGGTAAGGGTAAGCTTAAGGGTAAAAGCAAGGGTAAGGGTAAGGGTAAGGGTAAGGGTAAGGGTAAGGGTAAGGGTAAAGGTAAGGGTAAGCCTAAGGGTAAAAGCAAGGGTAAGGGTAAGGGTAAGGGTAAGGGTAAGGGTAAGGGTAAGGGTAAGGGTAAGGGTAAGGGTAAGGGTAAGGGTAAGCTTTAGGGTATAAGCAAGGGTAAGGGTAAGGGTAAGGGTGAGGGTAAGGGTAAGGGTAAGGGTAAGGGTAAGGGTAAGCTTAAGGGTAAAAGCAAGGGTAAGGGTAAGGGTAAGGGTAAGGGTAAGGGTAAGGGTAAGGGTAAGGGTAAGGGTAAGGGTAAGGGTAAGCTTAAGGGTAAAAGCAAGGGTAAGGGTAAGGGTAAGGGTAAGGGTAAGGGTAAGGGTAAGGGTAAGGGTAAGGGTAAGGGTAAGGGTAAGGGTAAGGGTAAGGGTAAGGGTAAGGGTAAGGATAAGGGTAAAGGTAAGGGTAAGCCTAAGGGTAAAAGCAAGGGTAAGGGTAAGGGTAAGGGTAAGGGTAAGGGTAAGGGTAAGGGTAAGGGTAAGGGTAAGGGTAAGGGTAAGTGTAAGGGTAAGCTTAAGGGTAAAAGCAAGGGTAAGGGTAAGGGTAAGGGTAAGGGTAAGCCTAAGGGTAAAAGCAAGGGTAAGGGTGAGGGTAAGGATAAGGGTAAGGGTAAGCTTAAGGGTAAAAGCAAGGGTAAGGGTAAGGGTAAGGGTAAGGGTAAGGGTAAGGGTAAGCTTAAGGGTAAAAGCAAGGGTAAGGGTAAGGGTAAGGGAAAGGGTAAGGGTAAGGGTAAGGGTAAAGGTAAGGGTAAGCCTAAGGGTAAAAGCAAGGGTAAGGGTAAGGGTAAGGGTAAGGGTAAGGGTAAGGGTAAGGGTAAGGGTAAGGGTAAGGGTAAGGGTAAGGGTAAGGGTAAGGGTAAGCTTAAGGGTAAAAGCAAGGGTAAGGGTAAGGGTAAGGGTATGGGTAAGGGTAAGGGTAAGGGTAAGCTTAAGGGTAAAAGCAAGGGTAAGGGTAAGGGTAAGGGTAAGGGTAAGGGTAAGGGTAAGGGTAAGGGTAAGGGTAAGGGTAAGCTTAAGGGTAAAAGCAAGGGTAAGGGTAAGGGTAAGGGTAAGGGTAAGCTTAAGGGTAAAAGCAAGGGTAAGGGTAAGGGTAAGGGTAAGGGTAAGGGTAAGGGTAAGGGTAAGGGTAAGGGTAAGGGTACCCTTACCCTTACCCTTACCCTTACCCTTACCCTTACCCTTACCCTTACCCTTACCCTTATTCTTACTCTCACCCTTTTACCCTTACCCTTACCCTTACCCTTACCCTTACCCTTACCCTTACCCTTACCCTTACCCTTACCTTTACCCTTACCCTTACCCTTACCCTTACCCTTACCCTTACCCTTACCCTTACCCTTACCCTTACCCTTACCCTTACCCTTACCCTTACCCTGACCCTTGCCCTTACCCTTACCCTTACCCTTACCCTTACCCTTACCCTTACCCTTACCCTTACCCTTACCCTTACCCTTACCCTTACCCTTACCCTTACCCTTACCCTTACCCTTACCCTTACCCTTACCCTTACCCTTACCCTTACCCTTACACTTACCCTTACCCTTACCCTTACCCTTACCCTTACCCTTACCCTTACCCTTACCCTTACCCTTACCCTTACCCTTACCCTTACCCTTACCCTTACCCTTACCCTTACCCTTACCCTTACCCTTACCCTTACCCTTACCCTTACCCTTACCCTTACCCTTATTCTTACTCTCACCCTTTTACCCTTACCCTTACCCTTACTCTTACCCTTACCCTTACCCTTACCCTTACCCTTACCCTTACCTTTACCCTTACCCTTACCCTTACCCTTACCCTTACCCTTACCCTTACCCTTACCCTTACCCTTACCCTTACCCTTACCTTTACCCTTACCCTTACCCTTAACCTTACCCTTACCCTTACCCTTACCCTTACCCTTACCCTTATTCTTACCCTTACCCTTACCCTTACCCTTGCTTTTACCCTTAAGCTTACCCTTACCCTTACCCTTATTCTTACCCTTACCCTTACCCTTACCCTTACCCTTACCCTTACCCTTACCCTTACCCTTACCCTTATTCTTACTCTTACCCTTACCCTTACCCTTGCTTTTACCCTTAGGCTTACCCTTACCTTTACCCTTACCCTTACCCTTACCCTTACCCTTACCCTTGCTTTTACCCTTAAGCTTACCCTTACCCTTACCCTTACCCTTATTCTTACCCTTACCCTTATTCTTACCCTTACCCTTACCCTTACCCTTACCCTTACCCTTACCCTTACCCTTACCCTTACCCTTACCCTTACCCTTACCCTTTCCCTTACCCTTAACCTTACCCTTACCCTTACCCTTACCCTTACCCTTGCTTTTACCCTTAAGCTTACCCTTACCCTTACCCTTACCCTCACCCTTACCCTTACCCTTACCCTTACCCTTACCCTTACCCTTACCCTTACCCTTACCCTTACCCTTACCCTTACCCTTACCCTTACACTTACCCTTACCCTTGCTTTTACCCTTAAGCTTACCCTTACCCTTACCCTTACCCTTACCCTTACCCTTGCTTTTACCCTTAAGCTTACCCTTACCCTTACCCTTACCCTTACCCTTACCCTTGCTTTCACCCTCAGGCTTACCCTTACCCTTACCCTTACCCTTACCCTTGCTTTTACACTTAAGCTTACCCTTACCCTTACCCTTGCTTTTACCCTTAGGCTTACCCTTACCTTTACCATTACCCTTACCCTTACCCTTACCCTTACCCTTACCCTTACCCTTACCCTTGCTTTAACCCTTAAGCTTACCCTTACCCTTACCCTTACCCTTACCCTTACCCTTACCCTTACCCTTACACTTGCATTTACCCTTAAGCTTACCCTTACCCTTACCCTTACCCTTACCCTTACCCTTACCCTTACCCTTGCTTTTACCCTTGAGCTTACCCTTACCCTTACCCTTAGCCTTACCCTTAAGCTTACCCTTACCCTTACCCTTACCCTTACCCTTACCCTTACCCTTACCCTTACCCTTACCCTTACCCTTACCCTTACCCTTACCCTTGCTTTTACCCTTAAGCTTACCCTTACCCTTACCCTTACCCTTACCCTTACCCTTACCCTTACCCTTACCCTTACCCTTACCCTTACCCTTACCCTTACCCTTACCCTTACCCTTACCCTTACCCTTACCCTTACCCTTACCCTTACCCTTACCCTTACCCTTGCTTTTACCCTTAGGCTTACCCTTACCTTTACCCTTACCCTTACCCTTACCCTTACCCTTACCGTTACCCTTACCCTTGCTTTTACCCTTAAGCTTACCCTTACCCTTACCCTTACCCTTACCCTTACCCTTACCCTTACCCTTACCCTTGCTTTTACCCTTAAGCTTACCCTCACCCTTACCCTTATCCTTACCCTTACCCTTACCCTTACCCCTACCCTTACCCTTACCCTTACCCTTACCCTTACCCTTGCTTTTACCCTTAAGCTTACCCTTACCCTTACCCTTACCCTTAAGCTTACCCTTACCCTTACCCTTACCCTTACCCTTACCCTTACCCTTACCCTTACCCTTACCCTTACCCTTACCCTTACCCTTGCTTTTACCCTTAAGCTTACCCTTACCCTTACCCTTACCCTTACCCTTACCCTTGCTTTTACCCTTAAGCTTACCCTTACCCTTACCCTTACCCTTACCCTTAAGCTTACCCTTACCCTTACCCTTACCCTTACCCTTACCCTTACCCTTACCCTTACCCTTACCCTTACCCTTGCTTTTACCCTTAAGCTTACCCTTACCCTTACCCTTACCCTTACCCTTACCCTTACCCTTACCCTTATCCTTACCCTTACCCTTACCCTTACCCTTACCCTTGCTTTTACCCTTAGGCTTACCCTTATCTTTACCCTTACCCTTACCCTTACCCTTACCCTTACCCTTACCCTTGCTTTTACCCTTAAGCTTACCCTTACCCTTACCCTTACCCTTACCCTTACCCTTACCCTTACCCTTACCCTTAACCTTACTTTTACCCTTAAGCTTACCCTTACCCTTACCCTTACCCTTACCCTTACCCTTACCCTTACCCTTACCCTTACCCTTGCTTTTACCCTTAAGCTTACCCTTACCCTTACCCTTACCCTTACCCTTACCCTTACCCTTACCCTTACCCCTGCTTTAACCCTTCAGCTTACCCTTACCCTTACCCTTACCCTTACCCTTACCCTTACCCTTACCCTTACCCTTACCCTTACCCTTACCCTTGCTTTTACCCTTAGGCTTACCCTTACCTTTACCCTTACCCTTACCCTTACCCTTACCCTTACCCTTACCCTTACCCTTACCCTTACCCTTGCTTTTACCCTTAAGCTTACCCTTACCCTTACCCTTACCCTTACCCTTACCCTTGCTTTTACCCTTAAGCTTACCCTTACCGTTACCCTTACCCTTACCCTTACCCTTGCTTTTACCCTTAGGCTTACCCTTACCCTTACCCTTACCCTTACCCTTGCTTTTACCCTTAAGCTTACCCTTACCCTTACCCTTACCCTTACCCTTACCCTTTCCCTTACCCTTACCCTTACCCTTACCCTTACCCTTACCCTTACCCTTACCCTTGCTTTTACCCTTAGGCTTACCCTTACCTTTACCCTTACCCTTACCCTTACCCTTACCATTACCCTTACCCTTACCCTTACCCTTACCCTTACCCTTACCCTTACCCTTGCTTTTACCCTTAAGCTTACCCTTACTCTTACCCTTACCCTTACCCTTATCCTTACCCTTTCCCTTGCTTTTACCCTTAAGCTTACCCTTACCCTTTCCCTTACCCTTACCCTTACCCTTACCCTTACCCTTACCCTTACCCTTACCCTTCCCTTGCTTTTACCCTTAAGCTTACCCTTACCCTTACCCTTACCCTTACCCTTGCTTTTACCCTTAAGCTTACCCTTACCCTTACCCTTACCCTTACCCTTACCCTTACCCTTACCCTTACCCTTACCCTTACCCTTACCCTTGCTTTTACCCTTAAGCTTACCCTTACCCTTACCCTTACCCTTACCCTTACCCTTGCTTTTACCCTTAAGCTTACCCTTACCCTTACCCTTACCCTTACCCTTAAGCTTACCCTTACCCTTACCCTTACCCTTACCCTTACCCTTACCCTTACCCTTACCCTTACCCTTACCCTTACCCTTGCTTTTACCCTTAAGCTTACCCTTACCCTTACCCTTACCCTTACCCTTACCCTTACCCTTACCCTTACCCTTGCTTTTACCCTTAGGCTTACCCTTACCTTTACCCTTACCCTTACCCTTACCCTTACCCTTACCCTTACCCTTACCCTTACCCTTACCCTTACCCTTACCCTTGCTTTTACCCTTAAGCTTACCCTTACCCTTACCCTCACCTTTACCCTTACCCTTACCCTTACCCTTGCTTTTACCCTTAAGCTTACCCTTACCCTTACCCTTACCCTTACCCTTACCCTTGCTTTTACCCTTAAGCTTACCCTTACCCTTACCCTTACCCTTACCCTTACCCTTACCCTTACCCTTGCTTTTACCCTTAGGCTTACCCTTACCTTTACCCTTACCCTTACCCTTACCCTTACCCTTACCCTTACCCTTACCCTTACCCTTGCTTTTACCCTTAAGCTTACCCTTACCCTTACCCTTACCCTTACCCTTACCCTTACCCTTACCCTTACCCTTACCCTTACCCTTACCCTTACCCTAACCCTTGCTTTTACCCTTAGGCTTACCCTTACCTTTACCCTTACCCTTACCCTTACCCTTACCCTTACCCTTACCCTTACCCTTACCCTTACCCTTACCCTTACCTTTGCTTTTACCCTTAAGCTTACCCTTACCCTTACCCTCACCCTTACCCTTACCCTTACCCTTACCCTTAGCCTTGCTTTTACCCTTAAGCTTACCCTTACCCTTACCCTTACCCTTACCCTTACCCTTACCCTTACCCTTACCCTTACCCTTACCCTTACCCTTACCCTTACCCTTGCTTTTACCCTTAAGCTTACCCTTACCCTTACCCTTACCCTCACCCTTACCCTTGCTTTTACCCTTAGACTTACCCTTACCCTTACCCTTACCCTTACCCTTGCTTTAACCCTTAAGCTTACCCTTACCCTTACCCTTACCCTTACCCTTACCCTTACCCTTACCCTTACCCTTACCCTTACCCTTACCCTTACCCTTACCCTTACCCTTACCCTTACCCTTACCCTTACCCTTACCCTTACCCTTACCCTTACCCTTACCCTTACCCTTACCCTTACCCTAACCCTTGCTTTTACCCTTAGGCTTACCCTTAACTTTACCCTTACCCTTACCCTTACCCTTACCCTTACCCTTACCCTTACCCTTACCCTTGCTTTTACCCTTAAGCTTACCCTTACCCTTACACTTACCCTCACCCTTACCCTTACCCTTACCCTTACCCTTACCCTTACCCTTACCCTTACCCTTACCCTTACCCTTGCTTTTACCCTTAAGCTTACCCTTACCCTTACCCTAACCCTTACCCTTACCCTTACCCTTGCTTTCACCCTTAAGCTTACCCTTACCCTTACCCTTACCCTTACCCTTACCCTTACCCTTACCCTTACCCTTACCCTTACCCTTACCCTTGCTTTTACCCTTAGGCTAACCCTTACCCTTACCCTTACCCTTACCCTTGCTTTTACCCTTAAGCTTACCCTTACCCTTACCCTTACCCTTACCCTTACCCTTACCCTTACCCTTACCCTTACCCTTACCCTTACCCTTACCCTTACCCTTACCCTTACCCTTACCCTTACCCTTACCCTTGCTTTTACCCTTAGGCTTACCCTTACCTTTACCCTTACCCTTACCCTTACCCTTACCCTTACCCTTACCCTTACCCTTACCCTTACCCTTGCATTTACCCTTAAGCTTACCCTTACCCTTACCCTTACCCTTACCCTTACCCTTACCCTTACCCTTACCCTTGCTTTTACCCTCAAGCTTACCCTTACCCTTACCCTTACCCTTACCCTTAGCCTTACCCTTACCCTTACCCTTACCCTTACCCTTACCCTTGCTTTTACCCTTAAGCTTACCCTTACCCTTACCCTTACCCTTAAGCTTACCCTTACCCTTACCCTTACCCTTACCCTTACCCTTACCCTTACCCTTACCCTTACACTTACCCTTGCTTTTACCCTTAAGCTTACCCTTACCCTTACCCTTACCCTTACCTTTACCCTTGCTTTTACCCTTAAGCTTACCCTTACCCTTACCCTTAAGCTTACCCTTACCCTTACCCTTACCCTTACCCTTACCCTTACCCTTACCCTTACCCTTACCCTTACCCTTACCCTTACCCTTACCCTTACCTTTACCCTTGCTTTTACCCTTAAGCTCACCCTTACCCTTACCCTTACCCTTACCCTTACCCTTACCCTTACCCTTACCCTTACCCTTGCTTTTACCCTTAGGCTTACCCTTACCTTCACCCTTACCCTTACCCTTACCCTTACCCTTACCCTTGCTTTTACCCTTAAGCTTACCCTTACCCTTACCCTTACCCTTACCCTTACCCTTACCCTTACCCTTACCCTTACCCTTACCCTTACCCTTACCCTTACCCTTACCCTTGCTTTTACCCTTAAGCTTACCCTTACCCTTAATCTTACCCTTACCCTTACCCTTACCCTTACCCTTACCCTTACCCTTACCCTTACCCTTACCCTTGCTTTTACCCTTAAGCTTACCCTTACCCTTACCCTTACCCTTACCCTTACCCTTACCCTTACCCTTACCCTTAACCTTACCCCTACCCTTGCTTTTACCCTTAAGCTTAACCTTACCCTTACCCTTACCCTTACCCTTACCCTTGCTTTTACCCTTAAGCTTACCCTTACCCTTACCCTTACCCTTACCCTTACCCTTACCCTTACCCTTGCTTTTACCCTTAAGCTTACCCTTACCCTTACCCTTACCCTCACCCTTACCCTTGCTTTTACCCTTAGGCTTACCCTTACCCTTACCCTTACCCTTACCCTTACCCTTACCCTTACCCTTACCCTTACCTTTACCCTTACCCTTACCCTTACCCTAACCCTTGCTTTTACCCTTAGGCTTACCCTTAACTTTACCCTTACCCTTACCCTTACCCTTACCCTTACCCTTACCCTTGCTTTTACCCTTAAGCTTACCCTTACCCTTACCCTTACCCTTACCCTTACCCTTACCCTTACCCTTACCCTTACCCTTAACCTTACCCTTACCCTTACCCTTACCCTTACCCTTACCCTTACCCTTACCCTTACCTTTACCCTTACCCTTACCCTTACCCTTACCCTTACCCTTACCCTTACCCTTACCCTTACCCTTACCCTTACCCTAACCCTTGCTTTTACCCTTAGGCTTACCCTTAACTTTACCCTTTCCCTTACCCTTACCCTTACCCTTACCCTTACCCTTGCTTTTAAGGGTAAGAGTAAGGGTAAGGGTAAGGGTAAGGGTAAGCTTAAGGGTAAAAGCAAGGGTAAGGGTAAGGGTAAGGGTAAGGGTAAGCCTAAGGGTAAAAGCAAGGGTAAGGGTAAGGGTAAGGGTAAGCTTAAGGGTAAAAGCAAGGGTAAGGGTAAGGGTAAGGGTAAGGGTAAGGGTAAGGGTAAGCTTAAGGGTAAAAGCAAGGGTGAGGGTAAGGGTAAGGGTAAGGGTAAGGGTAAGGGTAAGGGTAAGGGTAAGGGTAAGGGTAAGCTTAAGGGTAAAAGCAAGGGTAAGGGTACGGGTAAGGGTAAGGGTAAGGGTAAGGGTAAGGGTAAGGGTAAGGGTAAGCTTAAGGGTAAAAGCAAGGGTAAGGGTAAGGGTAAGGGTAAGGGTAAGGGTAAAGGTAAGGGTAAGCCTAAGGGTAAAAGCAAGGGTAAGGGTAAGTGTAAGGGTAAGGGTAAGGGTTAGGGTAAGGGTAAGGGTAAGGGTAAGGGTAAGGGTAAGGGTAAGGGTAAGGGTAAGGGTAAGGGTAAGGGTAAGGGTAAGGGTAAGGGTAAGGGTAAGGGTAAGGGTAAGGGTAAGGGTAAGGGTAAGCTTAAGGGTAAAAGCAAGGGTAAGGGTAAGGGAAAGGGTAAGGGTAAGCCTAAGGGTAAAAGCAAGGGTAAGGGTAAGGGTAAGGGTAAGAGTAAGGGTAAGCTTAAGGGTAAAAGCAAGAGTAAGGGTAAGGGTAAGGGTAAGGGTAAGGGTAAGGGTAAGGGTAAGCTTAAGTGTAAAAGCAAGCGTAAGGGTATAGGTAAGGGTAAGGGTAAGGGTAAGGGTAAGGGTAAGGGTAAGGGTAAGGGTAAAGGTAAGAGTAAGCCTAAGGGTAAAAGCAAGGGTAAGGGTAAGGGTAAGGGTAAGGGTAAGGGTAAGGGTAAGGTTAAGGGTAAGAGTAAGGGTAAGCTTAAGGGTAAAAGCAAGGGTAAGGGTAAGGGTAAGGGTAAGGGTAAGGGTAAGGGTAAGGGTAAGGGTAAGGGTAAGGGTAAGGGTAAGGGTAAGGGTAAGCTTAAGGGTAAGGGTAAGGGTAAGGGTAAGGGTAAGCTTAAGGGTAAAAGCAAGGGTAAGGGTAAGGGTAAGGGTAAGGGTAAGCTTAAGGGTAAAAGCAAGGGTAAGGGTAAGGGTAA
This sequence comes from Myrrha octodecimguttata, assembly GCA_958510865.1. Classification (NCBI taxonomy): domain Eukaryota; kingdom Metazoa; phylum Arthropoda; class Insecta; order Coleoptera; family Coccinellidae; genus Myrrha; species Myrrha octodecimguttata. The sequence continues at coordinate 72,506 of CAUEHS010000945.1, forward strand.
GGGTAAGGGTAAGGGTAAGGGTAGGGGTAAGGGTAAGGGTAAGGGTAAGCTTAAGGGTAAGGGTAAGGGTAAGGGTAAGGGTAAGCTTAAGGGTAAAAGCAAGGGTAAGGGTAAGGGTAAGGGTAAGGGTAAGGGTAAGGGTAAGCTTAAGGGTAAGGGTAAGGGTAAGGGTAAGGGTAAGCTTAAGGGTAAAAGCAAGGGTAAGGGTAAGGGTGAGGGTAAGGGTAAGGGTAAGGGTGAGGGTAAGCTTAAGGGTAAGGGTAAGGGTAAGGGTAAGGGTAAGCTTAAGGGTAAAAGCAAGGGTAAGGGTAAGGGTAAGGGTAAGGGTAAGGGTAAGGGTAAGGGTAAGGGTAAGGGTAAGGATAAGGGAAAGCTTAAGGGTAAGGGTAAGGGTAAGGGTAAGCTTAAGGGTAAAAGCAAGGGTAAGGGTAAGGGTAAGGGTAAGGGTAAGGGTAAGCTTAAGGGTAAAAGCAAGGGTAAGGGTAAGGGTAAGGGTAAGGGTAAGGGTAAGGGTAAGGGTAAGGGTAAGGGTAAGGGTAAGGGTAAGGGTAAGGGTAAGGGTAAGGGTAAGGGTAAGCTTAAGGGTAAGGGTAAGGGTAAGGGTAAGGGTAAGCTTGAGGGTAAAAGCAAGGGTAAGGGTAAGGGTAAGGGTAAGGGTAAGGGTAAAGGTAAGGGTAAGCCTAAGGGTAAAAGCAAGGATAAGGGTAAGGGTAAGGGTAAGGGTAAGGGTAAGGGTAAGGGTAAGGGTAAGGGTAAGCTTAAGGGTAAAAGCAAGGGTAAGGGTAAGTGTAAGGGTAAGGGTAAGGGTAAGGGTAAGGGTAAGGGTAAGGGTAAGGGTAAGGGTAAGGGTAAGGGTAAGGGTAAGGGTAAGGGTAAGCTTAAGGGTAAAAGCAAGGGTAAGGGTAAGGGTAAGGGTGAGGGTAAGGGTAAGGGTAAGGGTAAGGGTAAGGGTAAGCTTAAGGGTAAAAGCAAGGGTAAGGGTAAGGGTAAGTGTAAGGGTAAGGGTAAGGGTTAGGGTAAGGGTAAAGGTAAGGGTAAGCCTAAGGGTAAAAGCAAGGGTAAGGGTTAGGGTAAGGGTAAGGGTAAGGGTAAGGGTAAGGGTAAGGGTAAGGGTAAGGGTAAGGGTAAGGGTAAGGGTAAGAGTAAGGGTAAGGGTAAGGGTAAGCTTAAGGGTAAAAGCAAGGGTAAGGGTAAGGGTAAGGGTAAGGGTAAGCCTAAGGGTAAAAGCAAGGGTAAGGGTAAGGGTAAGGGTAAGGGTAAGGGTAAGCTTAAGGGTAAAAGCAAGGGTAAGGGTAAGGGTAAGGGTAAGGGTAAGGGTAAGCTTAAGGGTAAAAGCAAGGGTAAGGGTAAGGGTAAGGGTAAGGGTAAGGGTAAGGGTAAGGGTAAGGGTAAGGGTAAGGGTAAGGGTAAAGGTAAGGGTAAGCCTAAGGGTAAAAGCAAGGGTCAGGGTAAGGGTAAGGGTAAGGGTAAGGGTAAGGGTAAGGGTAAGGGTAAGCTTAAGGGTAAAAGCAAGGGTAAGGGTAAGGGTAAGGGTAAGGGTAAGGGTAAAGGTAAGGGTAAGGGTAAGGGTAAGGGTAAGGGTAAGGGTAAGCTTAAGGGTAAAAGCAAGGGTAAGGGTAAGGGTAAGGGTAAGGGTAAGGGTAAGGGTAAGGGTAAGGGTAAGCTTAAGGGTAAAAGCAAGGGTAAGGGTAAGGGTAAGGGTAAGGGTAAGGGTAAGGGTAAGGGTAAGGGTAAGGGTAAGGGTAAGGGTAAAGGTAAGGGTAAGCCTAAGGGTAAAAGCAAGGGTCAGGGTAAGGGTAAGGGTAAGGGTAAGGGTAAGGGTAAGGGTAAGGGTGAGGGTAAGCTTAAGGGTAAAAGCAAGGGTAAGGGTAAGGGTAAGGGTAAGGGTAAGGGTAAGGGTAAGGGTAAGGGTAAGGGTAAGGGTAAGGGTAAGGGTAAGGGTAAGCTTAAGGGTAAAAGCAAGGGTAAGGGTAAGGGTAAGGGTAAGGGTAAGGGTAAGGGTAAGGGTAAGGGTAAGGGTAAGGGTAAGGGTAAGGGTAAAGGTAAGGGTAAGGGTAAGGGTAAGGGTAAGGGTAAGGGTAAGGGTAAGCTTAAGGGTAAAAGCAAGGGTAAGGGTTAGGGTAAGGGTAAGGGTAAGGGTAAGGGTAAGGGTAAGGGTAAGCTTAAGGGTAAAAGCAAGGGTAAGGGTAAGGGTAAGGGTAAGGGTAAGGGTAAGGGTAAGGGTAAGGGTAAGGGTAAGGGTAAGGGTAAGGGTAAGGGTAAGGGTAAGGGTAAGGGTAAGGGTAAGGGTAAGCTTAAGGGTAAAAGCAAGGGTAAGGGTAAGGGTAAGGGTAAGGGTAAGGGTAAGGGTAAGGGTAAGCTTAAGGGTAAAAGCAAGGGTAAGGGTAAGGGTAAGGGTAAGGGTAAGGGTTAGGGTAAGGGTAAAGGTAACGGTAAGCCTAAGGGTAAAAGCAAGGGTAAGGGTAAGGGTAAGGGTAAGGGTAAGGGTGAGGGTAAGGGTAAGGGTAAGGGTAAGGGTAAGGGTAAGAGTAAGGGTAAGGGTAAGGGTAAGCTTAAGGGTAAGCTTAAGGGTAAAAGCAAGGGTAAGGGTAAGGGTAAGGGTAAGGGTAAGCCTAAGGGTAAGCCTAAGGGTAAAAGCAAAGGTAAGGGTAAGGGTAAGGGTAAGGGTAAGCTTAAGGGTAAAAGCAAGGGTAAGGGTAAGGGTAAGGGTAAGGGTAAGGGTAAGGGTAAGCTTAAGGGTAAAAGCAAGGGTAAGGGTAAGGGTAAGGGTAAGGGTAAGGGTAAGGGTAAGGGTAAAGGTAAGGGTAAGCCTAAGGGTAAAAGCAAGGGTAAGAGTAAGGGTAAGGGTAAGGGTAAGGGTAAGCTTAAGGGTAAAAGCAAGGGTAAGGGTAAGGGTAAGGGTAAGGGTAAGGGTAAGGGTAAGGGTAAGGGTAAGGGTAAGGGTAAGGGTAAGGGTAAGGGTAAGCTTAAGGGTAAAAGCAAGGGTAAGGGTAAGGGTAAGGGTAAGGGTAAGGGTAAGGGTAAGGGTAAGGGTAAGGGTAAGGGTAAGGGTAAGGGTAAGGGTAAGGGTAAGGGTAAGGGTAAGGGTAAGGGTAAGGGTAAGGGTAAGGGTAAGGGTAAGGGTAAGGGTAAGCTAAAGGGTAAAAGCAAGGGTAAGGGTTAGGGTAAGGGTAAGGGTAAGGGTAAGGGTAAGGGTAAGGGTAAGGGTAAGGGTAAGGGTAAGCTTAAGGGTAAAAGCAAGGGTAAGGGTAAGGGTAAGGGTAAGGGTAAGGGTAAGGGTAAGGGTAAGGGTAAGGGTAAGGGTAAGGGTAAGGGTAAAGGTAAGGGTAAGCCTAAGGGTAAAAGCAAGGGTAAGGGTAAGGGTAAGGGTAAGGGTAAGGGTAAGGGTAAGGGTAAGGGTAAGCTTTAGGGTATAAGCAAGGGTAAGGGTAAGGGTAAGGGTGAGGGTAAGGGTAAGGGTAAGGGTAAGGGTAAGGGTAAGCTTAAGGGTAAAAGCAAGGGTAAGGGTAAGGGTAAGGGTAAGGGTAAGGGTAAGGGTAAGGGTAAGGGTAAGGGTAAGGGTAAGGGTAAGCTTAAGGGTAAAAGCAAGGGTAAGGGTAAGGGTAAGGGTAAGGGTAAGGGTAAGGGTAAGGGTAAGGGTAAGGGTAAGGGTAAGGGTAAGGGTAAGGGTAAGGGTAAGGGTAAGGGTAAGGGTAAGGGTAAGGATAAGGGTAAAGGTAAGGGTAAGCCTAAGGGTAAAAGCAAGGGTAAGGGTAAGGGTAAGGGTAAGGGTAAGGGTAAGGGTAAGGGTAAGGGTAAGGGTAAGGGTAAGGGTAAGTGTAAGGGTAAGCTTAAGGGTAAAAGCAAGGGTAAGGGTAAGGGTAAGGGTAAGGGTAAGCCTAAGGGTAAAAGCAAGGGTAAGGGTAAGGGTAAGGGTAAGGGTAAGGGTAAGCTTAAGGGTAAAAGCAAGGGTAAGGGTAAGGGTAAGGGTAAGGGTAAGGGTAAGGGTAAGCTTAAGGGTAAAAGCAAGGGTAAGGGTAAGGGTAAGGGTAAGGGTAAGGGTAAGGGTAAGGGTAAGGGTAAGGGTAAAGGTAAGGGTAAGCCTAAGGGTAAAAGCAAGGGTAAGGGTAAGGGTAAGGGTAAGGGTAAGGGTAAGGGTAAGGGTAAGGGTAAGGGTAAGGGTAAGGGTAAGGGTAAGGGTAAGGGTAAGGGTAAGGGTAAGGGTAAGGGTAAGCTTAAGGGTAAAAGCAAGGGTAAGGGTAAGGGTAAGGGTATGGGTAAGGGTAAGGGTAAGGGTAAGCTTAAGGGTAAAAGCAAGGGTAAGGGTAAGGGTAAGGGTAAGGGTAAGGGTAAGGGTAAGGGTAAGGGTAAGGGTAAGGGTAAGCTTAAGGGTAAAAGCAAGGGTAAGGGTAAGGGTAAGGGTAAGGGTAAGCTTAAGGGTAAAAGCAAGGGTAAGGGTAAGGGTAAGGGTAAGGGTAAGGGTAAGGGTAAGGGTAAGGGTAAGGGTAAAGGTAAGGGTAAGCCTAAGGGTAAAAGCAAGGGTAAGGGTAAGGGTAAGGGTAAGGGTAAGGGTAAGGGTAAGGGTAAGGGTAAGGGTAAGGGTAAGGGTAAGGGTAAGGGTAAGGGTAAGGGTAAGGGTAAGGGTAAGGGTAAGGGTAAGGGTAAGGGTAAGCTTAAGGGTAAAAGCAAGGGTGAGGGTAAGGGTAAGGGTAAGGGTAAGGGTAAGGGTAAGGGTAAGGGTAAGGGTAAGGGTAAGGGTAAGGGTAAGGGTAAGGGTAAGGGTAAGGGTAAGGGTAAGGGTAAGGGTAAGGGTAAGGGTAAGGGTAAGGGTAAGGGTAAGCCTAAGGGTAAAAGCAAGGGTAAGGGTAAGGGTAAGGGTAAGGGTAAGGGTAAGGGTAAGGGTAAGCTTAAGGGTAAAAGCAAGGGTAAGGGTAAGGATAAGGGTAAGGGTAAGGGTAAGGGTAAGCTTAAGGGTAAAAGCAAGGGTAAGGGTAAGGGTAAGGGTAAGGGTAAGGGTAAGGGTAAGGGTAAAGGTAAGGGTAAGCCTAAGGGTAAAAGCAAGGGTATGGGTAAGGGTAAGGGTAAGGGTAAGGGTAAGGGTAAGGGTAAGGGTAAGGGTAAGGGTAAGGGTAAGGGTAAGGGTAAGGGTAAGGGTAAGGGTAAGGGTAAGGGTAAGCTTAAGGGTAAAAGCAAGGGTAAGGGTAAGGGTAAGGGTAAGGGTAAGGGTAAGGGTAAGGGTAAGGGTAAGGGTAAGGGTAAGCTTAAGGGTAAAAGCAAGGGTAAGGGTAAGGGTAAGGGTAAGGGTAAGGGTAAGGGTAAGGGTAAGGGTAAGGGTAAGGGTAAGGGTAAGGGTAAGGGTAAGCTTAAGGGTAAAAGCAAGGGTAAGGGTAAGGGTAAGGGTAAGGGTAAGGGTAAGGGTAAGGGTAAGGGTAAGGGTAAGGGTAAGGGTAAGCTTAAGGGTAAAAGCAAGGGTAAGGGTAAGGGTAAGGGTAAGGGTAAGCCTAAGGGTAAAAGCAAGGGTAAGGGTAAGGGTAAGGGTAAGGGTAAGGGTAAGCTTAAGGGTAAAAGCAAGGGTAAGGGTAAGGGTAAGGGTAAGGGTAAGGGTAAGGGTAAGCTTAAGGGTAAAAGCAAGGGTAAGGGTAAGGGTAAGGGTAAGGGTAAGGGTAAGGGTAAGGGTAAGGGTAAGGGTAAGGGTAAGGGTAAGGGTAAGCTTAAGGGTAAAAGCAAGGGTAAGGGTAAGGGTAAGGGTAAGGGTAAGGGTAAGGGTAAGGGTAAGGGTAAGGGTAAGGGTAAGGGTAAGGGTAAGGGTAAGCTTAAGGGTAAAAGCAAGGGTAAGGGTAAGGGTAAGGGTATGGGTAAGGGTAAGGGTAAGGGTAAGCTTAAGGGTAAAAGCAAGGGTAAGGGTAAGGGTAAGGGTAAGGGTAAGGGTAAGGGTAAGGGTAAGGGTAAGGGTAAGCTTAAGGGTAAAAGCAAGGGTAAGGGTAAGGGTAAGGGTAAGGGTAAGCTTAAGGGTAAAAGCAAGGGTAAGGGTAAGGGTAAGGGTAAGGGTAAGGGTAAGGGTAAGGGTAAGGGTAAGGGTAAGGGTAAAGGTAAGGGTAAGCCTAAGGGTAAAAGCAAGGGTAAGGGTAAGGGTAAGGGTAAGGGTAAGGGTAAGGGTAAGGGTAAGGGTAAGGGTAAGGGTAAGGGTAAGGGTAAGGGTAAGGGTAAGGGTAAGCTTAAGGGTAAAAGCAAGGGTGAGGGTAAGGGTAAGGGTAAGGGTAAGGGTAAGGGTAAGGGTAAGGGTAAGGGTAAGGGTAAGGGTAAGGGTAAGGGTAAGGGTAAGGGTAAGTGTAAGGGTAAGCCTAAGGGTAAAAGCAAGGGTAAGGGTAAGGGTAAGGGTAAGGGTAAGGGTAAGCTTAAGGGTAAAAGCAAGGGTAAGGGTAAGGATAAGGGTAAGGGTAAGGGTAAGGGTAAGCTTAAGGGTAAAAGCAAGGGTAAGGGTAAGGGTAAGGGTAAGGGTAAGGGTAAGGGTAAGGGTAAAGGTAAGGGTAAGCCTAAGGGTAAAAGCAAGGGTATGGGTAAGGGTAAGGGTAAGGGTAAGGGTAAGGGTAAGGGTAAGGGTAAGGGTAAGGGTAAGGGTAAGGGTAAGGGTAAGGGTAAGGGTAAGGGTAAGGGTAAGGGTAAGGGTAAGGGTAAGGGTAAGCTTAAGGGTAAAAGCAAGGGTAAGGGTAAGGGTAAGGGTAAGGGTAAGGGTAAGGGTAAGGGTAAGGGTAAGGGTAAGGGTAAGCTTAAGGGTAAAAGCAAGGGTAAGGGTAAGGGTAAGGGTAAGGGTAAGGGTAAGGGTAAGGGTGAGGGTAAGGGTAAGGGTAAGGGAAAGGGTAAGCTTAAGGGTAAAAGCAAGGGTAAGGGTAAGGGTAAGGGTAAGGGTAAGGGTAAGGGTAAGGGTAAGGGTAAGGGTAAGGGTAAGGGTAAGGGTAAGCTTAAGGGTAAAAGCAAGGGTAAGGGTAAGGGTAAGGGTAAGGGTAAGGGTAAGGGTAAGCCTAAGGGTAAAAGCAAGGGTAAGGGTAAGGGTAAAAGCAAGGGTAAGGGTAAGGGTAAGGGTAAGGGTAAAGGTAAGGGTAAGGGTAAGGGTAAGGGTAAGGGTAAGCTTAAGGGTAAAAGCAAGGGTAAGGGTAAGGGTAAGGGTAAGGGTAAGGGTAAGTGTAAGCTTAAGGGTAAAAGCAAGAGTAAGGGTAAGGGTAAGGGTAAAGGTAAGGGTAAGCCTTAGGGTAAAAGCAAGGGTAAGGGTAAGGGTAAGGGTAAGGGTAAGGGTAAGGGTAAGGGTAAGGGTAAGGGTAAGGGTAAGGGTAAGGGTAAGGGTAAGGGTAAGCTTAAGGGTAAAAGCAAGGGTAAGGGTAAGGGTAAGGGTAAGGGTAAGGGTAAGGGTAAGGGTAAGGGTAAGGGTAAGCTTAAGGGTAAAAGCAAGGGTAAGGGTAAGGGTAAGGGTAAGGGTAAGGGTAAGGGTAAGGGTAAGGGTAAGGGTAAGGGTAAGCTTAAGGGTAAAAGCAAGGGTAAGGGTTAGGGTAAGGGTAAGGGTAAGGGTAAGGGTAAGGGTAAGGGTAAGCTTAAGGGTAAAAGCAAGGGTAAGGGTTAGGGTAAGGGTAAGGGTAAGGGTAAGGGTAAGCTTGAGGGTAAAAGCAAGGGTAAGGGTAAGGGTAAGGGTAAGGGTAAAGGTAAGGGTAAGCCTAAGGGTAAAAGCAAGGGTAAGGGTAAGGGTAAGGGTAAGGGTGAGGGTAAGGGTAAGGGTAAGGGTAAGCTTAAGGGTAAAAGCAAGGGTAAGGGTAAGGGTAAGGGTAAGGGTAAGGGTAAGGGTAAGGGTAAGCTTAAGGGTAAAAGCAAGGGTAAGGGTAAGGGTAAGGGTAAGGGTAAGGGTAAGGGTAAGGGTAAGGGTAAGGGTAAAGGTTAGGGTAAGCCTAAGGGTAAAAGCAAGGGTAAGGGTAAAGGTAAGGGTAAGGGTAAGGGTAAGGGTAAGGGTAAGCTTAAGGGTAAAAGCAAGGGTAAGGGTAAGGGTAAGGGTAAGGGTAAGCCTAAGGGTAAAACAAGGGTAAGGGTAAGGGTAAGGGAAAGGGTAAGGGTAAGCTTAAGGGTAAAAGCAAGGGTAAGGGTAAGGGTAAGGGTGAGGGTAAGGGTAAGCTTAAGGGTTAAAGCAAGGGTAAGGGTAAGGGTAAGGGTAAGGGTAAGGGTAAGGGTAAATGTAAGGGTAAGCCTAAGGGTAAAAGCAAGGGTAAGGGTAAGGGTAAGGGTAAGGGTAAGGGTAAGGGTAAGGGTAAGGGTAAGGGTAAGGGTAAGGGTAAGGGTAAGGGTAAGGGTAAGGGTAAGGGTAAGGGTAAGGGTAAGGGTAAGGGTAAGGGTAAGGGTAAGGGTAAGGGTAAGGGTAAGGGTAAGCTTAAGGGTAAAAGCAAGGGTAAGGGTAAGGGTAAGGGTAAGGGTAAGGGAAGGGTAAGGGTAAGGGTAAGGGTAAGGGTATGGGTAAGCTTAAGGGTAAAAGCAAGGGTAAGGGTAAGGGTAAGGGTGAGGGTAAGGGTAAGGGTAAGGGTAAGGGTAAGCTTAAGGGTAAAAGCAAGGGTAAGGGTAAGGGTAAGGGTAAGGGTAAGGGTAAGGGTAAGGGTAAGGGTAAGGGTAAGCTTAAGGGTAAAAGCAAGGGTAAGGGTAAGGGTAAGGGTAAGGGTAAGGGTATGGGTAAGGGTAAGGGTAAAGGTAAGGGTAAGCCTAAGGGTAAAAGCAAGGGTAAGGGTAAGGGTTAGGGTAAGGGTAAGGGTAAGGGTAAGGGTAAGGGTAAGGGTAAGGGTAAGGGTAAGGGTAAGTGTAAGGGTAAGGGTAAGGGTAAGCTTAAGGGTAAAAGCAAGGGTAAGGGTAAGGGTAAGGGTAAGGGTAAGGGTAAGGGTAAGGGTAAGGGTAAGGGTAAGGGTAAGCTTAAGGGTAAGGGTAAGGGTAAGGGTAAAGGTAAGGGTAAGCCTAAGGGTAAAAGCAAGGGTAAGGGTAAGGGTTAGGGTAAGGGTAAGGGTAAGGGTAAGGGTAAGGGTAAGGGTAAGGGTAAGTGTAAGGGTAAGGGTAAGGGTAAGCTTAAGGGTAAAAGCAAGGGTAAGGGTAAGGGTAAGGGTAAGGGTAAGGGTTAGGGTAAGGGTAAGGGTAAGGGTAAGGGTAAGGGTAAGGGTAAGGGTAAGCTTAAGGGTAAGGGTAAGGGTAAGGGTAAGGGTAAGCCTAAGGGTAAAAGCAAGGGTAAGGGTAAGGGTAAGGGTAAGGGTAAGGGTAAGCTTAAGGGTAAAAGCAAGGGTAAGGGTAAGGGTAAGGGTAAGGGTAAGGGTAAGCTTAAGGGTAAAAGCAAGGGTAAGGGTAAGGGTAAGGGTAAGGGTAAGGGTAAGGGTAAAGGTGAGGGTAAGCCTAAGGGTAAAAGCAAGGGTAAGGGTAAGGGTAAGGGTAAGGGTAAGGGTAAGGGTAAGGGTAAGGGTAAGGGTAAGCTTAAGGGTAAAAGCAAGGGTAAGGGTAAGGGTAAGGGTAAGGGTAAGGGTAAGGGTAAGGGTAAGGGTAAGGGTAAGGGTAAGGGTAAGGGTAAGGGTAAGGGTAAGGGTAAGGGTAAGGGTAAGGGTAAGGGTAAGGGTAAGGGTAAGGGTAAGGGTAAGGGTAAGGGTAAGGGTAAGGGTAAGGGTAAGGGTAAGCTTAAGGGTAAAAGCAAGGGTGAGGGTAAGGGTAAGGGTAAGGGTAAGGGTAAGGGTAAGGGTAAGGGTAAGGGTAAGGGTAAGGGTAAGGGTAAGGGTAAGGGTAAGCTTAAGGGTAAAAGCAAGGGTAAGGGTAAGGGTAAGGGTAAGGGTAAGGGTAAGGGTAAGGGTAAGGGTAAGGGTAAAGGTAAGGGTAAGCCTAAGTGTAAAAGCAAGGGTAAGGGTAAGGGTAAGGGTAAGGGTAAGAGTAAGGGTAAGCTTAAGGGTAAAAGCAAGGGTAAGGGTAAGGGTAAGGGTAAGGGTAAGGGTAAGGGTAAGGGTAAGGGTAAGGGTGAGCTTAAGGGTAAGGATAAGGGTAAGGGTAAAAGCAAGGGTAAGGGTAAGGGTAAGGGTAAGGGTAAGGGTAAGCTTAAAGGTAAAAGCAAGGGTAAGGGTAAGGGTAAGGGTAAGGGTAAGGGTAAGGGTAAGGGTAAGGGTAAGGGTAAGCTTAAGGGTAAGGGTAAGGGTAAGGGTAAGCTTAAGGGTAAAAGCAAGGGTAAGGGTAAGGGTAAGGGTAAGGGTAAGGGTAAGGGTAAGGTTGAGGGTAAGGGTAAGGGTAAGGGTAAGCTTAAGGGTAAAAGCAAGGGTAAGGGTAAGGGTAAGGGTAAGGGTAAGGGTAAGGGTAAGGGTAAGGGTAAGGGTAAGGGTAAGCTTAAGGGTAAAAGCAAGGGTAAGGGTAAGGGTAAGGGTAAGGGTAAGGGTAAGGGTAAGGGTAAGGGTAAGGGTAAGGGTAAAGGTAAGGGTAAGCCTAAGGGTAAAAGCAAGGGTAAGGGTAAGGGTGAGGGTAAGGGAAAGGGTAAGAGTAAGGGTAAGGGTAAGGGTAAGGGTAAGCTAAAGGGTAAAAGCAAGGGTAAGGGTAAGGGTAAGGGTAAGGGTAAGCCTAAGGGTAAAAGCAAGGGTAAGGGTAAGGGTAAGGGTAAGGGTAAGGGTAAGCTTAAGGGTAAAAGCAAGGGTAAGGGTAAGGGTAAGGGTAAGGGTAAGCTTAAGGGTAAAAGCAAGGGTGAGGGTAAGGGTAAGGGTAAGGGTAAGGGTAAGGGTAAGGGTAAGGGTAAGGGTAAGCTTAAGGGTAAAAGCAAGGGTAAGGGTAAGGGTAAGGGTAAGGGTAAGGGTAAGGGTAAGGGTAAGGGTAAGGGTAAGGGTAAAGGTAAGGGTAAGGGTTAGGGTAAGGGTGAGGGTAAGGGTAAGGGTAAGGGTAAGGGTAAGGGTAAGGGTAAGGGTAAGCTTAAGGGTAAAAGCAAGGGTAAGGGTAAGGGTAAGGGTAAGGGTAAGCCTAAGGGTAAAAGCAAGGGTAAGGGTAAGGGTAAGGGTAAGGGTAAGGGTAAGCTTAAAGGTAAAAGCAAGGGTAAGGTTAAGGGTAAGGGAAAGGGTAAGAGTAAGGGTAAGCTTAAGGGTAAAAGCAAGGGTAAGGATAAGGGTAAGGGTAAGGGTAAGGGTAAGGGTAAGGGTAAGGGTAAAGGTAAGGGTAAGCCTAAGGGTAAAAGCAAGGGTAAGGGTAAGGGTAAGGGTAAGGGTAAGGGTAAGGGTAAGGGTAAGGGTAAGGGTAAGGGTAAGGGTAAGGGTAAGGGTAAGGGTAAGGGTAAGGGTAAGGGTAAGGGTAAGCTTAAGGGTAAAAGCAAGGGTAAGGGTAAGGGTAAGGGTAAGGGTAAGGGTAAGGGTAAGGGTAAGGGTAAAGGTAAGGGTAAGCCTAAGGGTAAAAGCAAGGGTAAGGGTAAGGGTAAGGGTAAGGGTAAGGGTAAGGGTAAGGGTAAGGGTAAGGGTAAGGGTAAGCTTAAGGGTAAAAGCAAGGGTAAGGGTAAGGGTAAGGGTAAGGGTAAGGGTAAGGGTAAGGGTAAGGGTAAGCTTAAGGGTAAAAGCAAGGGTAAGGGTAAGGGTAAGGGTAAGGGTAAGGGTAAGGGTAAGGGTAAGGGTAAGGGTAATGGTAAGGGTAAGCTTTAGGGTAAAAGCAAGGGTAAGGGTAAGGGTAAGGGTAAGGGTAAGGGTAAGGGTAAGGGTAAGGGTAAGGGTAAGGTTAAGCTTAAGGGTAAAAGCAAGGGTAAGGGTAAGGGTAAGGGTAAGGGTAAGGGTAAGGGTAAGGGTAAGGGTAAGGGTAAGGGTAAAGGTAAGGGTAAGCCTAAGGGTAAATGCAAGGGTAAGGGTAAGGGTAAGGGTAAGGGTAAGGGTAAGCTTAAGGGTAAAAGCAAGGGTAAGGGTAAGGGTAAGGGTAAGGGTAAGGGTAAGGGTAAGGGTAAGGTTAAGCTTAAGGGTAAGGAAAAGGGTAAGGGTAAGGGTAAGCTTAAGGGTAAAAGCAAGGGTAAGGGTAAGGGTAAGGGTAAGGGTAAGGGTAAGCTTAAGGGTAAAAGCAAGGGTAAGGGTAAGGGTAAGGGTAAGGGTAAGGGTAAGGGTGAGGGTAAGCTTAAGGGTAAAAGCAAGGGTAAGGGTAAGGGTAAGGGTAAGGGTAAAGGTAAGGGTAAGCCTAAGGGTAAAGGGTAAGGGTAAGGGTAAAGTTAAGGGTAAGGGTAAGGGTAAGGGTAAGGGTAAGGGAAAGGGTAAGGGTAAGGGTAAGGGTAAGGGTAAGGGTGAGGGTAAGGGTAAGGGGTAAGGGTAAGCTTAAGGGTAAAAGCAAGGGTAAGGGTAAGGGTAAGGGTAAGCCTTACCCTTACCCTCACCCTTACCCTTGCTTTTACCCTTAAGCTTACCCTTACCCTTACCCTTACCCTCACCCTTACCCTTACCCTTACCCTTGCTTTTACCCTTAGGCTTACCCTTACCCTTACCCTTACCCTTACCCTTGCTTTTACCCTTAAGCTTACCCTTACCCTTACCCTTACCCTTACCCTTACCCTTACCCTTACCCTTACCCTTACCCTTACCCTTACCCTTACCCTTACCCTTACCCTTACCCTTACCCTTGCTTTTACCCTTAGGCTTACCCTTACCTTTACCCTTACCCTTACCCTTACCCTTACCCTTGCTTTTACCCTTAAGCTTACCCTTACCCTTACCCTTACCCTTACCCTTACCCTTACCCTTACCCTTACCCTTACCCTTACCCTTACTTTTACCCTCAAGCTTACCCTTACCCTTACCCTTACCCTTACCCTTACCCTTACCCTTACCCTTACCCTTGCTTTTCCCCTTAAGCTTACCCTTACCCTTACCCTTACCCTTACCCTTAAGCTTACCCTTACCCTTACACTTACCCTTACCCTTACCCTTACCCTTACCCTTGCTTTTACCCTTAAGCTTACCCTTACCCTTACCCTTACCCTTACCCTTACCCTTGCTTTTACCCTTAAGCTTACCCTTACCCTTACCCTTACCCTTACCCTTAAGCTAACCCTTACCCTTACCCTTACCCTTACCCTCACCCTTACCCTTACCCTTACCCTTACCCTTACCCTTACCCTTACCCGTTCCCTTACCCTTACCCTTGCTTTTACCCTTAAGCTTACCCTTACCCTTACCCTTACCCTTACCCTTAAGCTTACCCTTACCCTTACCCTTACCCTTACCCTTACCCCTGCTTTTACCCTTAAGCTTACCCTTACCCTTACCCTTACCCTTACCCTTAAGCTTACCCTTACCCTTACCCTTACCCTTACCCTTACCCTTACCCTTGCTTTTACCCTTAAGCTTACCCTTACCCTTACCCTTACCCTTACCCTTAAGCTTACCCTTACCCTTACCCTTACCCTTACCCTTACCCTTACCCTTACCCTTACCCTTACCCTTGCTTTTACCCTTAAGCTTACCCTTACCCTTACCCTTACCCTTACCCTTACCCTTGCTTTTACCCTTGAGCTTACCCTTACCCTTACCCTTACCCTTACCCTTAAGCTTACCCTTACCCTTACCCTTACCCTTACCCTTACCCTTACCCTTACCCTTACCCTTACCCTTGCTTTTACCCTTAAGCTTACCCTTACCCTTACCCTTACCCTTACCCTTACCCTTACCCTTACCCTTACCCTTACCCTTACCCTACCCTTACCCTTGCTTTTACCCTTAGGCTTACCCTTACCTTTACCCTTACCCTTACCCTTACCCTTACCCTTACCCTTACCCTTACCCTTACCCTTGCTTTTACCCCTAAGCTTACCCTTACCCTTACCCTTTCCCTTACCTTACCCTTACCCTTGCTTTTACCTTTAAGCTTACCCTTACCCTTACCCTTACCCTTACCCTTACCCTTGCTTTTACCCTTAGGCTTACCCTTACCCTTACCCTTACCCTTACCCTTGCTTTTACCCTTAAGCTTACCCTTACCCTTACCCTTACCCTTACCCTTACCCTTACCCTTACCCTTACCCTTACCCTTACCCTTACCCTTACCCTTACCCTTACCCTTACCCTTACCCTTACCTTTACCCTTACCCTTACCCTTACCCTTACCCTTACCCTTACCCTTACCCTTACCCTTGCTTTTACCCTTAAGCTTACCCTTACCCTTACCCCTACCCTTACCATTACCCTTACCCTCACCCTTGCTTTTACCCTTAAGCTTACCCTTACCCTAACCCTTACCCTTACCCTTACCCTTACCCTTACCCTTGCTTTTACCCTTAAGCTTACCCTTACCCTTACCCTTACCCTTACTCTTACCCTTACCTTTACCCTTACCCTTACCCTTACCCTTGCTTTTACCCTTAGGCTTACCCTTACCTTTACCCTTACCCTTACCCTTACCCTTACCCTTACCCTTACCCTTACCCTTACCCTTGCTTTTACCCTTAAGCTTACCCTTACCCTTACCCTTACCCTTAGCCTTACCCTTACCCTTACCCTTACCCTTACCCTTACCCTTGCTTTTACCCTTAAGCTTACCCTTACCCTTACCCTTACCCTTACCCTTACCCTTACCCTTACCCTTACCCTTACCCTTACCCTTACCCTTACCCTTGCCCTTACCCTTACCCTTGCTTTTACCCTGAAGCTTACCCTTACCCTTACCCTTACCCTTACTCTTAAGCTTACCCTTACCCTTACCCTTACCCTTACCCTTACCCTTACCCTTACCCTTACCCTTGCTTTTACCCTTAAGCTTACCCTCACCCTTACCCTTACCCTTACCCTTACCCTTACCCTTACCCTCACCCTTGCTTTTACCCTTAAGCTTACCCTTACCCTTACCCTTACCCTTACCCTTACCCTTACCCTTACCCTTACCCTTACCCTTACCCTTACCCTTACCCTTACCCTTACCCTTACCCTTACCCTTACCCTTACCTTTGCTTTTACCCTTAAGCTTACCCTTACCCTTACCCTTACCCTTACCCTTACCCTTACCCTTACCCTTACCCTTACCCTTACCCTTACCCTTACCCTTACCCTTACCCTTGCTTTTACCCTTAGGCTTACCCTTACCTTTACCCTTACCCTTACCCTTACCCTTACCCTTACCCTTACCCTTACCCTTGCTTTTACCCTTAAGCTTACCCTTACCCTTACCCTTACCCTTACCCTTACCCTTACCCTTGTTTTTACCCTTAAGCTTACCCTTACCCTTACCCTTACCCTTACCCTTACCCTTGCTTTTACCCTTAGGCTTACCCTTACCCTTACCCTTACCCTTACCCTTAAGCTTACCCTTACCCTTACCCTTACCCTTACCCTTACCCTTACCCTTACCCTTACCCTTACCCTTACCCTTACCCTTACCCTTGCTTTTACCATTAAGCTTACCCTTACCCTTACCCTTACACTTACCCTTACCCTTACCCTTACCCTTACCCTTACCCTTACCCTTACCCTAACCCTTACCCTTACCCTTGCTTTTACCCTTAGGCTTACCCTTACCTTTACCCTTACCCTTACCCTTACTCTTAAGCTTACCCTTACCCTTACCCTTACCCTTACCCTTACCCTTACCCTTACCCTTACCCTTACCGTTACCCTTGCTTTTACCCTTAAGCTTACCCTTACCCTTACCCTTACACTTACCCTTACCCTTACCCTTACCCTTACCCTTACCCTTACCCTTACCCTTACCCTTACCCTTACCCTAACCCTTACCCTTACCCTTGCTTTTACCCTTAGGCTTACCCTTACCTTTACCCTTACCCTTACCCTTACCCTTACCCTTACCCTTACCCTTACCCTTACCCTTACCCTTGCTTTTACCCTTAAGCTCACCCTTACCCTTACCCTTACCCTTACCCTTACCCTTACCCTTACCCTTACCCTTACCCTTACCCTTGCTTTTACCCTTAAGCTTACCCTTACCCTTACCCTTACCCTTACCCTCACCCTTACCCTTACCCTTACCCTTGCTTTTACCCTTAAGCTTACCCTTACCCTTACCCTTACCCTTACCCTTACCTTACCCTTACCCTTACCCTTACCCTTACCCTTACCCTTGCTTTTACCCTTAAGCTTACCCTTACCCTTACCCTTACCCTTACCCTTACCCTTACCCTTACCCTTACCCTTGCCCTTACCCTTACCCTTACCCTTACCCTTACCCTTACCCTTACCCTTACCTTTACCCTTACCCTTACCCTTGCTTTTACCCTTAGGCTTACCCTTACCTTTACCCTTACCCTTACCCTTACCCTTACCCTTACCCTTACCCTTACCCTTACCCTTACCCTTACCCTTGCTTTAACCCTTAAGCTTACCCTTACCCTCACCCTTACCCTTACCCTTACCCTTGCTTTTACCCTTAAGCTTACCCTTACCCTTACCCTTACCCTTACCCTTACCCTTACCCTTACCCTTACCCTTACCCTTGTTTTACCCTTAGGCTTACCCTTACCCTTACCCTTACCCTTACCCTTGCTTTTACCCTTAAGCTTACCCTTACCCTCACCCTTACCCTTACCCTTACCCTTACCCTTACCCTTACCCTTACCTTTACCCTTACCCTTGCTTTTACCCTTAGGCTTACCCTAACCTTTACCCTTACCCTCACCCTTACCCTTACCCTTACCCTTGCTTTTACCCTTAAGCTTACCCTTACCCTTACCCTTACCCTTACCCTTACCCTCACCCTTACCCTTACCCTTACCCTTGCTTTTACCCTTAAGCTTAGCCTTACCCTTACCCTTACCCTCACCATTACCCTTACCCTTACCCTTGCTTATACCCTTAAGCTTACCCTTGCCCTTACCCTTACTCTTACCCTTACCCTTACCCTTACCCTTACCCTTACCCTTGCTTTTACCCTTAGGCTTACCCTTACCTTTACCCTTACCCTTACCCTTACCCTTACCCTTGCTTTTACCCTCAAGCTTACCCTTACCCTTACCCTTACCCTTACCCTAACCCTTACCCTTGCTTTTACCCTTAAGCTTACCCTTACCCTTACCCTTACCCTTACCCTTACCCTTACCCTTACCCTTACCCTTACCCTTGCTTTTACCCTTAAGCTTACCCTTACCCTTACCCTTACCCTTACCCTTACCCTTACCCTTACCCTTACCCTTGCTTTTACCCTTAAGCTTACCCTTACCCTTACCCTTACCCTTACCCTTACCCTTACCCTTACCCTTACCCTTACCCTTACCCTTGCTTTTACCCTAAGGCTTACCCTTACCTTTACCCTTACCCTTACCCTTACCCTTGCTTTTACCCTTAAGCTTACACTTACCCTTACCCTTACCCTTACCCTTACCCTTACCCTTGCTTTTACCCTTAAGCTTACCCTTACCCTTACCCTTACCCTTACCCTTACCCTTACCCTTACCCTTACCCTTACCCTTACCCTTACCCTTACCCTTGCTTTTACCCTTACCCTTACCCTTGCTTTTACCCTTAGGCTTACCCTTACCCTTACCCTTACCCTTACCCTTACCCTCACCCTTACCCTTGCTTTTACCCTTAAGCTTACCCTTACTCTTACCCTTACCCTTACCCTTACCCTTACCCTTACCCTTGCTTTTACCCTTAAGCTTACCCTTACCCTTACCCTTACCCTTACCCTTACCCTTACCCTTACCCTTACCCTTACCCTTACCCTTACCCTTACCCTTACCCTTACCCTTACCCTTACCCTTGCTTTTACCCTTAAGCTTACCCTTACCCTTACCCTTACCCTTACCCTTACCCTTACCCTTACCCTTACCCTTGCTTTTACCCTTAAGCTTACCCTTACCCTTACCCTTACCCTTACCCTTACCTTTACCCTTACCCTTACCCTTACCCTTACCCATACCCTTGCTTTTACCCTTAGGCTTACCCTTACCTTTACCCTTACCCTTACCCTTACCCTTACCCTTACCCTTACCCTTACCCTTACCCTTGCTTTTACCCTTACCCTTACCCTTACCCTTACCCTTACCCTTACCCTTACCCTTGCTTTTACCCTTAAGCTTACCCTTACCCTTACCCTTACCCTTACCCTTACCCTTGCTTTTACCCTTAGGCTTACCCTTACCCTTACCCTTACCCTTACCCTTACCCTTACCCTTACCCTTACCCTTACCCTTACCCTTACCCTTACCCTTACCCTTACCCTTACCCTCACCCTTGCTTTTACCCTTAAGCTTACCCTTACCCTTACCCTTACCCTTACCCTTACCCTTACCCTTACCCTTACCCTTACCCTTACCCTTACCCTTACCCTTACCTTTACCCTTACCCTTACCCTTACCCTTACCCTTGCTTTTACCCTTAGGCTTACCCTTACCTTTACCCTTACCCTTACCCTTACCCTTACCCTTACCCTTACCCTTACCCTTACCCTTGCTTTTACCCTTAAGCTTACCCTTACCCTTACCCTTACCCTTACCCTTGCTTTTACCCTTAAGCTTACCCTTACACTTACCCTTACCCTTACCCTTACCCTTACCCTTACCCTTACCCTTGCTTTTACCCTTAAGCTTACCCTCACCCTTACCCTTACCCATACCCTTACCCTTACCCTTACCCTTGCTTTTACCCTTAAGCTTACCCTTACCCTTACCCTTACCCTTACCCTTACCCTTACCCTTACCCTTACCCTTACCCTTACCCTTACCCTTACCCTTACCCTTACCCTTACCCTTGCTTTTACCCTTAGGCTTACCCTTACCTTTACCCTTACCCTTACCCTTACCCTTACCCTTACCCTTACCCTTGCTTTTACCCTTAAGCTTACCCTTACCCTTACCCTTACCCTTACCCTTACCCTTACCCTTGCTTTAACCCTTAAGCTTACCCTTACCCTTACCCTTACCCTTACCCTTACCCTTGCTTTTACCCTTAGGCTTACCCTTACCCTTACCCTTACCCTTACCCTTGCTTTTACCCTTAAGCTTACCCTTACACTTACCCTTACCCTTACCCTTACCCTTACCCTTACCCTTACCCTTACCCTTACCCTTACCCTTACCCTTACCCTTACCCTTACCCTTACCCTTACCCTTACCCTTACCCTTACCCTTACCCTTGCTTTTACCCTTAGGCTTACCCTTACCTTTACCCTCACCCTTACCCTTACCCTTACCCTTACCCTTACCCTTACCCTTACCCTTGCTGTTACCCTTAAGCTTACCCTTACCCTTACCCTTACCCTTACCCTTACCCTTACCCTTGCTTTTACCCTTAAGCTTACCCTTACCCTTACCCTTACCCTTACCCTTACCCTCACCCTTACCCTTACCCTTACCCTTGCTTATACCCTTAAGCTTACCCTTACCCTTACCCTTACCCTTACCCTTACCCTTACCCTTACCCTTACCCTTACCCTTACCCTTGCTTTTACCCTTAGGCTTACCCTTACCTTTACCCTTACCCTTACCCTTACCCTTACCCTTACCCTTACCCTTACCCTTACCCTTACCCTTAACCTTGCTTTTACCCTTAGGCTTACCCTTACCCTTACCCTTACCCTTACCCTTACCCTAACCCTTACCCTTGCTTTTACCCTTTAGCTTACCCTTACCCTTACCCTTACCTTCACCCTTACCCTTACCCTTACCCTTACCCTTACCCTTACCCTTACCCTTACCCTTACCCTTGCTTTTACCCTTAAGCTTACCCTTACCCTTACCCTTACCCTTACCCTTACCCTTAACCTTACCCTTACCCTTACCCTTGCTTTTACCCTTAAGCTTACCCTTACCCTTACCCTTACCCTTACCCTTACCCTTGCTTTTACCCTTAGGCTTACCCTTACCTTTACCCTCACCCTTACCCTTACCCTTACCCTTACCCTTACCCTTACCCTTACCCTTACCCTTACCCTTACCCTTGCTTTTACCCTTAAGCTTACCCTTACCCTTACCCTTACCCTTACCCTTACCCTTGCTTTTACACTTAAGCTTACCCTTACCCTTACCCTTACCCTTACCCTTACCCTTGCTTTTACCCTTAGGCTTACCCTTACCCTTACCCTTACCCTTACCCTTGCTTTTACCCTTAAGCTTACCCTTTCCCTTACCCTTACTCTTACCCTTACCCTTACCCTTACCCTTACCCTTACCCTTACCCTTACCCTTACCCTTGCTTTTACCCTTAGGCTTACCCTTACCTTTACCCTTTCCCTAACCCTTACCCTTACCCTTACCCTTACCCTTACCCTTGCTTTTACCCTTAAGCTTACCCTTACCATTACCCTTACCCTTACCCTTACCCTTACCCTTACCCTTACCCTTGCTTTTACCCTTAAGCTTACCCTTACCCTTACCCTTACCCTTACCCTTACCCTTACCCTTACCCTTACCCTTACCCTTACCCTTACCCTTACCCTTACCCTTACCCTTACCCTTACCCTTACCCTTGCTTTTACCCTTAAGCTTACCCTTACCCTTACCCTTACCCTTACCCTTACCCTAACCCTTACCCTTGCTTTTACCCTTAAGCTTACCCTTACCCTTACCCTTACCCTTACCCTTACCCTTACCCTTACCTTTACCCTTACCCTTACCCTTACCCTTACCCTTACCCTTACCCTTACCCTTACCCTTACCCTTACCCTTACCCTTACCCTTACCCTTACCCTTACCCTTACCTTTGCTTTTACCCTTAAGCTTACCCTTACCCTTACCCTTACCCTTACCCTTACCCTTACCCTTACCCTTACCCTTACCCTCACCCTTACCCTTACCCTTGCTTTTACCCTTAAGCTTACCCTTACCCTTACCCTTACCCTTACCCTTACCCTTGCTTTTACCCTTAGGCTTACCCTTACCTTTACCCTTACCCTTACCCTTACCCTTACCCTTACCCTTACCCTTACCCTTACCCTTACCCTTGCTTTTACCCTTAAGCTTACCCTTACCCTTGCCCTTACCCTTACCCTTACCCTTACCCTTGCTTTTACCCTTAAGCTTACCCTTACCCTTACCCTAACCCTTACCCTTACCCTTGCTTTTACCCTTAAGCTTACCCTTACCCTTACCCTTACCCTTACCCTTACCCTTACCCTTACCCTTACCCTTACCCTTACCCTTACCCTTACCCTTACCCTTACCCTTACCCTTACCCTTGCTTTTACCCTTAAGCTTACCCTTACCCTTACCCTTACCCTTACCCTTACCCTTACCCTTACCCTTACCCTTACCCTTAACCTTACCCTTACCCTTACCCTTGCTTTTACCCTAGGGCTTACCCTTACCTTTACCCTTACCCTTACCCTTACCCTTGCTTTTACCCTTAAGCTTACACTTACCCTTACCCTTACCCTTACCCTTACCCTTACCCTTGCTTTTACCCTTAAGCTTACCCTTACCCTTACCCTTACCCTTACCCTTACCCTTACCCTTACCCTTACCCTTACCCTTACCCTTGCTTTTACCCTTACCCTTACCCTTGCTTTTACCCTTAGGCTTACCCTTACCCTTACCCTTACCCTTACCCTTACCCTTACCCTTACCCTTACCCTTGCTTTTACCCTTAAGCTTACCCTTACCCTTACCCTTACCCTTACCCTTACCCTTACCCTTTCCCTTACCCTTACCCTTACCCTTGCTTTTACCCTTAAGCTTACCCTTACCCTTACCCTTACCCTTACCCTTACCCTTACCCTTACCCTTACCCTTACCCTTACCCTTACCCTTACCCTTACCCTTACCCTTGCTTTTACCCTTAAGCTTACCCTTACCCTTACCCTTACCCTTACCCTTACCCTTACCCTTACCCTTACCCTTACCCTTGCTTTTACCCTTAAGCTTACCCTTACCCTTACCCTTACCCTTACCTTTACCCTTACCCTTACCCTTACCCTTACCCTTACCCTTACCCTTACCCATACCCTTGCTTTTACCCTTAGGCTTACCCTTACCTTTACCCTTACCCTTACCCTTACCCTTACCCTTACCCTTACCCTTACCCTTGCTTTTACCCTTAAGCTTACCCTAACCCTTACCCTTACCCTTACCCTTACCCTTACCCTTGCTTTCACCCTTAAGCTTACCCTTACCCTTACCCTTACCCTTACCCTTACCCTTGCTTTTACCCTTAGGCTTACCCTTACCCTTACCCTTACCCTTACCCTTACCCTTACCCTTACCCTTACCCTTACCCTTACCCTTACCCTTACCCTTACCCTTACCCTTACCCTTACCCTTACCCTTACCCTTACCCTTACCCTTACCCTTACCCTTACCCTTACCCTCACCCTTGCTTTTACCCTTAAGCTTACCCTTACCCTTACCCTTACCCTTACCCTTACCCTTACCCTTACCCTTACCCTTACCCTTACCCTTACCCTTACCCTTACCCTTACCCTTGCTTTTACCTTTAGGCTTACCCTTACCTTTACCCTTACCCTTACCCTTACCCTTACCCTTACCCTTACCCTTACCCTTACCCTTACCCTTACCCTTGCTTTTACCCTTAAGCTTACCCTTACCCTTACCCTTACCCTTACCCTTGCTTTTACCCTTAAGCTTACCCTTACCCTTACCCTTACCCTTACCCTTACCCTTACCCTTGCTTTTACCCTTAAGCTTACCCTCACCCTTACCCTTACCCCTACCCTTACCCTTACCCTTACCCTTGCTTTTACCCTTAAGCTTACCCTTACCCTTACCCTTACCCTTACCCTTACCCTTACCCTTACCCTTACCCTTACCCTTACCCTTACCCTTACCCTTACCCTTACCCTTACCCTTACCCTTACCCTTACCCTTACCCTTACCCTTGCTTTTACCCTTAGGCTTACCCTTACCTTTACCCTTACCCTTACCCTTACCCTTACCCTTACCCTTACCCTTGCTTTTACCCTTAAGCTTACCCTTACCCTTACCCTTACCCTTACCCTTACCCTTACCCTTGCTTTTACCCTTAAGCTTACCCTTACCCTTACCCTTACCCTTACCCTTACCCTTGCTTTTACCCTTAGGCTTACCCTTACCCTTACCCTTACCCTTACCCTTGCTTTTACCCTTAAGCTTACCCTTACACTTACCCTTACCCTTACCCTTACCCTTACCCTTACCCTTACCCTTACCCTTACCCTTACCCTTACCCTTACCCTTACCCTTACCCTTACCCTTGCTTTTACCCTTAGGCTTACCCTTACCTTTACCCTCACCCTTACCCTTACCCTTACCCTTACCCTTACCCTTACCCTTACCCTTACCCTTACCCTTGCTTTTACCCTTAAGCTTACCCTTACCCTTACCCTTACCCTTACCCTTACCCTTACCCTTACCCTTACCCTTGCTTTTACCCTTAAGCTTACCCTTACCCTTACCCTTACCCTTACCCTTACCCTTACCCTTGCTTTTACCCTTAAGCTTACCCTTACCCTTACCCTTACCCTTACCCTTACCCTTGCTTTTACCCTTAGGCTTACCCTTACCCTTACCCTTACCCTTGCTTTTACCCTTAAGCTTACCCTTACCCTTACCCTTACTCTTACCCTTACCCTTACCCTTACCCTTACCCTTACCCTTACCCTTACCCTTACCCTTACCCTTACCCTTACCCTTACCCTTACCCTTACCCTTGCTTTTACCCTTAGGCTTACCCTTACCTTTACCCTTACCCTAACCCTTACCCTTACCCTTACCCTTACCCTTACCCTTGCTGTTACCCTTAAGCTTACCCTTACCCTTACCCTTACCCTTACCCTTACCCTTACCCTTACCCTTACCCTTGCTTTTACCCTTAAGCTTACCCTTACCCTTACCCTTACCCTTACCCTTACCCTTACCCTTACCCTTACCCTTACCCTTACCCTTACCCTTACCCTTACCCTTACCCTTGCTTTTACCCTTAAGCTTACCCTTACCCTTACCCTTACCCTTACCCTTACCCTAACCCTTACCCTTGCTTTTACCCTTAAGCTTACCCTTACCCTTACCCTTACCCTTACCCTTACCTTTACCCTTACCCTTACCCTTACCCTTACCCTTACCCTTACCCTTACCCTTACCCTTACCCTTACCTTTGCTTTTACCCTTAAGCTTACCCTTACCCTTACCCTTACCCTTATCCTTACCCTTACCCTTACCCTTACCCTTACCCTTACCCTTGCTTTTACCCTTAAGCTTACCCTTACCCTTACCCTTACCCTTACCCTTACCCTTACCCTTACCCTCACCCTTACCCTTGCTTTTACCCTTAGGTTTACCCTTACCTTTACCCTTACCCTTACCCTTACCCTTACCCTTACCCTTACCCTTACCCTTACCCTTACCCTTGCTTTTACCCTTAAGCTTACCCTTACCCTTGCCCTTACCCTTACCCTTACCCTTACCCTTGCTTTTACCCTTAAGCTTACCCTTACCCTTACCCTTACCCTTACCCTTACCCTTGCTTTTACCCTTAAGCTTACCCTTACCCTTACCCTTACCCTTACCCTTACCCTTACCCTTACCCTTACCCTTACCCTTACCCTTACCCTTACCCTTACCCTTACCCTTACCCTCACCCTTGCTTTTACCCTTAAGCTTACCCTTACCCTTACCCTTACCCTTACCCTTACCCTTACCCTTACCCTTACCCTTACCCTTACCCTTACCCTTACCCTTACCCTTACCCTTACCCTTACCCTTACCCTTACCCTTGCTTTTACCCTAAGGCTTACCCTTACCTTTACCCTTACCCTTACCCTTACCCTTGCTTTTACCCTTAAGCTTACACTTACCCTTACCCTTACCCTTACCCTTACCCTTACCCTTGCTTTTACCCTTAAGCTTACCCTTACCCTTACCCTTACCCTTACCCTTACCCTTACCCTTACCCTTACCCTTGCTTTTACCCTTACCCTTACCCTTGCTTTTACCCTTAGGCTTACCCTTACCCTTACCCTTACCCTTACCCTTACCCTTACCCTTGCTTTTACCCTTAAGCTTACCCTTACCCTTACCCTTACCCTTACCCTTACCCTTACCCTTACCCTTACCCTTACCCTTGCTTTTACCCTTAAGCTTACCCTTACCCTTACCCTTACCCTTACCCTTACCCTTACCCTTACCCTTACCCTTACCCTTACCCTTACCCTTACCCTTACCCTTACCCTTACCCTTACCCTTGCTTTTACCCTTAAGCTTACCCTTACCCTTACCCTTACCCTTACCCTTACCCTTAAGCTTACCCTTACCCTTACCCTTACCCTTACCCTTACCTTTACCCTTACCCTTACCCTTACCCTTACCCTTACCCTTACCCATACCCTTGCTTTTGCTTTTACCCTTAGGCTTACCCTTACCTTTACCCTTACCCTTACCCTTACCCTTACCCTTACCCTTACCCTTACCCTTACCCTTGCTTTTACCCTTAAGCTTACCCTTACCCTTACCCTTACCCTTACCCTTACCCTTACCCTTACCCTTACCCTTGCTTTTACCCTTAAGCTTACCCTTACCCTTACCCTTACCCTTACCCTTACCTTTACCCTTGCTTTTACCCTTAGGCTTACCCTTACCATTACCCTTACCCTTACCCTTACCCTTACCCTTACCCTTACCCTTACCCTTACCCTTACCCTTACCCTTACCCTTACCCTTACCCTCACCCTTGCTTTTACCCTTAAGCTTACCCTTACCCTTACCCTTACCCTTACCCTTACCCTTACCCTTACCCTTACCCTTACCCTTACCCTTACCCTTACCCTTACCCTTACCCTTGCTTTTACCTTTAGGCTTACCCTTACCTTTACCCTTACCCTTACCCTTACCCTTACCCTTACCCTTACCCTTACCCTTACCCTTGCTTTTACCCTTAAGCTTACCCTTACCCTTACCCTTACCCTCACCCTTGCTTTTACCCTTAAGCTTACCCTTACCCTTACCCTTACCCTTACCCTTACCCTTACCCTTACCCTTACCCTTGCTTTTACCCTTAAGCTTACCCTCACCCTTACCCTTACCCTTACCCTTACCCTTACCCTTACCCTTGCTTTTACCCTTAAGCTTACCCTTACCCTTACCCTTACCCTTACCCTTACCCTTACCCTTACCCTTACCCTTACCCTTACCCTTACCCTTACCCTTACCCTTACCCTTACCCTTACCCTTGCTTTTACCCTTAGGCTTACCCTTACCTTTACCCTTACCCTTACCCTTACCCTTACCCTTACCCTTACCCTTGCTTTTACCCTTAAGCTTACCCTTACCCTTACCCTTACCCTTACCCTTACCCTTACCCTTGCTTTTACCCTTAAGCTTACCCTTACCCTTACCCTTACCCTTACCCTTGCTTTTACCCTTAAGCTTACCCTTACCCTTACCCTTACCCTTACCCTTACCCTTACCCTTGCTTTTACCCTTAGGCTTACCCTTACCCTTACCCTTACCCTTACCCTTGCTTTTACCCTTAAGCTTACCCTTACACTTACCCTTACCCTTACCCTTACCCTTACCCTTACCCTTACCCTTACACTTACCCTTACCCTTACCCTTACCCTTACCCTTACCCTTACCCTTACCCTTACCCTTGCTTTTACCCTTAGGCTTACCCTTACCTTTACCCTTACCCTTACCCTTACCCTTACCCTTACCCTTACCCTTACCCTTACCCTTACCCTTACCCTTGCTTTTACCCTTAAGCTTACCCTTACCCTTACCCTTACCCTTACCCTTACCCTTACCCTTACCCTTACCCTTGCTTTTACCCTTAAGCTTACCCTTACCCTTACCCTTACCCTTACCCTTACCCTCACCCTTACCCTTACCCTTACCCTTGCTTTTACCCTTAAGCTTACCCTTACCCTTACCCTTACCCTTACCCTTACCCTTACCCTTGCTTTTACCTTTAGGCTTACCCTTACCTTTACCCTTACCCTTACCCTTACCCTTACCCTTGCTTTTACCCTTAAGCTTACCCTTACCCTTACCCTTACCCTCACCCTTGCTTTTACCCTTAAGCTTACCCTTACCCTTACCCTTACCCTTACCCTTACCCTTACCCTTACCCTTACCCTTGCTTTTACCCTTAAGCTTACCCTCACCCTTACCCTTACCCTTACCCTTACCCTTACCCTTACCCTTGCTTTTACCCTTAAGCTTACCCTTACCCTTACCCTTACCCTTACCCTTACCCTTACCCTTACCCTTACCCTTACCCTTACCCTTACCCTTACCCTTACCCTTACCCTTACTTTTACCCTTAGGCTTACCCTCACCTTTACCCTTACCCTTACCCTTACCCTTACCCTTACCCTTACCCTTGCTTTTACCCTTAAGCTTACCCTTACCCTTACCCTTACTATTACCCTTACCCTTACCCTTGCTTTTACCCTTAAGCTTACCCTTACCCTTACCCTTACCCTTACCCTTACCCTTGCTTTTACCCTTAGGCTTACCCTTACCCTTACCCTTACCCTTACCCTTGCTTTTACCCTAAAGCTTACCCTTACACTTACCCTTACCCTTACCCTTACCCTTACCCTTACCCTTACCCTTACCCTTACCCTTACCCTTACCCTTACCCTTACCCTTACCCTTACCCTTACCCTTACCCTTACCCTTGCTTTTACCCTTAGGCTTACCCTTACCTTTACCCTTACCCTTACCCTTACCCTTACCCTTACCCTTACCCTTACCCTTACCCTTACCCTTACCCTTACCCTTACCCTTACCCTTACCCTTGCTTTTACCCTTAAGCTTACCCTTACCCTTACCCTTACCCTTACCCTTACCCTTACCCTTACCCTTGCTTTTACCCTTAAGCTTACCCTTACCCTCACCCTTACCCTTACCCTTACCCTTGCTTATACCCTTAAGCTTACCCTTACCCTTACCCTTACCCTTACCCTTACCCTTACCCTTACCCTTACCCTTACCCTTACCCTTACCCTTACCCTTACCCTTGCTTTTACCCTTAGGCTTACCCTTACCTTTACCCTTACCCTTACCCTTACCCTTACCCTTACCCTTACCCTTACCCTTACCCTTAACCTTGCTTTTACCCTTAGGCTTACCCTTACCCTTACCCTTACCCTTACCCTTACCCTAACCCTTACCCTTGCTTTTACCCTTTAGCTTACCCTTACCCTTACCCTTACCCTTACCCTTACCCTTACCCTTACCCTTACCCTTACCCTTACCCTTACCCTTACCCTTACCCTTACCCTTACCCTTACCCTTACCCTTACCCTTACCCTTACCCTTAGCTTTTACCCTTAAGCTTACCCTTACCCTTACCCTTACCCTTAACCTTACCCTTACCCTTACCCTTACCCTTACCCTTGCTTTTACCCTTAAGCTTACCCTTACCCTTACCCTTACCCTTACCCTTACCCTTGCTTTTACCCTTAGGCTTACCCTTACCTTTACCCTTACCCTTACCCTTACCCTTACCCTTACCCTTACCCTTACCCTTACCCTTACCCTTACCCTTACCCTTACCCTTGCTTTTACCCTTAAGCTTACCCTTACCCTTACCCTTACCCTTACCCTTACCCTTACCCTTACCCTTACCCTTGCTTTTACCCTTAAGCTTACCCTTACCCTTACCCTTACCCTTACCCTTACCCTTGCTTTTACCCTTAGGCTTACCCTTACCCTTACCCTTGCTTTTACCCTTAAGCTTACCCTTACCCTTACCCTTACTCTTACCCTTACCCTTACCCTTACCGTTACCCTTACCCTTACCCTTACCCTTACCCTTACCCTTACCCTTACCCTTGCTTTTACCTTTAGGCTTACCCTTACCTTTACCCTTACCCTAACCCTTACCCTTACCCTTACCCTTACCCTTACCCTTGCTTTTACCCTTAAGCTTACCCTTACCCTTACCCTTACCCTTACCCTTACCCTTACCCTTACCCTTACCCTTGCTTTTACCCTTAAGCTTACCCTTACCCTTACCCTTACCCTTACCCTTACCCTTACTCTTACCCTTACCCTTACCCTTACCCTTACCCTTACTCTTACCCTTGCTTTTACCCTTAAGCTTACCCTTACCCTTACCCTTACCCTTACCCTTACCCTAACCCTTACCCTTGCTTTTACCCTTAAGCTTACCCTTACCCTTACCCTTACCCTTACCCTTACCCTTACCCTTACCCTTACCTTTACCCTTACCCTTACCCTTACCCTTACCCTTACCCTTACCCTTACCCTTACCCTTACCCTTACCCTTACCCTTACCCTTACCCTTACCCTTGCTTTTACCCTTAAGCTTACCCTTACCCTTACCCTTACCCTTACCCTTACCCTTACCCTTACCCTTACCCTTACCCTTGCTTTTACCCTTAAGCTTACCCTTACCCTTACCCTTACCCTTACCCTTACCCTTACCCTTACCCTTACCCTTACCCTTAGCTTTTACCCTTAGGCTTACCCTTACCTTTACCCTTACCCTTACCCTTACCCTCACCCTTACCCTTACCCTTACCCTTGCTTTTACCCTTAAGCTTACCCTTACCCTTACCCTTACCCTTACCCTTACCCTTACCCTTGCTTTTACCCTTAAGCTTACCCTTACCCTTACCCTTACCCTTACCCTTACCCTTGCTTTTACCCTAGGCTTACCCTTACCCTTACCCTTACCCTTACCCTTGCTTTTACCCTTAAGCTTACCCTTACCCTTACCCTTACTCTTACCCTTACCCTTACCCTTACCCTTACCCTTACCCTTACCCTTACCCTTAACCTTACCCTTGCTTTTACCCTTAGGCTTACCCTTACCTTTACCCTTACCCTAACCCTTACCCTTACCCTTTCCCTTACCCTTACCCTTGCTTTTACCCTTAAGCTTACCCTTACCCTTACCCTTACCCTTAGCCTTACCCTTACCCTTACCCTTGCTTTTACCCTTAAGCTTACCCTTACCCTTACCCTTACCCTTACCCTTACCCTTACCCTTACCTTTACCCTTACCCTTACCCTTACCCTTACCCTTACCCTTACCCTTACCCTTGCTTTTACCCTTAAGCTTACCCTTACCCTTACCCTTACCCTTACCCTTACCCTTACCCTTACCCTTACCCTCACCCTTACCCTTACCCTTACCCTTATCCTTGCTTTTACCCTTAGGCTTACCCTTACCTTTACCCTTACCCTTACCCTTACCCTTACCCTTACCCTTGCTTTTACCCTTAAGCTTACCCTTACCCTTACCCTTACCCTTACCCTTACCCTTAAGCTTACCCTTACCCTTACCCTTACCCTTACCCTTACCCTTACCCTTACCCTTACCCTTACCCTTACCCTTACCCTTGCTTTTACCCTTAAGCTTACCCTTACCCTTACCCTTACCCTTACCCTTACCCTTGCTTTTACCCTTAAGCTTACCCTTACCCTTACCCTTACCCTTACCCTTAAGCTTACCCTTACCCTTACCCTTACCCTTACCCTTAAGCTTTCCCTTACCCTTACCCTTACCCTTACCCTTACCCTTACCCTTACCCTTACCCTTACCCTTACCCTTACCCTTACCCTTACCCTTACCCTTACCCTTACCCTTACCCTTACCCTTACCCTTGCTTTTACCCTTAAGCTTACCCTTACCCTTACCCTTACCCTTACCCTTAAGCTTACCCTTACCCTTACCCTTACCCTTACCCTCACCCTTACCTTACCCTTGCTTTTACCCTTAAGCTTACCCTTACCCTTACCCTTACCCTTACCCTTAAGCTTACCCTTACCCTTACCCTTACCCTTACCCTTACCCTTACCCTTACCCTTACCCTTGCTTTTACCCTTAAGCTTACCCTTACCCTTACCCTTACCCTTACCCTTAAGCTTACCCTTACCCTTACCCTTACCCTTACCCTTACCCTTACCCTTACCCTTACCCTTACCCTTACCCTTACCCTTACCCTTACCCTTACCCTTGCTTTTACCCTTAAGCTTACCCTTACCCTTACCCTTACCCTTACCCTTGCTTTTACCCTTAAGCTTACCCTTACCCTTACCCTTACCCTTAAGCTTACCCTTACCCTTACCCTTACCCTTACCCTTACCCTTACCCTTACCCTTACCCTTACCCTTACCCTTACCCTTACCCTTACCCTTACCCTTGCTTTTACCCTTAAGCTTACCCTTACCCTTACCCTTAACCTTACCCTTACCCTTACCCTTACCCTTACACTTACCCTTGCTTTTACCCTTAGGCTTACCCTTACCTTTACCCTTACCCTTACCCTTACCCTTACCCTTACCCTTACCCTTACCCTTACCCTTACCCTTACCTTTACCCTTACCCTTGCTTTTACCCTTAAGCTTACCCTTACCCTTACCCTTACCCTTACCCTTACCCTTACTCTTGCTTTTACCCTTAAGCTTACCCTTACCCTTACCCTTACCCTTACCCTTACCCTTGCTTTTACCCTTAGGCTTACCCTTACACTTTCCCTTACCCTTACCCTTGCTTTTACCCTTAAGCTTTCCCTTACCCTTACCCTTATCCTTACCCTTACCCTTACCCTTACCCTTACCCTTACCCTTACCCTTACCCTTACCCTTACCCTTACCCTTACCCTAACCCTTACCCTTACCCTTACCCTTACCCTTACCCTTGCTTTTACCCTAAGGCTTACCCTTACCTTTACCCTTACCCTTACCCTTACCCTTACCCTTACCCTTGCTTTTACCCTTAAGCTTACCCTTACCCTTACCCTTACCCTTACCCTTACCCTTACCCTTACCCTTACCCTTACCCTTGCTTTTACCCTTAAGCTTACCCTTACCCTTACCCTTACCCTTACCCTTACCCTTACCCTTACCCTTACCCTTACCCTCACCCTTGCTTTTACCCTTAAGCTTACCCTTACCCTTACCCTTACCCTTACCCCTACCCTTACCCTTGCTTTTACCCTTAAGCTTACCCTTACCCTTACCCTTACCCTTACCCTTACCCTTGCTTTTACCCTTAGGCTTACCCTTACCCTTACCCTTACCCTTACTCTTGCTTTTACCCTTAAGCTTACCCTTACCCTTACCCTTACCCTTACTCTTACCCTTACCCTTACCCTTACCCTTACCCTTACCCTTGCTTTTACCCTTAGACTTACCCTTACCTTTACCCTTACCCTTACCCTTACCCTTACCCTTACCCTTACCCTTACCCTTACCCTTACCCTTGCTTTTACCCTTAAGCTAACCCTTACCCTTACCCTTACCCTTACCCTTACCCTTAACCTTACCCTTACCCTTGCTTTTACCCTTAAGCCCACCCTTACCCTTACCCTTACCCTTACCCTTACACTTACCCTTACCCTGACCCTTACCCTTGCTTTTACCCTTAAGCTTACCCTTACCCTTACCCTTACCCTTACCCTTAAGCTTACCCTTACCCTTACCCTTACCCTTACCCTTACCCTTACCCTTACCCTTGCTTTTACCCTTAAGCTTACCCTTACCCTTACCCTTACCTTTACCCTTACCCTTGCTTTTACCCTTAAGCTTACCCTTACCCTTACCCTTACCCTTACACTTAAGCTTACCCTTACCCTTACCCTTACCCTTACCCTTACCCTTACCCTTACCCTTACCCTTACCCTTGCTTTTACCCTTAAGCTTACCCTTACCCTTACCCTTACCCTTACCCTAACCCTTACACTTAACCTTACCCTTACCCTTACCCTTACCCTAACCCTTGCTTTTACCCTTAGGCTTACCCTTACCTTTACCCTTACCATCACCCTTACCCTTACCCTTACCCTTACCCTTACCCTTACCCTTGCTTTTACCCTTAAGCTTACCCTTACCCTTACCCTTACCCTTACCCTTACCCTTACCCTTACCCTTACCCTTACCCTTACCCTTACCCTTACCCTTGCTTTTACCCTTAAGCTTACCCTTACCCTTACCCTTACCCTTACCCTTACCCTTACCCTTACCCTTACCCTTACCCTTACCCTTACCCTTACCCTTACCCTTACCCTTACCCTTACCCTTACCCTTACCCTTACCCTTACCCTTGCTTTTACCCTTAAGCTTACCCTAACCCTTACCCTTACTCTTACCCTTACCCTTACCCTTACCCTTACCCTTGCTTTTACCCTTAAGCTGACCCTTACCCTTACCTTTACCCTTACCCTTACCCTTACCCTTACCCTTACCCTTACCCTTACCCTTACCCTTACCCTTACCCTTGCTTTTACCCTTAGGCTTACCCTTACCTTTAGCCTTACCCTTACCCTTACCTCTACCCTTACCCTTACCCTTACCCTTACCCTTGCTTTCACCCTTAAGCTTAACCTTACCCTTACCCTTACCCTTACCCTTACCCTTACCCTTACCCTTACCCTTGCTTTTACCCTTAAGCTTACCCTTACCCTTACCCTTACCCTTACACTTACCTTTGCTTTTACCCTTAGGCTTACCCTTACCCTTACCCTTACCCTTACCCTTAAGCTTACCCTTACCCTTACCCTTACCCTTACCCTTACCCTTACCCTTACCTTTACCCTTACCCTTACCCTTACCCTTACCCTTACCCTTACCCTTACCCTTACCCTTGCTTTTACCCTTAAGCTTACCCTTACCCTTACCCTTACCCTTACCCTTACCCTTACCCTTACCCTTACCCTTACCCTTACCCTTGCTTTTACCCTTAAGCTTACCCTTACCCTTACCCTTACCCTTACCCTTACCCTTACCCTTACCCTTACCCTTGCTTTTACCCTTAGGCTTACCCTTACCCTTACCCTTACCCTTACCCTTGCTTTTACCCTTAAGCTTACCCTTACCCTTACCCTTACCCTTACCCTTACCCTTACCCTTACCCTTACCCTTACCCTTACCCTTACCCTTACCCTTACCCTTGCTTTTACCCTTAGGCTTAACCTTACCTTTACCCTTACCCTTACCCTTACCCTTACCCTTACCCTTACCCTTACCCTTACCCTTACCCTTACCCTTGCTTTTACCCTTAAGCTTACCCTTACCCTTACCCTTACCCTTACCCTTACCCTTACCCTTACCCTTACCCTTACCCTTACCCTTGCTTTTACCCTTAAGCTTACCCTTACCCTTACCCTTACCCTTACCCTTACCCTCACCCTTACCCTTACCCTTACCCTTACCCTTACCCTAACCCTTACCCTTACCCTTACCCTTACCCTTACCCTTACCCTTTCCCTTACCCTTGCTTTTACCCTTAAGCTTACCCTTACCCTTACCCTTACTCTTACCCTTACCCTTACCCTTACCCTTACCCTTGCTTTTACCCTTAAGCTTACCCTTACCCTTACCTTTACCCTTACCCTTACCCTTACCCTTGCTTTTACCCTTAAGCTTACCCTTACCCTTACCCTTACCCTTACCCTTACCCTTACCCTTACCCTTACCCTTACCCTTACCCTTACCCTTACCCTTACCCTTACCCTTGCTTTTACCCTTAAGCTTACCCTTACCCTTACCCTTACCCTTACCCTTACCCTTACCCTTACCCTTACCCTTACCCTTACCCTTACCCTTACCCTTGCTTTTACCCTTAAGCTTACCCTTACCCTTACCCTTACTCTTACCCTTACCCTTACCCTTACCCTTACCCTTGCTTTTACCCTTAAGCTTACCCTTACCCTTACCTTTACCCTTACCCTTACCTTTACCCTTACCCTTACCCTTACCCTTACCCTTACCCTTACCCTTACCCTTACCCTTACCCTTACCCTTGCTTTTACCCTTAGGCTTACCCTTACCTTTAGCCTTACCCTTACCCTTACCCTTACCCTTACCCTTACCCTTACCCTTACCCTTACCCTTGCTTTTACCCTTAAGCTTACCCTTACCCTTACCCTTACCCTTACCCTTACCCTTACCCTTACCCTTACCCTTACCCTTACCCTTGCTTTTACCCCTAAGCTTACCCTTACCCTTACCCTCACACTTACCCTTGCTTTTACCCTTAGGCTTACCCTTACCCTTACCCTTACCCTTACCCTTAAGCTTACCCTTACCCTTACCCTTACCCTTACCCTTACCCTTACCCTTACCCTTACCCTTACTCTTACCCTTACCCTTACCCTTACCCTTACCCTTACCCTTACCCTTGCTTTTACCCTTAAGCTTACCCTTACCCTTACCCTTACCCTTACCCTTGCCCTTACCCTTACCCTTACCCTTACCCTTGCTTTGACCCTTAGGCTTACCCTTACCTTTACCCTTACCCTTACCCTTACCCTTACCCTTACCCTTACCCTTACCCTTACCCTTACCCTTACCCTTACCCTTGCTTTTACCCTTAAGCTTACCCTTACCCTTACCCTTACCCTAACCCTTACCCTTACCCTTACCCTTACCCTTGCTTTTACCCTTAAGCTTACCCTTACCCTTACCCTTACCCTTACCCTTGCTTTTACCCTTAGGCTTACCCTTAACCTTACCCTTGCTTTTACCCTTAAGCTTACCCTTACCCTTACCCTTACCCTTACCCTTACCCTTACCCTTACCCTTACCCTTACCCTTACCCTTACCCTTACCCTTACCCTTACCCTTACCCTTACCCTTGCTTTTACCCTTAGGCTTAACCTTACCTTTACCCTTACCCTTACCCTTACCCTTACCCTTACCCTTACCCTTAACCTTACCCTTACCCTTACCCTTACCCTTACCCTTACCCTTGCTTTTACCCTTAAGCTTACCCTTACCCTTACCCTTACCCTTACCCTTACCCTTACCCTTGCTTTTACCCTTAAGCTTACCCCTACCCTTACCCTTACCCTTACCCTCACCCTTACCCTTACCCTTACCCTTGCTTATACCCTTAAGCTTACCCTTACCCTTACCCTTACCCTTACCCTTACCCTTACCCTTACCCTTACCCTTACCCTTACCCTTACCCTTACCCTTACCCTTACCCTTACCCTTACCCTTACCCTTGCTTTTACCCTTAGGCTTACCCTTACCTTTACCCTTACCCTTACCCTTACCCTTACCCTTACCCTTACCCTTGCCTTTACCCTTAAGCTTACCCTTACCCTTACCCTTACTCTTACCCTTACCCTAACCCTTACCCTTGCTTTTACCCTTAAGCTTACCCTTACCCTTACCCTTACCCTTACCCTTACCCTTACCCTTACCCTTACCCTTACCCTTACCCTAACCCTTACCCTTGCTTTTACCCTTAAGCTTACCCTTACCCTTACCCTTACCCTTACCCTTACCCTTACCCTTACCCTTACCCTTACCCTTACCCTTACCCTTACCCTTACCCTTGCTTTTACCCTTAAGCTTACCCTTACCCTTACCCTTACCCTTACCCTTACCCTTACCCTTACCCTTACCCTTACCCTTACCCTTACCCTTACCCTTACCCTTGCTTTTACCCTTAAGCTTACCCTTACCCTTACCCTTAATCTTACCCTTACCCTTACCCTTACCCTTACCCTTGCTTTTACCCTTAAGCTTACCCTTACCCTTACCTTTACCCTTACCCTTACCCTTACCCTTACCCTTACCCTTACCCTTACCCTTACCCTTACCCTTACCCTTACCCTTACCCTTACCCTTGCTTTTACCCTTAGGCTTACCCTTACCTTTAGCCTTACCCATACCCTTACCCTTACCCTTACCCTTACCCTTGCTTTTACCCTTAAGCTTACCCTTACCCTTACCCTTACCCTTACCCTTACCCTTACCCTTACCCTTACCCTTGCTTTTACCCTTAAGCTTACCCTTACCCTTACCCTTACCCTTACACTTACCCTTGCTTTTACCCTTAGGCTTACCCTTACCCTTACCCTTACCCTTACCCTTACCCTTACCCTTGCTTTTACCCTTAAGCTTACCCTTACCCTTACCTTTACTCTTACCCTTACCCTAACCCTTACCCTTGCTTTTACCCTTAAGCTTACCCTTACCCTTACCCTTACCCTTACCCTTACCCTTACCCTTACCCTTACCCTTACCCTAACCCTTACCCTTGCTTTTACCCTTAAGCTTACCCTTACCCTTACCCTTACCCTTACCCTTACCCTTACCCTTACCCTTACCCTTACCCTTACCCTTACCCTTACCCTTACCCTTGCTTTTACCCTTAAGCTTACCCTTACCCTTACCCTTACCCTTACCCTTACCCTTACCCTTACCCTTACCCTTACCCTTACCCTTACCCTTACCCTTGCTTTTACCCTTAAGCTTACCCTTACCCTTACCCTTACTCTTACCCTTACACTTACCCTTACCCTTACCCTTGCTTTTACCCTTAAGCTTACCCTTACCCTTACCTTTACCCTTACCCTTACCCTTACCCTTACCCTTACCCTTACCCTTACCCTTACCCTTACCCTTACCCTTGCTTTTACCCTTAGGCTTACCCTTACCTTTAGCCTTACCCATACCCTTACCCTTACCCTTACCCTTACCCTTGCTTTTACCCTTAAGCTTACCCTTACCCTTACCCTTACCCTTACCCTTACCCTTACCCTTACCCTTACCCTTGCTTTTACCCTTAAGCTTACCCTTACCCTTACCCTTACCCTTACACTTACCCTTGCTTTTACCCTTAGGCTTACCCTTACCCTTACCCTTACCCTTACCCTTAAGCTTACCCTTACCCTTACCCTTACCCTTACCCTTACCCTTACCCTTACCCTTACCCTTACCCTTGCTTTTACCCTTAAGCTTACCCTTACCCTTACCCTTACCCTTACCCTTACCCTTACCCTTACCCTTACCCTTAACCTTACCCTTACCCTTACCCTTACCCTTACCCTTACCCTTGCTTTTACCCTTAAGCTTACCCTTACCCTTACCCTTACCATTACCCTTACCCTTACCCTTACCCTTGCTTTTACCCTTAAGCTTACCCTTACCCTTACCCTTACCCTTACCCTCACCCTTACCCTTACCCTTACCCTTGCTTATACCCTTAAGCTTACCCTTACCCTTACCCTTACCCTTACCCTTACCCTTACCCTTACCCTTACCCTTACCCTTACCCTTACCCTTACCCTTACCCTTGCTTTTACCCTTAGGCTTACCCTTACCTTTACCCTTACCCTTACCCTTACCCTTACCCTTACCCTTACCCTTACCCTTGCTTTTACCCTTAAGCTTACCCTTACCCTTACCCTTACTCTTACCCTTACCCTAACCCTTACCCTTGCTTTTACCCTTAAGCTTACCCATACCCTTACCCTTACCCTTACCCTTACCCTTACCCTTACCCTTACCCTTACCCTTACCCTAACCCTTACCCTTGCTTTTACCCTTAAGCTTACCCTTACCCTTACCCTTACCCTTACCCTTACCCTTACCCTTACCCTTACCCTTACCCTTACCCTTGCTTTTACCCTTAAGCTTACCCTTACCCTTACCCTTACCCTTACCCTTACCCTTACCCTTACCCTTACCCTTACCCTTACCCTTACCCTTACCCTTACCCTTGCTTTTACCCTTAAGCTTACCCTTACCCTTACCCTTACTCTTACCCTTACCCTTACCCTTACCCTTACCCTTGCTTTTACCCTTAAGCTTACCCTTACCCTTACCTTTACCCTTACCCTTACCCTTACCCTTACCCTTACCCTTACCCTTACCCTTACCCTTACCCTTACCCTTACCCTTACCCTTACCCTTGCTTTTACCCTTAGGCTTACCCTTACCCTTACCCTTACCCTTACCCTTGCTTTTACCCTTAAGCTTACCCTTACACTTACCCTTACCCTTACCCTTACCCTTACCCTTACCCTTACCCTTTCTTTTACCCTTAAGCTTACCCTTACCCTTACCCTTACCCTTACACTTAGCCTTGCTTTTACCCTTAGGCTTACCCTTACCCTTACCCTTACCCTTACCCTTAAGCTTACCCTTACCCTTACCCTTACCCTAACCTTACCCTTACCCTTACCCTTACCCTGACCCTTACCCTTGCTTTTACCCTTAAGCTTACCCTTACCCTTACCCTTACCCTTACCCTTACCCTTACCCTTACCCTTACCCTTACCCTTGCTTTGACCCTTAGGCTTACCCTTACCTTTACCCTTACCCTTACCCTTACCCTTACCCTTACCCTTACCCTTACCCTTACCCTTACCCTTACCCTTACCCTTGCTTTTACCCTTAAGCTTACCCTTACCCTTACCCTTACCCTTACCCTTACCCTTACCCTTACCCTTGCTTTTACCCTTAAGCTTACCCTTACACTTACCCTTACCCTTACCCTTACCCTTGCTTTTACCCTTAGGCTTACCCTTACCCTTACCCTTACCCTTACCCTTACCCTTGCTTTTACCCTTTAGCTTACCCTTACCCTTACCCTTACCCTTACCCTTACCCTTACCCTTACCCTTACCCTTACCCTTACCCTTACCCTTACCCTTACCCTTACCCTTACCCTTACCCTTACCCTTACCCTTACCCTTACCCTTACCCTTACCCTTACCCTTGCTTTTACCCTTAGGCTTAACCTTACCTTTACCCTTACCCTTACCCTTACCCTTACCCTTACCCTTACCCTTACCCTTACCCTTACCCTTACCCTTGCTTTTACCCTCAAGCTTACCCTTACCCTTACCCTTACCCTTACCCTTACCCTTACCCTCACCCTTGCTTTTACCCTTAAGCTTACCCTTACCCTTACCCTTACCCTTACCCTCACCCTTACCCTTACCCTTACCCTTGCTTATACTCTTAAGCTTACCCTTACCCTTACCCTTACCCTTACCCTTACCCTTACCCTTACCCTTACCCTTACCCTTACCCTTACCCTTACCCTTACCCTTACCCTTACCTTTACCCTTACCCTTACCCTTACCCTCAAGAAGCTCAAGAACTTCACATCGGAAAACTACGCTCGGGTACCCCCGAATTCTTTAAAATAAGCCAAATATAGCGTTTTTGGGGGGTCTAGACCCTTAGTAAAATTTCGATGAAAATTTGAAAAAATAGATTTCCTTCAAAATTGGTATAATCGAAGAGGGTTCGATGATGAATTATAATCTGCAATTCCCAGTTGATTCCGTCAGTTGACAGGGAAAATAAATGATTTTGAAATTTCACATTTTGGAAATTTCCCATTTGACAGGTGAAAATCTAAACGGTAGGAGATATCGATGAGATAATGTCTTAGTCATGTTCAGCGACCTCGCAAACCTATGCTTGCATACCAAACTTGGCCGGTAACTCTGGTATTTTCGAAACTATTTCAATTTGAAACTTTCGCGTTTTTCGTTTCCGAGTTTTGTTTGAAGGGCTCTACAAGGAAGAATTGATGAGTGGGTGATTCTATTATATTATTGCTTCTTATCATTCACACTAACGAGCTCAAGAACTTCACATCGAAAAACTACGCTCAGGTACCCCTGAATTCTTTAAAATAAGCCAAATATAGCGTTTTTGGGGGGTCTAGACCCTTAGTAAAATTTCGATGAAAATTTGAAAAAATAGATTTCCTTCAAAATTGGTATAATCGAAGAGGGTTCGATGATGAATTATAATATGCAATTCCCAGTTGATTCCGTCAGTTGACAGGGAAAATAAATGATTTTGAAATTTCACATTTTGGAAATTTCCCATTTGACAGGTGAAAATCTAAACGGTAGGAGATATCGATGAGATAATGTCTTAGTCATGTTCAGCGACCTCGCAAACCTATGTTTACATACCAAACTTGGCCGGTAACTCTGGTATTTTCGAAACTATTTCAATTTGAAACTTTCGCGTTTTTCGTTTCCGAGTTTTGTTTGAAGGGCTCTACAAGGAAGAATTGATGAGTGGGTGATTCTATTATTGCTTCTTATCATTCACACTAACGAGCTCAAGAACTTCACATCGAAAAACTACGCTCGGGTACCCCTGAATTCTTTAAAATAAGCCAAATATAGCGTTTTTGGGGGGTCTAGACCCTTAGTAATATTTCGATGAAAATTTGAAAGAATAGATTTCCTTCAAAATTGGTATAATCGAAGAGGGTTCGATGATGAATTATAATCTGCAATTCCCAGTTGATTCCGTCAGTTGACAGGGAAAATAAATGATTTTGAAATT
Organism: Myrrha octodecimguttata; assembly: GCA_958510865.1. Classification (NCBI taxonomy): domain Eukaryota; kingdom Metazoa; phylum Arthropoda; class Insecta; order Coleoptera; family Coccinellidae; genus Myrrha; species Myrrha octodecimguttata. The sequence goes on from CAUEHS010000945.1 coordinate 113,430, forward strand.
TCACATTTTGGAAATTTCCCATTTGACAGGTGAAAATCTAAACGGTAGGAGATATCGATGAGATAATGTCTTAGTCATGTTCAGCGACCTCGCAAACCTATGTTTGCATACCAAACTTGGCCGGTAACTCTGGTATTTTCGAAACTATTTCAATTTGAAACTTTCGCGTTTTTCGTTTCCGAGTTTTGTTTGAAGGGCTCTACAAGGAAGAATTGATGAGAGGGTGATTCTATTATTGCTTCTTATCATTCACACTAACGAGCTCAAGAACTTCACATCGAAAAACTACGCTCGGGTACCCCTGAATTCTTTAAAATAAGCCAAATATAGCGTTTTTCGGGGGTCTAGACCCTTAGTAAAATTTCGATGAAAATTTGAAAAGATAGATTTCCTTCAAAATTGGTATAATCGAAGAGGGTTCGATGATGAATTATAATCTGCAATTCCCAGTTGATTCCGTCAGTTGACAGGGAAAATAAATGATTTTGAAATTTCACATTTTGGAAATTTCCCATTTGACAGGTGAAAATCTAAACGGTAGGAGATATCGATGAGATAATGTCTTAGTCATGTTCAGCGACCTCGCAAACCTATGTTTGCATACCAAACTTGGCCGGTAACTCTGGTATTTTCGAAACTATTTCAATTTGAAACTTTCGCGTTTTTCGTTTCCGAGTTTTGTTTGAAGGGCTCTACAAGGAAGAATTGATGAGTGGGTGATTCTATTATTGCTTCTTATCATTCACACTAACGAGCTCAAGAACTTCACATCGAAAAACTACGCTCGGGTACCCCTGAATTCTTTAAAATAAGCCAAATATAGCGTTTTTGGGGGGTCTAGACCCTTAGTAAAATTTCGATGAAAATTTGAAAAAATAGATTTCCTTCAAAATTGGTATAATCGAAGAGGGTTCGATGATGAATTATAATCTGCAATTCCCAGTTGATTCCGTCAGTTGACAGGGAAAATAAATGATTTTGAAATTTCACATTTTGGAAATTTCCCATTTGACAGGTGAAAATCTAAACGGTAGGAGATATCGATGAGATAATGTCTTGGTCATGTTCAGCGACCTCGCAAACCTATGTTTGCATACCAAACTTGGACAGTAACTCTGGTATTCTCGAAACTATTTCAATTTGAATCTTTCGCGTTTTTCGTTTCCGAGTTTTGTTTGAAGGGCTCTACAAGGAAGAATTGATGAGTGGGTGATTCTATTATTGCTTCTTATCATTCACACTAACGAGCTCAAGAACTTCACATCGAAAAACTACGCTCGGGTACCCCTGAATTCTTTAAAATATGCCAAATATAGCGTTTTTGGGGGGTCTAGACCCTTAGTAAAATTTCGATGAAAATTTGAAAAAATAGATTTCCTTCAAAATTGGCATAATCGAAGAGGGTTCGATGATGAATTATAATCTGCAATTCCCAGTTGATTCCGTCAGTTGACAGGGAAAATAAATGATTTTGAAATTTCACATTTTGGAAATTTCCCATTTGACAGGTGAAAATCTAAACGGTAGGAGATATCGTTGAGATAATGTCTTAGTCATGTTCAGCGACCTCGCAAACCTATGTTTGCATACCAAACTTGGCCGGTAACTCTGGTATTTTCGAAACTATTTCAATTTGAAACTTTCGCGTTTTTCGTTTCCGAGTTTTGTTTGAAGGGCTCTACAAGGAAGAATTGATGAGTGGGTGATTCTATTATTGCTTCTTATCATTCACACTAACGAGCTCAAGAACTTCACATCGAAAAACTACGCTCAAGTACCCCTGAATTCTTTAAAATAAGCCAAATATAGCGTTTTTGGGGGGTCTAGACCCTTAGTAAAATTTCGATGAAAATTTGAAAAAATAGATTTCCTTCAAAATTGGTATAATCGAAGAGGTTTCGATGATGAATTATAATCTGCAATTCCCAGTTGATTCCGTCAGTTGACAGGGAAAATAAATGATTTTGAAATTTCACATTTTGGAAATTTCCCATTTGACAGGTGAAAATCTAAACGGTGGGAGATATCGATGAGATAATGTCTTAGTCATGTTCAGCGACCTCGCAAACCTATGTTTGCATACCAAACTTGGCCGGTAACTCTGGTATTTTCGAAACTATTTCAATTTGAAACTTTCGCGTTTTTCGTTTCCGAGTTTTGTTTGAAGGGCTCTACAAGGAAGAATTGATGAGTGGGTGATTCTATTATTGCTTCTTATCATTCACACTAACGAGCTCAAGAACTTCACATCGAAAAACTACGCTCGGGTACCCCTGAATTCTTTAAAATAAGCCAAATATAGCGTTTTTGGGGAGTCTAGACCCTTAGTAAAATTTCGATGAAAATTTGAAAAAATAGATTTCCTTCAAAATTGGTATAATCGAAGAGGGTTCGGTGATGAATCATAATCTGCAATTCCCAGTTGATTCCGTCAGTTGACAGGGAAAATAAATGATTTTGAAATTTCACATTTTGGAAATTTCCCATTTGACAGGTGAAAATCTAAACGGTGGGAGATATCGATGAGATAATGTCTTAGTCATGTTCAGCGACCTCGCAAACCTATGTTTGCATACCAAACTTGGCCGGTAACTCTGGTATTTTCGAAACTATTTCAATTTGAAACTTTCGCGTTTTTCGTTTCCGAGTTTTGTTTGAAGGGCTCTACAAGGAAGAATTGATGAGTGGTTGATTCTATTATTGCTTCTTATCATTCACACTAACGAGCTCAAGAACTTCACATCGGAAAACTACGCTCGGGTACCCCTGAATTCTTTAAAATAAGCCAAATATAGCGTTTTTGGGGGGTCTAGACCCTTAGTAAAATTTCGATGAAAATTTGAAAAAATTTCAAAAAGCACTGCCGTGAAGGCAGCAACTTTTGCGCGCATGTTCAATGTAGATGACCGCTTCAGCAACGAATTTGAACGTGCGCGCGTACCAAATTTCAGTTCGATACGATCATAAGTTCTGGAGATATCGGGAAAAAATATGTCAAATTTCGAGGTTTTCTTCTCGATATCGTTGATTTTTTCGGTATTACTCGAGAAATACTGATTCAGTCCTGATTAAACTTCACAGCTAGTTTTAAGATGCTAAAAGACCACTTTATGCAAAATTTCGTGAAAATCGTGTTATTAGAACAATTTGAAAAAAAAAATTTATATGATTTTCTCATCATATCATCCTCATTAAATTCTGTATGAAACTTCGAACTGTTATTTTCGATGAAGTACTGAATTTCAATTCGATCTGATCTGTATTTTTGGAAACATTGGAAAAATAAAATTTTGATTGGGTATATCTACGGAATCATTGGGCGGATTTTACCCATTCACGAATTCGACCTTCGTAATTAAGCCCCAAACCTACTCTACAAATATCGAGTTTCTAAGTCGTTTCTTCCGGAAGTTATTGTGTTTACGGTCAGCCTAACGGCCGACTGCGTAAACACAATAACTTCCGAAAGAAACAACTTAGAAACTCGATATTTGTAGAGAAGGTTTGGACCTTAATTACGAAGGCCGAATTCGTGAATGGGTAAAATCCACCCAATGATTCCGTAGATATACCCAATCAAAATTTAATTTTTCCAATATTTCCAAAAATACAGTCCAGATCGAATTGAAATCCAGTACTTCATCGAAAATAACAGTTCGAAGTTTCATACAGAATTTAATGAGGATGATATGATGAAAAAAACATATAAATTTTTTTTTCAAATTGTTCTAATAACCCGATTATCACGAAATTTTGCACAAAGTTGTCTCTCAGCATCTTAAAACTAGCTGTGAAGTTTAATCAGGACTGAATCAGTATTTCTCGAGTAATACCAAAAAAATCAACGATATCGAGAAGAAAACCTCGAAATTTGACATATTTTTTCCCGATATCTCCAAAACTTATGATCGTATCGAGCTGAAATTTAGTACACTGCTGTGAAATTAGAAGGTCAAAGTGTGAGTATAATTTTTTTTGGATATGATGAATGGTTTCCGAAAAAAAAATTTTTTTGTAAAAAAATTTCGAAAAAAATTTTTTTTAAAATTTATTGACAATATGATCTTGACGAAATTTGGCTCAAAGTTGCGCGTCGTTATACTCCACCAAACTGCCAAGTTTGAATCAAATCGCTCAGGTAGTTTCTGAAATAAAAAATGAATAACTTCAAAATTTCAAATGCCTATAACTCCGAAACTATTCGATCGATTTGGCCCATTAACGAACTTAACCGCGGCATTCCAATGCGCGACCTACCCTGAAAGTTTCAAGTCGCTAGCTCACTTCGTTCGACAGTTATCGTGTCTACGGCCGGCCGGCCGGCCGGCCGGACAGAATCGATTTTGACACCGGATTCAACATCAGTGAGTCCAACCTAGTCGATTGAGACCATTTTCGGCTCAATCATCCAAAATTACAGACATTTGATCAAAACGATAGCACGCTGTTTCCCTAGAACATGCGCGCAAAAATAGATTTCCTTCAAAATTGGTATAATCGAAGAGGGTTCGATGATGAATTATAATCTGCAATTCCCAGTTGATTCCGTCAGTTGACAGGGAAAATAAATGATTTTGAAATTTCACATTTTGGAAATTTCCCATTTGACAGGTGAAAATCTAAACGGTTTGAGATATCGATGAGATAATGTCTTAGTCATGTTCAGCGACCTCGCAAACCTATGTTTGCATACCAAACTTGGCCGGTAACTCTGGTATTTTCGAAACTATTTCAATTTGAAACTTTCGCGTTTTTCGTTTCCGAGTTTTGTTTGAAGGGCTCTACAAGGAAGAATTGATGAGTGGGTGATTCTATTATTGCTTCTTATCATTCACACTAACGAGCTCAAGAACTTTACATCGAAAAACTACGCTCGGGTACCCCTGAATTCTTTAAAATAAGCCAAATATAGCGTTTTTGGGGGTCTAGACCCTTAGTAAAATTTCGATGAAAATTTGAAAAAATAGATTTCCTTCAAAATTAGTATAATCGAAGAGGGTTCGATGATGAATTATAATCTGCAATTCCCAGTTGATTCCGTCAGTTGACAGGGAAAATAAATGATTTTGAAATTTCACATTTTGGAAATTTCCCATTTGACAGGTGAAAATCTAAACGGTAGGAGATATCGATGAGATAATGTCTTAGTCATGTTCAGCGACCTCGCAAACCTATGTTTGCATACCAAACTTGGCCGGTAACTCTGGTATTCTCGAAACTATTTCAATTTGAAACTTTCGCGTTTTTCGTTTCCGAGTTTTGTTTGAAGGGCTCTACAAGGAAGAATTGATGAGTGGGTGATTCTATTGTTGCTTCTTATCATTCACACTAACGAGCTCAAGAACTTCACATCGAAAAACTACGCTCAAGTACCCCTGAATTCTTTAAAATAAGCCAAATATAGCGTTTTTGGGGGGTCTAGACCCTTAGTAAAATTTCGATGAAAATTTGAAAAAATAGATTTCCTTCAAAATTGGTATAATCGAAGAGGTTTCGATGATGAATTATAATCTGCAATTCCCAGTTTATTCCGTCAGTTGACAGGGAAAATAAATGATTTTGAAATTTCACATTTTGGAAATTTCCCATTTGACAGGTGAAAATCTAAACGGTAGGAGATATCGATGAGATAATGTCTTAGTCATGTTCAGCGACCTCGCAAACCTATGTTTGCATACCAAACTTGGCCGGTAACTCTGGTATTTTCGAAACTATTTCAATTTGAAACTTTCGCGTTTTTCGTTTCCGAGTTTTGTTTGAAGGGCTCTACAAGGAAGAATTGAGGAGTGGGTGATTCTATTATTGCTTCTTATCATTCACACTAACGAGCTCAAGAACTTCACATCGAAAAACTACGCTCGGGTACCCCTGAATTCTTTAAAATAAGCCAAATATAGCGTTTTTGGGGGGTCTAGACCCTTAGTAAAATTTCGATGAAAATTTGAAAAAACAGATTTCCTTCAAAATTGGTATAATCGAAGAGGGTTCGGTGATGAATCATAATCTGCAATTCCCAGTTGATTCCGTCAGTTGACAGGGAAAATAAATGATTTTGAAATTTCACATTTTGGAAATTTCCCATTTGACAGGTGAAAATCTAAACGGTAGGAGATATCGATGAGATAATGTCTTAGTCATGTTCAGCGACCTCGCAAACCTATGTTTGCATACCAAACTTGGCCGGTTACTCTGGTATTTTCGAAACTATTTCAATTTGAAACTTTCGCGTTTTTCGTTTCCGAGTTTTGTTTGAAGGGCTCTACAAGGAAGAATTGATGAGTGGGTGATTCTATTATTGCTTCTTATCATTCACACTAACCACCTCAAAAACTTCACATCGAAAAACTACGCTCGGGTACCCCTGAATTCTTTAAAATGAGCCAAATATAGCGTTTTTGGGGGGTCTAGACCCTTAGTAAAATTTCGATGAAAATTTGAAAAAATAGATTTCCTTCAAAATTGGCATAATCGAAGAGGGTTCGATGATGAATTATAATCTGCAATTCCCAGTTGATTCCGTCAGTTGACAGGGAAAATAAATGATTTTGAAATTTCACATTTTGGAAATTTCCCATTTGACAGGTGAAAATCTAAACGGTAGGAGATATCGATGAGATAATGTCTTAGTCATGTTCAGCGACCTCGCAAACCTATGTTTGCATACCAAACTTGGCCGGTAACTCTGGTATTTTCGAAACTATTTCAATTTGAAACTTTCGCGTTTTTCGTTTCCGAGTTTTGTTTGAAGGGCTCTACAAGGAAGAATTGATGAGTGGGTGATTCTATTATTGCTTCTTATCATTCACACTAACGAGCTCAAGGACTTCACATCGAAAAACTACGCTCGGGTACCCCTGAATTCTTTAAAATAAGCCAAATATAGCGTTTTTGGGGGGTCTAGACCCTTAGTAAAATTTCGATGAAAATTTGAAAAAAAAGATTTCCTTCAAAATTGGTATAATCGAGGAGGGTTCGATGATGAATTATAATCTGCAATTCCCAGTTGATTCCGTCAGTTGACAGGGAAAATAAATGATTTTGAAATTTCACATTTTGGAAATTTCCCATTTGACAGCTGAAAATCTAAACGGTTTGAGATATCGATGAGATAATGTCTTAGTCATGTTCAGCGACCTCGCAAACCTATGTTTGCATACCAAACTTGGCCGGTAACTCTGGTATTTTCGAAACTATTTCAATTTGAAACTTTCGCGTTTTTCGTTTCCGAGTTTTGTTTGAAGGGCTCTACAAGGAAGAATTGATGAGTGGGTGATTCTATTATTGCTTCTTATCATTCACACTAACGAGCTCAAGAACTTCACATCGAAAAACTACGCTCAAGTACCCCTGAATTCTTCAAAATAAGCCAAATATAGCGTTTTTGGGGGGTCTAGACCCTTAGTAAAATTTCGATGAAAATTTGAAAAAATAGATTTCCTTCAAAATTGGTATAATCGAAGAGGTTTCGATGATGAATTATAATCTGCAATTCCCAGTTGATTCCGTCAGTTGACAGGGAAAATAAATGATTTTGAAATTTCACATTTTGGAAATTTCCCATTTGACAGGTGAAAATCTAAACGGTGGGAGATATCGATGAGATAATGTCTTAGTCATGTTCAGCGACCTCGCAAACCTATGTTTGCATACCAAACTTGGCCGGTAACTCTGGTATTTTCGAAACTATTTCAATTTGAAACTTTCGCGTTTTTCGTTTCCGAGTTTTGTTTTAAGGGCTCTACAAGGAAGAATTGATGAGTGGGTGATTCTATTATTGCTTCTTATCATTCACACTAACGAGCTCAAGAACTTCACATCGAAAAACTACGCTCGGGTACCCCTGAATTCTTTAAAATAAGCCAAATATAGCGTTTTTGGGGGGTCTAGACCCTTAGTAAAATTTCGATGAAAATTTGAAAAAATAGATTTCCTTCAAAATTGGTATAATCGAAGAGGGTTCGATGATGAATTATAATCTGCAATTCCCAGTTGATTCCGTCAGTTGACAGGGAAAATAAATGATTTTGAAATTTCACATTTTGGAAATTTCCCATTTGACAGCTGAAAATCTAAACGGTTTGAGATATCGATGAGATAATGTCTTAGTCATGTTCAGCGACCTCGCAAACCTATGTTTGCATACCAAACTTGGCCGGTAACTCTGGTATTTTCGAAACTATTTCAATTTGAAACTTTCGCGTTTTTCGTTTCCGAGTTTTGTTTGAAGGGCTCTACAAGGAAGAATTGATGAGTGGGTGATTCTATTATTGCTTCTTATCATTCACACTAACGAGCTCAAGAACTTCACATCGGAAAACTACGCTCGGGTACCCCTGAATTCTTTAAAATATGCCAAATATAGCGTTTTTGGGGGGTCTAGACCCTTAGTAAAATTTCGATGAAAATTTGAAAAAATTTCAAAAAGCACTGCCGTGAAGGCAGCAACTTTTGCGCGCATGTTCAATGTAGATGACCGCTTCAGCAACGAATTTGAACGTGCGCGCGTACCAAATTTCAGTTCGATACGATCATAAGTTCTGGAGATATCGGGAAAAAATATGTCAAATTTCGAGGTTTTCTTCTCGATATCGTTGATTTTTTCGGTATTACTCGAGAAATACTGATTCAGTCCTGATTAAACTTCACAGCTAGTTTTAAGATGCTAAAAGACCACTTTATGCAAAATTTCGTGAAAATCGTGTTATTAGAACAATTTGAAAAAAAAAATTTATATGATTTTCTCATCATATCATCCTCATTAAATTCTGTATGAAACTTCGAACTGTTATTTTCGATGAAGTACTGAATTTCAATTCGATCTGATCTGTATTTTTGGAAACATTGGAAAAATAAAATTTTGATTGGGTATATCTACGGAATCATTGGGCGGATTTTACCCATTCACGAATTCGACCTTCGTAATTAAGCCCCAAACCTACTCTACAAATATCGAGTTTCTAAGTCGTTTCTTCCGGAAGTTATTGTGTTTACGGTCAGCCTAACGGCCGACTGCGTAAACACAATAACTTCCGAAAGAAACAACTTAGAAACTCGATATTTGTAGAGAAGGTTTGGACCTTAATTACGAAGGCCGAATTCGTGAATGGGTAAAATCCACCCAATGATTCCGTAGATATACCCAATCAAAATTTAATTTTTCCAATATTTCCAAAAATACAGTCCAGATCGAATTGAAATCCAGTACTTCATCGAAAATAACAGTTCGAAGTTTCATACAGAATTTAATGAGGATGATATGATGAGAAAATCATATAAATTTTTTTTTCAAATTGTTCTAATAACCCGATTATCACGAAATTTTGCACAAAGTTGTCTCTCAGCATCTTTAAACTAGCTGTGAAGTTTAATCAGGACTGAATCAGTATTTCTCGAGTAATACCAAAAAAATCAACGATATCGAGAAGAAAACCTCGAAATTTGACATATTTTTTCCCGATATCTCCAAAACTTATGATCGTATCGAGCTGAAATTTAGTACACTGCTGTGAAATTAGAAGGTCAAAGTGTGAGTATAATTTTTTTTGGATATGATGAATGGTTTCCGAAAAAAAAATTTTTTTGTAAAAAAATTTCGAAAAAAATTTTTTTTTAAATTTATTGACAATATGATCTTGACGAAATTTGGCTCAAAGTTGCGCGTCGTTATACTCCACCAAACTGCCAAGTTTGAATCAAATCGCTCAAGTAGTTTCTGAAATAAAAAATAAATAACTTCAAAATTTCAAATACCTATAACTCCGAAACTATTCGATCGATTTGGCCCATTAACGAACTTAACCGCGGCATTCCAATGCGCGACCTACCCTGAAAGTTTCAAGTCGCTAGCTCACTTCGTTCGACAGTTATCGTGTCTACGGCCGGCCGGCCGGCCGGCCGGACAGAATCGATTTTGACACCGGATTCAACATCAGTGAGTCCAACCTAGTCGATTGAGACCATTTTCGGCTCAATCATCCAAAATTACAGACATTTGATCAAAACGATAGCACGCTGTTTCCCTAGAACATGCGCGCAAGAATAGATTTCCTTCAAAATTGGTATAATCGAAGAGGGTTCGATGATGAATTATAATCTGCAATTCCCAGTTGATTCCGTCAGTTGACAGGGAAAATAAATGATTTTGAAATTTCACATTTTGGAAATTTCCCATTTGACAGGTGAAAATCTAAACGGTTTGAGATATCGATGAGATAATGTCTAAGTCATGTTCAGCGACCTCGCAAACCTATGTTTGCATACCAAACTTGGCCGGTAACTCTGGTATTTTCGAAACTATTTCAATTTGAAACTTTCGCGTTTTTCGTTTCCGAGTTTTGTTTGAAGGGCTCTACAAGGAAGAATTGATGAGTGGGTGATTCTATTATTGCTTCTTATCATTCACACTAACGAGCTCAAGAACTTTACATCGAAAAACTACGCTCGGGTACCCCTGAATTCTTTAAAATAAGCCAAATATAGCGTTTTTGGGGGTCTAGACCCTTAGTAAAATTTCGATGAAAATTTGAAAAAATAGATTTCCTTCAAAATTAGTATAATCGAAGAGGGTTCGATGATGAATTATAATCTGCAATTCCCAGTTGATTCCGTCAGTTGACAGGGAAAATAAATGATTTTGAAATTTCACATTTTGGAAATTTCCCATTTGACAGGTGAAAATCTAAACGGTAGGAGATATCGATGAGATAATGTCTTAGTCATGTTCAGCGACCTCGCAAACCTATGTTTGCATACCAAACTTGGCCGGTAACTCTGGTATTTTCGAAACTATTTCAATTTGAAACTTTCGCGTTTTTCGTTTCCGAGTTTTGTTTGAAGGGCTCTACAAGGAAGAATTGATGAGTGGGTGATTCTATTGTTGCTTCTTATCATTCACACTAACGAGCTCAAGAACTTCACATCGAAAAACTACGCTCAAGTACCCCTGAATTCTTTAAAATAAGCCAAATATAGCGTTTTTGGGGGGTCTAGACCCTTAGTAAAATTTCGATGAAAATTTGAAAAGATAGATTTCCTTCAAAATTGGTATAATCGAAGAGGTTTCGATGATGAATTATAATCTGCAATTCCCAGTTGATTCCGTCAGTTGACAGGGAAAATAAATGATTTTGAAATTTCACATTTTGGAAATTTCCCATTTGACAGGTGAAAATCTAAACGGTAGGAGATATCGATGAGATAATGTCTTAGTCATGTTCAGCGACCTCGCAAACCTATGTTTGCATACCAAACTTGGCCGGTAACTCTGGTATTTTCGAAACTATTTCAATTTGAAACTTTCGCGTTTTTCGTTTCCGAGTTTTGTTTGAAGGGCTCTACAAGGAAGAATTGAGGAGTGGGTGATTCTATTATTGCTTCTTATCATTCACACTAACGAGCTCAAGAACTTCACATCGAAAAACTACGCTCGGGTACCCCTGAATTCTTTAAAATAAGCCAAATATAGCGTTTTTGGGGGGTCTAGACCCTTAGTAAAATTTCGATGAAAATTTGAAAAAACAGATTTCCTTCAAAATTGGTATAATCGAAGAGGGTTCGGTGATGAATCATAATCTGCAATTCCCAGTTGATTCCGTCAGTTGACAGGGAAAATAAATGATTTTGAAATTTCACATTTTGGAAATTTCCCATTTGACAGGTGAAAATCTAAACGGTAGGAGATATCGATGAGATAATGTCTTAGTCATGTTCAGCGACCTCGCAAACCTATGTTTGCATACCAAACTTGGCCGGTAACTCTGGTATTTTCGAAACTATTTCAATTTGAAACTTTCGCGTTTTTCGTTTCCGAGTTTTGTTTGAAGGGCTCTACAAGGAAGAATTGATGAGTGGGTGATTCTATTATTGCTTCTTATCATTCACACTAACCACCTCAAGAACTTCACATCGAAAAACTACGCTCGGGTACCCCTGAATTCTTTAAAATGAGCCAAATATAGCGTTTTTGGGGGGTCTAGACCCTTAGTAAAATTTCGATGAAAATTTGAAAAAATAGATTTCCTTCAAAATTGGCATAATCGAAGAGGGTTCGATGATGAATTATAATCTGCAATTCCCAGTTGATTCCGTCAGTTGACAGGGAAAATAAATGATTTTGAAATTTCACATTTTGGAAATTTCCCATTTGACAGGTGAAAATCTAAACGGTAGGAGATATCGATGAGATAATGTCTTAGTCATGTTCAGCGACCTCGCAAACCTATGTTTGCATACCAAACTTGGCCGGTAACTCTGGTATTTTCGAAACTATTTCAATTTGAAACTTTCGCGTTTTTCGTTTCCGAGTTTTGTTTGAAGGGCTCTACAAGGAAGAATTGATGAGTGGGTGATTCTATTATTGCTTCTTATCATTCACACTAACGAGCTCAAGGACTTCACATCGAAAAACTACGCTCGGGTACCCCTGAATTCTTTAAAATAAGCCAAATATAGCGTTTTTGGGGGGTCTAGACCCTTAGTAAAATTTCGATGAAAATTTGAAAAAAAAGATTTCCTTCAAAATTGGTATAATCGAGGAGGGTTCGATGATGAATTATAATCTGCAATTCCCAGTTGATTCCGTCAGTTGACAGGGAAAATAAATGATTTTGAAATTTCACATTTTGGAAATTTCCCATTTGACAGCTGAAAATCTAAACGGTTTGAGATATCGATGAGATAATGTCTTAGTCATGTTCAGCGACCTCGCAAACCTATGTTTGCATACCAAACTTGGCCGGTAACTCTGGTATTTTCGAAACTATTTCAATTTGAAACTTTCGCGTTTTTCGTTTCCGAGTTTTGTTTGAAGGGCTCTACAAGGAAGAATTGATGAGTGGGTGATTCTATTATTGCTTCTTATCATTCACACTAACGAGCTCAAGAACTTCACATCGAAAAACTACGCTCAAGTACCCCTGAATTCTTTAAAATAAGCCAAATATAGCGTTTTTGGGGGGTCTAGACCCTTAGTAAAATTTCGATGAAAATTTGAAAAAATAGATTTCCTTCAAAATTGGTATAATCGAAGAGGTTTCGATGATGAATTATAATCTGCAATTCCCAGTTGATTCCGTCAGTTGACAGGGAAAATAAATGATTTTGAAATTTCACATTTTGGAAATTTCCCATTTGACAGGTGAAAATCTAAACGGTGGGAGATATCGATGAGATAATGTCTTAGTCATGTTCAGCGACCTCGTAAACCTATGTTTGCATACCAAACTTGGCCGGTAACTCTGGTATTTTCGAAACTATTTCAATTTGAAACTTTCGCGTTTTTCGTTTCCGAGTTTTGTTTTAAGGGCTCTACAAGGAAGAATTGATGAGTGGGTGATTCTATTATTGCTTCTTATCATTCACACTAACGAGCTCAAGAACTTCACATCGAAAAACTACGCTTGGGTACCCCTGAATTCTTTAAAATAAGCCAAATATAGCGTTTTTGGGGGGTCTAGACCCTTAGTAAAATTTCGATGAAAATTTGAAAAAATAGATTTCCTTCAAAATTGGTATAATCGAAGAGGGTTCGATGATGAATTATAATCTGCAATTCCCAGTTGATTCCGTCAGTTGACAGGGAAAATAAATGATTTTGAAATTTCACATTTTGGAAATTTCCCATTTGACAGCTGAAAATCTAAACGGTTTGAGATATCGATGAGATAATGTCTTAGTCATGTTCAGCGACCTCGCAAACCTATGTTTGCATACCAAACTTGGCCGGTAACTCTGGTATTTTCGAAACTATTTCAATTTGAAACTTTCGCGTTTTTCGTTTCCGAGTTTTGTTTGAAGGGCTCTACAAGGAAGAATTGATGAGAGGGTGATTCTATTATTGCTTCTTATCATTCACACTAACGAGCTCAAGAACTTCACATCGAAAAACTACGCTCAAGTACCCCTGAATTCTTTAAAATAAGCCAAATATAGCGTTTTTGGGGGGTCTAGACCCTTAGTAAAATTTCGATGAAAATTTGAAAAAATAGATTTCCTTCAAAATTGGTATAATCGAAGAGGTTTCGATGATGAATTATAATCTGCAATTCCCAGTTGATTCCGTCAGTTGACAGGGAAAATAAATGATTTTGAAATTTCACATTTTGGAAATTTCCCATTTGACAGGTGAAAATCTAAACGGTGGGAGATATCGATGAGATAATGTCTTAGTCATGTTCAGCGACCTCGCAAACCTATGTTTGCATACCAAACTTGGCCGGTAACTCTGGTATTTTCGAAACTATTTCAATTTGAAACTTTCGCGTTTTTCGTTTCCGAGTTTTGTTTGAAGGGCTCTACAAGGAAGAATTGATGAGTGGGTGATTCTATTATTGCTTCTTATCATTCACACTAACGAGCTCAAGAACTTCACATCGAAAAACTACGCTCGGGTACCCCTGAATTCTTTAAAATAAGCCAAATATAGCGTTTTTGGGGGGTCTAGACCCTTAGTAAAATTTCGATGAAAATTTGAAAAAATAGATTTCCTTCAAAATTGGTATAATCGAAGAGGGTTCGGTGATGAATCATAATCTGCAATTCCCAGTTGATTCCGTCAGTTGACAGGGAAAATAAGTGATTTTGAAATTTCACATTTTGGAAATTTCCCATTTGACAGGTGAAAATCTAAACGGTAGGAGATATCGATGAGATAATGTCTTAGTCATGTTCAGCGACCTCGCAAACCTATGTTTGCATACCAAACTTGGCCGGTAACTCTGGTATTTTCGAAACTATTTCAATTTAAAACTTTCGCGTTTTTCGTTTCCGAGTTTTGTTTGAAGGGCTCTACAAGGAAGAATTGATGAGTGGGTGATTCTATTATTGCTTCTTATCATTCACACTAACGACCTCAAGAACTTCACATCGAAAAACTACGCTCGGGTACCCCTGAATTCTTTAAAATGAGCCAAATATAGCGTTTTTGGGGGGTCTAGACCCTTAGTAAAATTTCGATGAAAATTTGAAAAAATAGATTTCCTTCAAAATTGGTATACTCGAAGAGGGTTCGGTGATGAATCATAATCTGCAATTCCCAGTTGATTCCGTCAGTTGACAGGGAAAATAAATGATTTTGAAATTTCACATTTTGGAAAATTCCCATTTGACAGGTGAAAATCTAAACGGTAGGAGATATCGATGAGATAATGTTTTAGTCATGTTCAGCGACCTCGCAAACTTATGTTTGCATACCAAACTTGGCCGGTAACTCTGGTATTTTCGAAACTATTTCAATTTGAAACTTTCGCGTTTTTCGTTTCCGAGTTTTGTTTGAAGGGCTCTACAAGGAAGAATTGATGAGTGGGTGATTCTATTATTGCTTCTTATCATTCACACTAACGAGCTCAAGAACTTCACATCGAAAAACTACGCTCGGGTACCCCTGAATTCTTTAAAATAAGCCAAATATAGCGTTTTTGGGGGTCTAGACCCTTAGTAAAATTTCGATGAAAATTTGAAAAAATAGATTTCCTTCAAAATTAGTATAATCGAAGAGGGTTCGATGATGAATTATAATCTGCAATTCCCAGTTGATTCCGTCAGTTGACAGGGAAAATAAATGATTTTGAAATTTCACATTTTGGAAATTTCCCATTTGACAGGTGAAAATCTAAACGGTAGGAGATATCGATGAGATAATGTCTTAGTCATGTTCAGCGACCTCGCAAACCTATGTTTGCATACCAAACTTGGCCGGTAGCTCTGGTATTTTCGAAACTATTTCAATTTGAAACTTTCGCGTTTTTCGTTTCCGAGTTTTGTTTGAAGGGCTCTACAAGGAAGAATTGATGAGTGGGTGATTCTATTATTGCTTCTTATCATTCACACTAACGAGCTCAAGAACTTCACATCGAAAAACTACGCTCAAGTACCCCTGAATTCTTTAAAATAAGCCAAATATAGCGTTTTTGGGGGGTCTAGACCCTTAGTAAAATTTCGATGAAAATTTGAAAAAATAGATTTCCTTCAAAATTGGTATAATCGAAGAGGTTTCGATGATGAATTATAATCTGCAATTCCCAGTTGATTCCGTCAGTTGACAGGGAAAATAAATGATTTTGAAATTTCACATTTTGGAAATTTCCCATTTGACAGGTGAAAATCTAAACGGTAGGAGATATCGATGAGATAATGTCTTAGTCATGTTCAGCGACCTCGCAAACCTATGTTTGCATACCAAACTTGGCCGGTAACTCTGGTATTTTCGAAACTATTTCAATTTGAAACTTTCGCGTTTTTCGTTTCCGAGTTTTGTTTGAAGGGCTCTACAAGGAAGAATTGAGGAGTGGGTGATTCTATTATTGCTTCTTATCATTCACACTAACGAGCTCAAGAACTTCACATCGAAAAACTACGCTCGGGTACCCCTGAATTCTTTAAAATAAGCCAAATATAGCGTTTTTGGGGGGTCTAGACCCTTAGTAAAATTTCGATGAAAATTTGAAAAAATAGATTTCCTTCAAAATTGGTATAATCGAAGAGGGTTCGGTGATGAATCATAATCTGCAATTCCCAGTTGATTCCGTCAGTTGACAGGGAAAATAAATGATTTTGAAATTTCACATTTTGGAAATTTCCCATTTGACAGGTGAAAATCTAAACGGTAGGAGATATCGATGAGATAATGTCTTAGTCATGTTCAGCGACCTCGCAAACCTATGTTTGCATACCAAACTTGGCCGGTAACTCTGGTATTTTCGAAACTATTTCAATTTGAAACTTTCGCGTTTTTCGTTTCCGAGTTTTGTTTGAAGGGCTCTACAAGGAAGAATTGATGAGTGGATGATTCTATTATTATTTCTTATCATTTACACTAACGAGCTCAAGAACTTCACATCGAAAAACTACGCTCGGGTACCCCTGAATTCTTTAAAATAAGCCAAATATAGCGTTTTTGGGGGGTCTAGACCCTCAGTAAAATTTCGATGAAAATTTGAAAAAATAGATTTCCTTCAAAATTGGTATAATCGAAGAGGGTTCGATGATGAATTATAATCTGCAATTCCCAGTTGATTCCGTCAGTTGACAGGGAAAATAAATGATTTTGAAATTTCACATTTTGGAAATTTCCCATTTGACAGGTGAAAATCTAAACGGTAGGAGATATCGATGAGATAATGTCTTAGTCATGTTCAGCGACCTCGCAAACCTATGTTTGCATACCAAACTTGGCCGGTAACTCTGGTATTTTCGAAACTATTTCAATTTGAAACTTTCGCGTTTTTCGTTTCCGAGTTTTGTTTGAAGGGCTCTACAAGGAAGAATTGATGAGTGGGTGATTCTATTATTGCTTCTTATCATTCACACTAACGAGCTCAAGAACTTCACATCGAAAAACTACGCTCGGGTACCCCTGAATTCTTTAAAATAAGCCAAATATAGCGTTTTTGGGGGGTCTAGACCCTTAGTAAAATTTCGATGAAAATTTGAAAAAATAGATTTCCTTCAAAATTGGTATAATCGAAGAGGGTTCGATGATGAATTATAATCTGCAATTCCCAGTTGATTCCGTCAGTTGACAGGGAAAATAAATGATTTTGAAATTTCACATTTTGGAAATTTCCCATTTGACAGGTGAAAATCTAAACGGTAGAAGATATCGATGAGATAATGTCTTAGTCATGTTCAGCGGCCTCAAAAACCTATGTTTGCATACCAAACTTGGCCGGTAACTCTGGTATTTTCGAAACTATTTCAATTTGAAACTTTCGCGTTTTTCGTTTCCGAGTTTTGTTTGAAGGGCTCTACAAGGAAGAATTGATGAGTGGGTGATTCTATTATTGCTTCTTATCATTCACACTAACGAGCTCAAGAACTTCACATCGAAAAACTACGCTCGGGTACCCCTGAATTCTTTAAAATAAGCCAAATATAGCGTTTTTGGGGGGTCTAGACCCTTAGTAAAATTTCGATGAAAATTTGAAAAAATAGATTTCCTTCAAAATTGGTATAATCGAAGAGGGTTCGATGATGAATTATAATCTGCAATTCCCAGTTGATTCCGTCAGTTGACAGGGAAAATAAATGATTTTGAAATTTCACATTTTGGAAATTTCCCATTTGACAGGTGAAAATCTAAACGGTAGGAGATATCGATGAGATAATGTCTTAGTCATGTTCAGCGACCTCGCAAACCTATGTTTGCATACCAAACTTGGCCGGTAACTCTGGTATTTTCGAAACTATTTCAATTTGTAACTTTCGCGTTTTTCGTTTCCGAGTTTTGTTTGAAGGGCTCTACAAGGAAGAATTGATGAGTGGGTGATTCTATTATTGCTTCTTATCATTCACACTAACGAGCTCAAGAACTTCACATCGAAAAACTACGCTCGGGTACCCCTGAATTCTTTAAAATAAGCCAAATATAGCGTTTTTGGGGGGTCTAGACCCTTAGTAAAATTTCGATGAAAATTTGAAAAAATAGATTTCCTTCAAAATTGGTATAATCGAAGAGGGTCCGATGATGAATTATAATCTGCAATTCCCAGTTGATTCCGTCAGTTGACAGGGAAAATAAATGATTTTGAAATTTCACATTTTGGAAATTTCCCATTTGACAGGTGAAAATCTAAACGGTAGGAGATATCGATGAGATAATGTCTTAGTCATGTTCAGCGACCTCGCAAACCTATGTTTGCATACCAAACTTGGCCGGTAGCTCTGGTATTTTCGAAACTATTTCAATTTGAAACTTTCGCGTTTTTCGTTTCCGAGTTTTGTTTGAAGGGCTCTACAAGGAAGAATTGATGAGTGGGTGATTCTATTATTGCTTCTTATCATTCACACTAACGAGCTCAAGAACTTCACATCGAAAAACTACGCTCAGGTACCCCTGAATTCTTTAAAATAAGCCAAATATAGCGTTTTTGGGGGGTCTAGACCCTTAGTAAAATTTCGATGAAAATTTGAAAAGATAGATTTCCTTCAAAATTGGTATAATCGAAGAGGGTTCGATGATGAATTATAATCTGCAATTCCCAGTTGATTCCGTCAGTTGACAGGGAAAATAAATGATTTTGAAATTTCACATTTTGGAAATTTCCCATTTGACAGGTGAAAATCTAAACGGTAGGAGATATCGATGAGATAATGTCTTAGTCATGTTCAGCGAACTCGCAAACCTATGTTTGCATACCAAACTTGGCCGGTTACTCTGGTATTTTCGAAACTATTTCAATTTGAAACTTTCGCGTTTTTCGTTTCCGAGTTTTGTTTGAAGGGCTCTACAAGGAAGAATTGATGAGTGGGTGATTCTATTATTGCTTCTTATCATTCACACTAACGAGCTCAAGAACTTCACATCGAAAAACTACGCTCGGGTACCCCTGAATTCTTTAAAATAAGCCAAATATAGCGTTTTTGAGGGGTCTAGACCCTTAGTAAAATTTCGATGAAAATTTGAAAAAATAGATTTCCTTCAAAATTGGTATAATCGAAGAGGGTTCGATGATGAATTATAATCTGCAATTCCCAGTTGATTCCGTCAGTTGACAGGGAAAATAAATGATTTTGAAATTTCACATTTTGGAAATTTCCCATTTGACAGGTGAAAATCTAAACGGTAGGAGATATCGATGAGATAATGTCTTAGTCATGTTCAGCGACCTCGCAAACCTATGTTTGCATACCAAACTTGGCCGGTAACTCTGGTATTTTCGAAACTATTTCAATTTGAAACTTTCGCGTTTTTCGTTTCCGAGTTTAGTTTGAAGGGCTCTACAAGGAAGAATTGATGAGTGGGTGATTCTATTATTGCTTCTTATCATTCACACTAACGAGCTCAAGAACTTCACATCGAAAAACTACGCTCGGGTACCCCTGAATTCTTTAAAATAAGCCAAATATAGCGTTTTTGGGGGTCTAGACCCTTAGTAAAATTTCGATGAAAATTTGAAAAAATAGATTTCCTTCAAAATTGATATAATCGAAGAGGGTTCGATGATGAATTATAATCTGCAATTCCCAGTTGATTCCGTCAGTTGACAGGGAAAATAAATGATTTTGAAATTTCACATTTTGGAAATTTCCCATTTGACAGGTGAAAATCTAAACGGTAGGAGACATCGATGAGATAATGTCTTAGTCATGTTCAGCGACCTCGCAAACCTATGTTTGCATACCAAACTTGGCCGGTAACTCTGGTATTTTCGAAACTATTTCAATTTGAAACTTTCGCGTTTTTCGTTTCCGAGTTTTGTTTGAAGGGCTCTACAAGGAAGAATTGATGAGTGGGTGATTCTATTATTGCTTCTTATCATTCACACTAACGAGCTCAAGAACTTCACATCGAAAAACTACGCTCGGGTACCCCTGAATTCTTTAAAATAAGCCAAATATAGCGTTTTTGGGGGGTCTAGACCCTTAGTAAAATTTCGATGGAAATTCGAAAAAATAGATTTCCTTCAAAGTCGGTATAATCGGAGAGGGTTCAATGCTGAATTATAATCTGCAATTCCTAATCGATTCCGTCAATTGAGAGATGAAATAATTGACTTTGAAATTTCACATTTTGGAAATTTCCCATTTGACAGGTGAAAATCTAAACGGAAGGAGATATCGATGAGATAATGTCTTAGTCATGTTCAGCGACCTCGCAAACCTATGTTTGCATACCAAACTTGGCCGGTAACTCTGGTATTTTCGAAACTATTTCAATTTGAAACTTTCGCGTTTTTCGTTTCCGAGTTTTGTTTGAAGGGCTCTACAAGGAAGAATTGATGAGTGGGTGATTCTATTATTGCTTCTTATCATTCACACTAACGAGCTCAAGAACTTCACATCGAAAAACTACGCTCGGGTACCCCTGAATTCTTTAAAATAAGCCAAATATAGCGTTTTTGGGGGGTCTAGACCCTTAGTAAAATTTCGATGAAAATTTGAAAAAATAGATTTCCTTCAAAATTGCTATAATCGAAGAGGGTTCGATGATGAATTATAATCTGCAATTCCCAGTTGATTCCGTCAGTTGACAGGGAAAATAAATGATTTTGAAATTTCACATTTTGGAAATTTCCCATTTGACAGGTGAAAATCTAAACGGTAGGAGATATCGATGAGATAATGTCTTAGTCATGTTCAGCGAACTCGCAAACCTATGTTTGCATACCAAACTTGGCCGGTTACTCTGGTATTTTCGAAACTATTTCAATTTGAAACTTTCGCGTTTTTCGTTTCCGAGTTTTGTTTGAAGGGCTCTACAAGGAAGAATTGATGAGTGGGTGATTCTATTATTGCTTCTTATCATTCACACTAACGAGCTCAAGAACTTCACATCGAAAAACTACGCTCGGGTACCCCTGAATTCTTTAAAATAAGCCAAATATAGCGTTTTTGAGGGGTCTAGACCCTTAGTAAAATTTCGATGAAAATTTGAAAAAATAGATTTCCTTCAAAATTGGTATAATCGAAGAGGGTTCGATGATGAATTATAATCTGCAATTCCCAGTTGATTCCGTCAGTTGACAGGGAAAATAAATGATTTTGAAATTTCACATTTTGGAAATTTCCCATTTGACAGGTGAAAATCTAAACGGTAGGAGATATCGATGAGATAATGTCTTAGTCATGTTCAGCGACCTCGCAAACCTATGTTTGCATACCAAACTTGGCCGGTAACTCTGGTATTTTCGAAACTATTTCAATTTGAAACTTTCGCGTTTTTCGTTTCCGAGTTTAGTTTGAAGGGCTCTACAAGGAAGAATTGATGAGTGGGTGATTCTATTATTGCTTCTTATCATTCACACTAACGAGCTCAAGAACTTCACATCGAAAAACTACGCTCGGGTACCCCTGAATTCTTTAAAATAAGCCAAATATAGCGTTTTTGGGGGGTCTAGACCCTTAGTAAAATTTCGATGAAAATTTGAAAAAATAGATTTCCTTCAAAATTGGTATAATCAAAGAGGGTTCGATGATGAATTATAATCTGCAATTCCCAGTTGATTCCGTCAGTTGACAGGGAAAATAAATGATTTTGAAATTTCACATTTTGGAAATTTCCCATTTGACAGGTGAAAATCTAAACGGTAGGAGATATCGATGAGATAATGTCTTAGTCATGTTCAGCGACCTCGCAAACCTATGTTTGCATACCAAACTTGGCCGGTAACTCTGGTATTTTCGAAACTATTTCAATTTGAAACTTTCGCGTTTTTCGTTTCCGAGTTTTGTTTGAAGGGCTCTACAAGGAAGAATTGATGAGTGGGTGATTCTATTATTGCTTCTTATCATTCACACTAACGAGCTCAAGAACTTCACATCGAAAAACTACGCTCGGGTACCCCTGAATTCTTTAAAATAAGCCAAATATAGCGTTTTTGGGGGGTCTAGACCCTTAGTAAAATTTCGATGAAAATTTGAGAAAATAGATTTCCTTCAAAATTGGTATAATCGAACAGGGTTCGATGATGAATTATAATCTGCAATTCCCAGTTGATTCCGTCAGTTGACAGGGAAAATAAATGATTTTGAAATTTCACATTTTGGAAATTTCCCATTTGACAGGTGAAAATCTAAACGGTAGGAGATATCGATGAGATAATGTCTTAGTCATGTTCAGCGACCTCGCAAACCTATGTTTGCATACCAAACTTGGCCGGTAACTCTGGTATTTTTGAAACTATTTCAATTTGAAACTTTCGCGTTTTTCGTTTCCGAGTTTTGTTTGAAGGGCTCTACAAGGAAGAATTGATGAGTGGGTGATTCTATTATTGCTTCTTATCATTCACACTAACGAGCTCAAGAACTTCACATCGAAAAACTACGCTCCGGTACCCCTGAATTCTTTAAAATAAGCCAAATATAGCGTTTTTGGGGAGTCTAGACCCTTAGTAAAATTTCGATGAAAATTTGAAAAAATTGATTTCCTTCAAAATTGGTATAATCGAAGAGGGTTCGATGATGAATTATAATCTGCAATTCCCAGTTGATTCCGTCAGTTGACAGGGAAAATAAATGATTTTGAAATTTCACATTTTGGAAATTTCCCATTTGACAGGTGAAAATCTAAACGGTTGGAGATATCGATGAGATAATGTCTTAGTCATGTTCAGAGACCTCGCAAACCTATGTTTGCATACCAAACTTGGCCGGTAACTCTGGTATTTTCGAAACTATTTCAATTTGAAACTTTCGCGTTTTTCGTTTCCGAGTTTTGTTTGAAGGGCTCTACAAGGAAGAATTGATGAGTGGATGATTCTATTATTATTTCTTATCATTTACACTAACGAGCTCAAGAACTTCACATCGAAAAACTACGCTCGGGTACCCCTGAATTCTTTAAAATAAGCCAAATATAGCGTTTTTGGGGGGTCTAGACCCTCAGTAAAATTTCGATGAAAATTTGAAAAAATAGATTTCCTTCAAAATTGGTATAATCGAAGAGGGTTCGATGATGAATTATAATCTGCAATTCCCAGTTGATTCCGTCAGTTGACAGGGAAAATAAATGATTTTGAAATTTCACATTTTGGAAATTTCCCATTTGACAGGTGAAAATCTAAACGGTAGGAGATATCGATGAGATAATGTCTTAGTCATGTTCAGCGACCTCGCAAACCTATGTTTGCATACCAAACTTGGCCGGTAACTCTGGTATTTTCGAAACTATTTCAATTTGAAACTTTCGCGTTTTTCGTTTCCGAGTTTTGTTTGAAGGGCTCTACAAGGAAGAATTGATGAGTGGGTGATTCTATTATTGCTTCTTATCATTCACACTAACGAGCTCAAGAACTTCACATCGAAAAACTACGCTCGGGTACCCCTGAATTCTTTAAAATAAGCCAAATATAGCGTTTTTGGGGGGTCTAGACCCTTAGTAAAATTTCGATGAAAATTTGAAAAAATAGATTTCCTTCAAAATTGGTATAATCGAAGAGGGTTCGATGATGAATTATAATCTGCAATTCCCAGTTGATTCCGTCAGTTGACAGGGAAAATAAATGATTTTGAAATTTCACATTTTGGAAATTTCCCATTTGACAGGTGAAAATCTAAACGGTAGGAGATATCGATGAGATAATGTCTTAGTCATGTTCAGCGACCTCGCAAACCTATGTTTGCATACCAAACTTGGCTGGTAACTCTGGTATTTTCGAAACTATTTCAATTTGAAACTTTCGCGTTTTTCGTTTCCGAGTTTTGTTTGAAGGGCTCTACAAGGAAGAATTGATGAGTGGGTGATTCTATTATTGCTTCTTATCATTCACACTAACGAGCTCAAGAACTTCACATCGAAAAACTACGCTCGGGTACCCCTGAATTCTTTAAAATAAGCCAAATATAGCGTTTTTGGGGGGTCTAGACCCTTAGTAAAATTTCGATGAAAATTTGAAAAAATAGGTTTCCTTCAAAATTGGTATATTTGAAGAGGGTTCGATGATGAATTATAATCTGCAATTCCCAGTTGATTCCGTCAGTTGACAGGGAAAATAAATGATTTTGAAATTTCACATTTTGGAAATTTCCCATTTGACAGGTGAAAATCTAAACGGTAGGAGATATCGATGAGATAATGTCTTAGTCATGTTCAGCGACCTCGCAAACCTATGTTTGCATACCAAACTTGGCCGGTAACTCTGGTATTTTCGAAACTATTTCAATTTGAAACTTTCGCGTTTTTCGTTTCCGAGTTTTGTTTGAAGGGCTCTACAAGGAAGAATTGATGAGTGGGTGATTCTATTATTGCTTCTTATCATTCACACTAACGAGCTCAAGAACTTCACGTCGAAAAACTACGCTCGGGTACCCCTGAATTCTTTAAAATAAGCCAAATATAGCGTTTTTGGGGGGTCTAGACCCTTAGTAAAATTTCGATGAAAATTTGAAAAAATAGATTTCCTTCAAAATTGGTATAATCGAAGAGGGTTCGATGATGAATTATAATCTGCAATTCCCAGTTGATTCCGTCAGTTGACAGGGAAAATAAATGATTTTGAAATTTCACATTTTGGAAATTTCCCATTTGACAGGTGAAAATCTAAACGGTAGGAGATATCGATGAGATAATGTCTTAGTCATGTTCAGCGACCTCGCAAACCTATGTTTGCATACCAAACTTGGCCGGTAACTCTGGTATTCTCGAAACTATTTCAATTTGAAACTTTCGCGTTTTTCGTTTCCGAGTTTTGTTTGAAGGGCTCTACAAGGAAGAATTGATGAGTGGGTGATTCTATTATTGCTTCTTATCATTCACACTAACGAGCTCAAGAACTTCACATCGAAAAACTACGCTCGGGTACCCTTGAATTCTTTGAAATAAGCCAAATATAGCGTTTTTGGGGGGTCTAGACCCTTAGTAAAATTTCGATGAAAATTTGAGAAAATAGATTTCCTTCAAAATTGGTATAATCGAAGAGGGTTCGATGATGAATTATAATCTGCAATTCCCAGTTGATTCCGTCAGTTGACAGGGAAAATAAATGATTTTGAAATTTCACATTTTGGAAATTTCCCATTTGACAGGTGAAAATCTAAACGGTAGGAGATATCGATGAGATAATGTCTTAGTCATGTTCAGCGACCTCGCAAACCTATGTTTGCATACCAAACTTGGCCGGTAACTCTGGTATTTTCGAAACTATTTCAATTTGAAACTTTCGCGTTTTTCGTTTCCGAGTTTTGTTTGAAGGGCTCTACAAGGAAGAATTGATGAGTGGGTGATTCTATTATTGCTTCCTATCATTCACACTAACGAGCTCAAGAACTTCACATCGAAAAACTACGCTCGGGTACCCCTGAATTCTTTAAAATAAGCCAAATATAGCGTTTTTGGGGGGTCTAGACCCTTAGTAAAATTTCGATGAAAATTTGAAAAAATAGATTTCCTTCAAAATTGGTATAATCGAAGAGGGTTCGATGATGAATTATAATCTGCAATTCCCAGTTGATTCCGTCAGTTGACAGGGAAAATAAATGATTTTGAAATTTCACATTTTGGAAATTTCCCATTTGACAGGTGAAAATCTAAACGATAGAAGATATCGATGAGATAATGTCTAAGTCATGTTCAGCGACCTCGCAAACCTATGTTTGCATACCAAACTTGGCCGGTAACTCTGGTATTTTCGAAACTATTTCAATTTGAAACTTTCGCGTTTTTCGTTTTCGAGTTTTGTTTGAAGGGCTCTACAAGGAAGAATTGATGAGTGGGTGATTCTATTATTGCTTCTTATCATTCACACTAACGAGCTCAAGAACTTCACATCGAAAAACTACGCTCGGGTACCCCTGAATTCTTTAAAATAAGCCAAATATAGCGTTTTTGGGGGGTCTAGACCCTTAGTAAAATTTCGATGAAAATTTGAAAAAATAGATTTCCTTCAAAATTGGTATAATCGAAGAGGGTTCGATGATGAATTATAATCTGCAATTCCCAGTTGATTCCGTCAGTTGACAGGGAAAATAAATGATTTTGAAATTTCACATTTTGGAAATTTCCCATTTGACAGGTGAAAATCTAAACGGTAGGAGATATCGATGAGATAATGTCTTAGTCATGTTCAGCGACCTCGCAAACCTATGTTTGCATACCAAACTTGGCCGGTAACTCTGGTATTCTCGAAACTATTTCAATTTGAAACTTTCGCGTTTTTCGTTTCCGAGTTTTGTTTGAAGGGCTCTACAAGGAAGAATTGATGAGTGGGTGATTCTATTATTGCTTCTCATCATTCACACTAACGAGCTCAAGAACTTCACATCGAAAAACTACGCTCGGGTACCCCTGAATTCTGTGAAATAAGCCAAATATAGCGTTTTTGGGGGGTCTAGACCCTTAGTAAAATTTCGATGAAAATTTGAGAAAATAGATTTCCTTCAAAATTGGTATAATCGAAGAGGGTTCGATGATGAATTATAATCTGCAATTCCCAGTTGATTCCGTCAGTTGACAGGGAAAATAAATGATTTTGAAATTTCACATTTTGGAAATTTCCCATTTGACAGGTGAAAATCTAAACGGTAGGAGATATCGATGAGATAATGTCTTAGTCATGTTCAGCGACCTCGCAAACCTATGTTTGCATACCAAACTTGGCCGGTAACTCTGGTATTTTCGAAACTATTTCAATTTGAAACTTTCGCGTTTTTCGTTTCCGAGTTTTGTTTGAAGGGCTCTACAAGGAAGAATTGATGAGTGGGTGATTCTATTATTGCTTCCTATCATTCACACTAACGAGCTCAAGAACTTCACATCGAAAAACTACGCTCGGGTACCCCTGAATTCTTTAAAATAAGCCAAATATAGCGTTTTTGGGGGGTCTAGACCCTTAGTAAAATTTCGATGAAAATTTGAAAAAATAGATTTCCTTCAAAATTGGTATAATCGAAGAGGGTTCGATGATGAATTATAATCTGCAATTCCCAGTTGATTCCGTCAGTTGACAGGGAAAATAAATGATTTTGAAATTTCACATTTTGGAAATTTCCCATTTGACAGGTGAAAATCTAAACGGTAGGAGATATCGATGAGATAATGTCTTAGTCATGTTCAGCGACCTCGCAAACCTATGTTTGCATACCAAACTTGGCCGGTAACTCTGGTATTTTCGAAACTATTTCAATTTGAATCTTTCGCGTTTTTCGTTTCCGAGTTTTGTTTGAAGGGCTCTACAAGGAAGAATTGATGAGTGGGTGATTCTATTATTGCTTCTTATCATTCACACTAACGAGCTCAAGATCTTCACTTCGAAAAACTACGCTCGGGTACCCCTGAATTCTTTAAAAGAAGCCAAATATAGCGTTTTTGGGGGGTCTAGACCCTTAGTAAAATTTCGATGAAAATTTGAAAAAATAGATTTCCTTCAAAATTGGTATAATCGAAGAGGGTTCGATGATGAATTATAATCTGCAATTCCCAGTTGATTCCGTCAGTTGACAGGAAAAATAAATGATTTTGAAATTTCACATTTTGGAAATTTCCCATTTGACAGGTGAAAATCTAAACGGTAGGAGATATCGATGAGATAATGTCTTTGTCATGTTCAGCGACCTCGCAAACCTATGTTTGCATACCAAACTTGGCCGGTAACTCTGGTATTTTCGAAACTATTTCAATTTGAAACTTTCGCGTTTTTCGTTTCCGAGTTTTGTTTGAAGGGCTCTACAAGGAAGAATTGATGAGTGGGTGATTCTATTATTGCTTCTTATCATTCACACTAACGAGCTCAAGAACTTCACATCGAAAAACTACTCTCGGGTACCCCTGAATTCTTTAAAATAAGCCAAATATAGCGTTTTTGGGGGGTCTAGACCCTTAGTAAAATTTCGATGAAAATTTGAAAAAATAGATTTCCTTCAAAATTGGTATAATCGAAGAGGGTTCGATGATGAATTATAATCTGCAATTCCCAGTTGATTCCGTCAGTTGACAGGGAAAATAAATGATTTTGAAATTTCACATTTTGGAAATATCCCATTTGACAGGTGAAAATCTAAACGGTAGGAGATATCGATGAGGTAATGTCTTAGTCATGTTCAGCGACCTCGCAAACCTATGTTTGCATACCAAACTTGGCCGGTAACTCTGGTATTTTCGAAACTATTTCAATTTGAAACTTTCGCGTTTTTCGTTTCCGAGTTTTGTTTGAAGGGCTCTACAAGGAAGAATTGATGAGTGGGTGATTCTATTATTGCTTCTTATCATTCACACTAACGAGCTCAAGAACTTCACATCGAAAAACTACGCTCGGGTACCCCTGAATTCTTTAAAATAAGCCAAATATAGCGTTTTTGGGGGGTCTAGACCCTTAGTAAAATTTCGATGAAAATTTGAAAAAATAGATTTCCTTCAAAATTGGTATAATCGAAGAGGGTTCGATGATGAATTATAATCTGCAATTCCCAGTTGATTCCGTCAATTGACAGGGAAAATAAATGATTTTGAAATTTCACATTTTGGAAATTTCCCATTTGACAGGTGAAAATCTAAACGGTAGGAGATATCGATGAGATAATGTCTTAGTCATGTTCAGCGACCTCGCAAACCTATGTTTGCATACCAAACTTGGCCGGTAACTCTGGTATTTTCGAAACTATTTCAATTTGAAACTTTCGCGTTTTTCGTTTCCGAGTTTTGTTTGAAGGGCTCTACAAGGAAGAATTGATGAGTGGGTGATTCTATTATTGCTTCTTATCATTCACACTAACGAGCTCAAGAATTTCACATCGAAAAACTACGCTCAGGTACCCCTGAATTCTTTAAAATATGCCAAATATAGCGTTTTTGGGGGGTCTAGACCCTTAGTAAAATTTCGATGAAAATTTGAAAAAATAGATTTCCTTCAAAATTGGTATAATCGAAGAGGGTTCGATGATGAATTATAATCTGCAATTCCCAGTTGATTCCGTCAGTTGACAGGGAAAATAAATGATTTTGAAATTTCACATTTTGGAAATTTCCCATTTGACAGGTGAAAATCTAAACGGTAGGAGATATCGATGAGATAATGTCTTAGTCATGTTCAGCGACCTCGCAAACCTATGTTTGCATACCAAACTTGGCCGGTAACTCTGGTATTCTCGAAACTATTTCAATTTGAAACTTTCGCGTTTTTCGTTTCCGAGTTTTGTTTGAAGGGCTCTACAAGGAAGAATTGATGAGTGGGTGATTCTATTATTGCTTCTTATCATTCACACTAACGAGCTCAAGAACTTCACATCGAAAAACTACGCTCGGGTACCCCTGAATTCTTTGAAATAAGCCAAATATAGCGTTTTTGGGGGGTCTAGACCCTTAGTAAAATTTCGATGAAAATTTGAAAAAATAGATTTCCTTCAAAATTGGTATAATCGAAGAGGGTTCGATGATGAATTATAATCTGCAATTCCCAGTTGATTCCGTCAGTTGACAGGGAAAATAAATGATTTTGAAATTTCACATTTTGGAAATTTCCCATTTGACAGGTGAAAATCTAAACGGTAGGAGATATCGATGAGATAATGTCTTAGTCATGTTCAGCGACCTCGCAAACCTATGTTTGCATACCAAACTTGGCCGGTAACTCTGGTATTTTCGAAACTATTTCAATTTGAAACTTTCGCGTTTTTCGTTTCCGAGTTTTGTTTGAAGGGCTCTACAAGGAAGAATTGATGAGTGGGTGATTCTATTATTGCTTCCTATCATTCACACTAACGAGCTCAAGAACTTCACATCGAAAAACTACGCTCCGGTACCCCTGAATTCTTTAAAATAAGCCAAATATAGCGTTTTTGGGGGGTCTAGACCCTTAGTAAAATTTCGATGAAAATTTGAAAAAATAGATTTCCTTCAAAATTGGTACAATCGAAGAGGGTTCGATGATGAATTATAATCTGCAATTCCCAGTTGATTCCGTCAGTTGACAGGGAAAATAAATGATTTTGAAATTTCACATTTTGGAAATTTCCCATTTGACAGGTGAAAATCTAAACGGTAGGAGATATCGATGAGATAATGTCTTAGTCATGTTCAGCGACCTCGCAAACCTATGTTTGCATACCAAACTTGGCCGGTAACTCTGGTATTTTCGAAACTATTTCAATTTGAAACTTTCGCGTTTTTCGTTTCCGAGTTTTGTTTGAAGGGCTCTACAAGGAAGAATTGATGAGTGGGTGATTCTATTATTGCTTCCTATCATTCAAACTAACGAGCTCAAGAACTTCACATCGAAAAACTACGCTCGGGTACCCCTGAATTCTTTAAAATAAGCCAAATATAGCGTTTTTGGGGGGTCTAGACCCTTAGTAAAATTTCGATGAAAATTTGAAAAAATAGATTTCCTTCAAAATTGGTATAATCGAAGAGGGTTCGATGATGAATTATAATCTGCAATTCCCAGTTGATTCCGTCAGTTGACAGGGAAAATAAATGATTTTGAAATTTCACATTTTGGAAATTTCCCATTTGACAGGTGAAAATCTAAACGGTAGGAGATATCGATGAGATAATGTCTTAGTCATGTTCAGCGACCTCGCAAACCTATGTTTGCATACCAAACTTGGCCGGTAACTCTGGTATTTTCGAAACTATTTCAATTTGAATCTTTCGCGTTTTTCGTTTCCGAGTTTTGTTTGAAGGGCTCTACAAGGAAGAATTGATGAGTGGGTGATTCTATTATTGCTTCTTATCATTCACACTAACGAGCTCAAGAACTTCACTTCGAAAAACTACGCTCGGATACCCCTGAATTCTTTAAAATAAGCCAAATATAGCGTTTTTGGGGGGTCTAGACCCTTAGTAAAATTTCGATGAAAATTTGAAAAAATAGATTTCCTTCAAAATTGGTATAATCGAAGAGGGTTCGATGATGAATTATAATCTGCAATTCCCAGTTGATTCCGTCAGTTGACAGGAAAAATAAATGATTTTGAAATTTCACATTTTGGAAATTTCCCATTTGACAGGTGAAAATCTAAACGGTAGGAGATATCGATGAGATAATGTCTTAGTCATGTTCAGCGACCTCGCAAACCTATGTTTGCATACCAAACTTGGCCGGTAACTCTGGTATTTTCGAAACTATTTCAATTTGAAACTTTCGCGTTTTTCGTTTCCGAGTTTTGTTTGAAGGGCTCTACAAGGAAGAATTGATGAGTGGGTGATTCTATTATTGCTTCTTATCATTCACACTAACGAGCTCAAGAACTTCACATCGAAAAACTACTCTCGGGTACCCCTGAATTCTTTAAAATAAGCCAAATATAGCGTTTTTGGGGGGTCTAGACCCTTAGTAAAATTTCGATGAAAATTTGAAAAAATAGATTTCCTTCAAAATTGGTATAATTGAAGAGGGTTCGATGATGAATTATAATCTGCAATTCCCAGTTGATTCCGTCAGTTGACAGGGAAAATAAATGATTTTGAAATTTCACATTTTGGAAATTTCCCATTTGACAGGTGAAAATCTAAACGGTAGGAGATATCGATGAGATAATGTCTTAGTCATGTTCAGCGACCTCGCAAACCTATGTTTGCATACCAAACTTGGCCGGTAACTCTGGTATTTTCGAAACTATTTCAATTTGAATCTTTCGCGTTTTTCGTTTCCGAGTTTTGTTTGAAGGGCTCTACAAGGAAGAATTGATGAGTGGGTGATTCTATTATTGCTTCTTATCATTCACACTAACGAGCTCAAGAACTCCACTTCGAAAAACTACGCTCGGATACCCCTGAATTCTTTAAAATAAGCCAAATATAGCGTTTTTGGGGGGTCTAGACCCTTAGTAAAATTTCGATGAAAATTTGAAAAAATAGATTTCCTTCAAAATTGGTATAATCGAAGAGGGTTCGATGATGAATTATAATCTGCAATTCCCAGTTGATTCCGTCAGTTGACAGGAAAAATAAATGATTTTGAAATTTCACATTTTGGAAATTTCCCATTTGACAGGTGAAAATCTAAACGGTAGGAGATATCGATGAGATAATGTCTTAGTCATGTTCAGCGACCTCGCAAACCTATGTTTGCATACCAAACTTGGCCGGTAACTCTGGTATTTTCGAAACTATTTCAATTTGAAACTTTCGCGTTTTTCGTTTCCGAGTTTTGTTTGAAGGGCTCTACAAGGAAGAATTGATGAGTGGGTGATTCTATTATTGCTTCTTATCATTCACACTAACGAGCTCAAGAACTTCACATCGAAAAACTACTCTCGGGTACCCCTGAATTCTTTAAAATAAGCCAAATATAGCGTTTTTGGGGGGTCTAGACCCTTAGTAAAATTTCGATGAAAATTTGAAAAAATAGATTTCCTTCAAAATTGGTATAATCGAAGAGGGTTCGATGATGAATTATAATCTGCAATTCCCAGTTGATTCCGTCAGTTGACAGGGAAAATAAATGATTTTGAAATTTCACATTTTGGAAATATCCCATTTGACAGGTGAAAATCTAAACGGTAGGAGATATCGATGAGGTATTGTCTTAGTCATGTTCAGCGACCTCGCAAACCTATGTTTGCATACCAAACTTGGCCGGTAACTCTGGTATTTTCGAAACTATTTCAATTTGAAACTTTCGCGTTTTTCGTTTCCGAGTTTTGTTTGAAGAGCTCTACAAGGAAGAATTGATGAGTGGGTGATTCTATTATTGCTTCTTATCATTCACACTAACGAGCTCAAGAATTTCACATCGAAAAACTACGCTCGGGTACCCCTGAATTCTTTAAAATATGCCAAATATAGCGTTTTTGGGGGGTCTAGACCCTTAGTAAAATTTCGATGAAAATTTGAAAAAATAGATTTCCTTCAAAATTGGTATAATCGAAGAGGGTTCGATGATGAATTATAATCTGCAATTCCCAGTTGATTCCGTCAGTTGACAGGGAAAATAAATGATTTTGAAATTTCACATTTTGGAAATTTCCCATTTGACAGGTGAAAATCTAAACGGTAGGAGATATCGATGAGATAATGTCTTAGTCATGTTCAGCGATCTCGCAAACCTATGTTTGCATACCAAACTTGGCCGGTAACTCTGGTATTTTCGAAACTATTTCAATTTGAAACTTTCGCGTTTTTCGTTTCCGAGTTTTGTTTGAAGGGCTCTACAAGGAAGAATTGATGAGTGGGTGATTCTATTATTGCTTCTTATCATTCACACTAACGAGCTCAAGAACTTCACATCGAAAAACTACGCTCGGGTACCCCTGAATTCTTTAAAATAAGCCAAATATAGCGTTTTTGGGGGGTCTAGACCCTTAGTAAAATTTCGATGAAAATTTGAAAAAATAGATTTCCTTCAAAATTGGTATAATCGAAGAGGGTTCGATGATGAATTATAATCTGCAATTCCCAGTTGATTCCGTCAGTTGACAGGGAAAATAAATGATTTTGAAATTTCACATTTTGGAAATTTCCCATTTGACAGGTGAAAATCTAAACGGTAGGAGATATCGATGAGATAATGTCTTAGTCATGTTCAGCGACCTAGCAAACCTATGTTTGCATACCAAACTTGGCCGGTAACTCTGGTATTTTCGAAACTATTTCAATTTGAAACTTTCGCGTTTTTCGTTTCCGAGTTTTGTTTGAAGGGCTCTACAAGGAAGAATTGATGAGTGGGTGATTCTATTATTGCTTCTCATCATTCACACTAACGAGCTCAAGAACTTCACATCGAAAAACTACGCTCGGGTACCCCTGAATTCTTTAAAATAAGCCAAATATAGCGTTTTTGGGGGGTCTAGACCCTTAGTAAAATTTCGATGAAAATTTGAAAAAATAGATTTCCTTCAAAATTGGTATAATCGAAGAGGGTTCGATGATGAATTATAATCTGCAATTCCCAGTTGATTCCGTCAGTTGACAGGGAAAATAAATGATTTTGAAATTTCACATTTTGGAAATTTCCCATTTGACAGGTGAAAATCTAAACGGTAGGAGATATCGATGAGATAATGTCTTAGTCATGTTCAGCGACCTCGCAAACCTATGTTTGCATACCAAACTTGGCCGGTAACTCTGGTATTCTCGAAACTATTTCAATTTGAAACTTTCGCGTTTTTCGTTTCCGAGTTTTGTTTGAAGGGCTCTACAAGGAAGAATTGATGAGTGGGTGATTCTATTATTGCTTCTTATCATTCACACTAACGAGCTCAAGAACTTCACATCGAAAAACTACGCTCGGGTACCCCTGAATTCTTTGAAATAAGCCAAATATAGCGTTTTTGGGGGGTCTAGACCCTTAGTAAAATTTCGATGAAAATTTGAAAAAATAGATTTCCTTCAAAATTGGTATAATCGAAGAGGGTTCGATGATGAATTATAATCTGCAATTCCCAGTTGATTCCGTCAGTTGACAGGGAAAATAAATGATTTTGAAATTTCACATTTTGGAAATTTCCCATTTGACAGGTGAAAATCTAAACGGTAGGAGATATCGATGAGATAATGTCTTAGTCATGTTCAGCGACCTCGCAAACCTATGTTTGCATACCAAACTTGGCCGGTAACTCTGGTATTTTCGAAACTATTTCAATTTGAAACTTTCGCGTTTTTCGTTTCCGAGTTTTGTTTGAAGGGCTCTACAAGGAAGAATTGATGAGTGGGTGATTCTATTATTGCTTCCTATCATTCACACTAACGAGCTCAAGAACTTCACATCGAAAAACTACGCTTGGGTACCCCTGAATTCTTTAAAATAAGCCAAATATAGCGTTTTTGGGGGGTCTAGACCCTTAGTAAAATTTCGATGAAAATTTGAAAAAATAGATTTCCTTCAAAATTGGTACAATCGAAGAGGGTTCGATGATGAATTATAATCTGCAATTCCCAGTTGATTCCGTCAGTTGACAGGGAAAATAAATGATTTTGAAATTTCACATTTTGGAAATTTCCCATTTGACAGGTGAAAATCTAAACGGTAGGAGATATCGATGAGATAATGTCTTAGTCATGTTCAGCGACCTCGCAAACCTATATTTGCATACCAAACTTGGCCGGTAACTCTGGTATTTTCGAAACTATTTCAATTTGAATCTTTCGCGTTTTTCGTTTCCGAGTTTTGTTTGAAGGGCTCTACAAGGAAGAATTGATGAGTGGGTGATTCTGTTATTGCTTCTTATCATTCACACTAACGAGCTCAAGAACTTCACATCGAAAAACTACGCTCGGGTACCCCTGAATTCTTTAAAATAAGCCAAATATAGCGTTTTTGGGGGGTCTAGACCCTTAGTAAAATTTCGATGAAAATTTGAAAAAATAGATTTCCTTCAAAATTGGTATAATCGAAGAGGGTTCGATGATGAATTATAATCTGCAATTCCCAGTTGATTCCGTCAGTTGACAGGGAAAATAAATGATTTTGAAATTTCACATTTTGGAAATTTCCCATTTGACAGGTGAAAATCTAAACGGTAGGAGATATCGATGAGATAATGTCTAAGTCATGTTCAGCGACCTCGCAAACCTATGTTTGCATACCAAACTTGGCCGGTAACTCTGGTATTTTCGAAACTATTTCAATTTGAAACTTTCGCGTTTTTCGTTTCCGAGTTTTGTTTGAAGGGCTCTACAAGGAAGAATTGATGAGTGGGTGATTCTATTGTTGCTTCTTATCATTCACACTAACGAGCTCAAGAACTTCACATCGAAAAACTACGCTCGGGTACCCCTGAATTCTTTAAAATAAGCCAAATATAGCGTTTTTGGGGGGTCTAGACCCTTAGTAAAATTTCGATGAAAATTTGAAAAAATAGATTTCCTTCAAAATTGGTATAATCGAAGAGGGTTCGATGATGAATTATAATCTGCAATTCCCAGTTGATTCCGTCAGTTGACAGGGAAAATAAATGATTTTGAAATTTCACATTTTGGAAATTTCCCATTTGACAGGTGAAAATCTAAACGGTAGGAGATATCGATGAGATAATGTCTTAGTCATGTTCAGCGACCTCGCAAACCTATGTTTGCATACCAAACTTGGCCGGTAACTCTGGTATTCTCGAAACTATTTCAATTTGAAACTTTCGCGTTTTTCGTTTCCGAGTTTTGTTTGAAGGGCTCTACAAGGAAGAATTGAGGAGTGGGTGATTCTATTATTGCTTCTTATCATTCACACTAATGAGCTCAAGAACTTCACATCGAAAAACTACGCTCGGGTACCCCTGAATTCTTTGAAATAAGCCAAATATAGCGTTTTTGGGGGGTCTAGACCCTTAGTAAAATTTCGATGAAAATTTGAAAAAATAGATTTCCTTCAAAATTGGTATAATCGAAGAGGGTTCGATGATGAATTATAATCTGCAATTCCCAGTTGATTCCGTCAGTTGACAGGGAAAATAAATGATTTTGAAATTTCACATTTTGGAAATTTCCCATTTGACGGGTGAAAATCTAAACGGTAGGAGATATCGATGAGATAATGTCTTAGTCATGTTCAGCGACCTCGCAAACCTATGTTTGCATACCAAACTTGGCCGGTAACTCTGGTATTTTCGAAACTATTTCAATTTAAAACTTTCGCGTTTTTCGTTTCCGAGTTTTGTTTGAAGGGCTCTACAAGGAAGAATTGATGAGTGGGTGATTCTATTATTGCTTCCTATCATTCACACTAACGAGCTCAAGAACTTCACATCGAAAAACTACGCTTGGGTACCCCTGAATTCTTTAAAATAAGCCAAATATAGCGTTTTTGGGGGGTCTAGACCCTTAGTAAAATTTCGATGAAAATTTGAAAAAATAGATTTCCTTCAAAATTGGTACAATCGAAGAGGGTTCGATGATGAATTATAATCTGCAATTCCCAGTTGATTCCGTCAGTTGACAGGGAAAATAAATGATTTTGAAATTTCACATTTTGGAAATTTCCCATTTGACAGGTGAAAATCTAAACGGTAGGAGATATCGATGAGATAATGTCTTAGTCATGTTCAGCGACCTCGCAAACCTATGTTTTTATACCAAACTTGGCCGGTAACTCTGGTATTTTCGAAACTATTTCAATTTGAATCTTTCGCGTTTTTCGTTTCCGAGTTTTGTTTGAAGGGCTCTACAAGGAAGAATTGATGAGTGGGTGATTCTATTATTGCTTCCTATCATTCACACTAACGAGCTCAAGAACTTCACATCGAAAAACTACGCTTGGGTACCCCTGAATTCTTTAAAATAAGCCAAATATAGCGTTTTTGGGGGGTCTAGACCCTTAGTAAAATTTCGATGAAAATTTGAGAAAATAGATTTCCTTCAAAATTGGTATAATCGAAGAGGGTTCGATGATGAATTATAATCTGCAATTCCCAGTTGATTCCGTCAATTGACAGGGAAAATAAATGATTTTGAAATTTCACATTTTGGAAATTTCCCATTTGACAGGTGAAAATCTGAACGGTAGGAGATATCGATGAGATAATGTCTTAGTCATGTTCAGCGACCTCGCAAACCTATGTTTGCATACCAAACTTGGCCGGTAACTCTGGTATTTTCGAAACTATTTCAATTTGAAACTTTCGCGTTTTTCGTTTCCGAGTTTTGTTTGAAGGGCTCTACAAGGAAGAATTGATGAGTGGGTGATTCTATTATTGCTTCTTATCATTCACACTAACGAGCTCAAGAACTTCACATCGAAAAACTACGCTCGGGTACCCCTGAATTCTTTAAAATATGCCAAATATAGCGTTTTTGGGGGGTCTAGACCCTTAGTAAAATTTCGATGAAAATTTGAAAAAATAGATTTCCTTCAAAATTGGTATAATCGAAGAGGGTTCGATGATGAATTATAATCTGCAATTCCCAGTTGATTCCGTCAGTTGACAGGGAAAATAAATGATTTTGAAATTTCACATTTTGGAAATTTCCCATTTGACAGGTGAAAATCTAAACGGTAGGAGATATCGATGAGATAATGTCTTAGTCATGTTCAGCGACCTCGCAAACCTATGTTTGCATACCAAACTTGGCCGGTAACTCTGGTATTTTCGAAACTATTTCAATTTGAAACTTTCGCGTTTTTCGTTTCCGAGTTTTGTTTGAAGGGCTCTACAAGGAAGAATTGATGAGTGGGTGATTCTATTATTGCTTCTTATCATTCACACTAACGAGCTCAAGAACTTCACATCGAAAAACTACGCTCGGGTACCCCTGAATTCTTTAAAATAAGCCAAATATAGCGTTTTTGGGGGGTCTAGACCCTTAGTAAAATTTCGATGAAAATTTGAAAAAATAGATTTCCTTCAAAATTGGTATAATCGAAAAGGGTTCGATGATGAATTATAATCTGCAATTCCCAGTTGATTCCGTCAGTTGACAGGGAAAATAAATGATTTTGAAATTTCACATTTTGGAAATTTCCCATTTGACAGGTGAAAATCTAAACGGTAGGAGATATCGATGAGATAATGTCTTAGTCATGTTCAGCGACCTCGCAAACCTATGTTTGCATACCAAACTTGGCCGGTAACTCTGGTATTTTCGAAACTATTTCAATTTGAAACTTTCGCGTTTTTCGTTTCCGAGTTTTGTTTGAAGGGCTCTACAAGGAAGAATTGATGAGTGGGTGATTCTATTATTGCTTCTTATCATT
>CAUEHS010000946.1:0-31735 GCA_958510865.1 Myrrha octodecimguttata
CCCTTACCCTTGCTTTTACCCTTAGGCTTACCCTTACCCTTACCCTTACCCTTACCCTTGCTTTTACCCTTAAGCTTACCCTTACCCTTACCCTTACTCTTACCCTTACCCTTACCCTTACTCTTACCTTACCCTTACCCTTACCCTTACCCTTACCCTTACCCTTACCCTTACCCTTACCCTTACCCTTACCCTTACCCTTACCCTTACCCTTGCTTTTACCCTTAGGCTTACCCTTACCTTTACCCTTACCCTAACCCTTACCCTTACCCTTACCCTTACCCTTACCCTTGCTTTTACCCTTAAGCTTACCCTTACCCTTACCCTTACCCTTACCCTTACCCTTACCCTTGCTTTTACCCTTAAGCTTACCCTTACCCTTACCCTTACCCTTACCCTTATCCTTACCCTTACCCTTACCCTTACCCTTACCCTTACCCTTGCTTTTACCCTTAAGCTTACCCTTACCCTTACCCTTACCCTTACCATTACCCTTACCCTTACCCTTACCCTTACCCTTATCCTTGCTTTTACCCTTAGGCTTACCCTTACCTTTACCCTTACCCTTACCCTTACCCTTACCCTTGGTTTTACCCTTAAGCTTACCCTTACCCTTACCCTTACCCTTACCCTTACCCTTAAGCTTACCCTTACCCTTACCCTTACCCTTACCCTTACCCTTACCCTTACCCATGCTTTTACCCTTAAGCTTACCCTTACCCTTACCCTTACCCTTACCCTTACCCTTGCTTTTACCCTTAAGCTTACCCTTACCCTTACCCTTACCCTTACCCTTAAGCTTTCCCTTACCCTTACCCTTACCATTACCCTTACCCTTACCCTTACCCTTACCCTTACCCTTACCCTTACCCTTACCCTTACCCTTACCCTTACCCTTACCCTTACCCTTACCCTTGCTTTTACCCTTAAGCTTACCCTTACCCTTACCCTTACCCTTAAGCTTACCCTTACCCTTACCCTTACCCTTACCCTCACCCTTACCCTTACCCTTGCTTTTACCCTTAAGCTTTCCCTTACCCTTACCCTTACCCTTACCCTTAAGCTTACCCTTACCCTTACCCTTACCCTTACCCTTACCCTTACCCTTGCTTTTACCCTTAAGCTTACCCTTACCCTTACCCTTACCCTTACCCTTAAGCTTACCCTTACCCTTACCCTTACCCTTACCCTTACCCTTACCCTTACCCTTACCCTTACCCTTACCCTTGCTTTTACCCTTAAGCTTACCCTTACCCTTACCCTTACCCTTACCCTTGCTTTTACCATTAAGCTTACCCTTACCCTTACCCTTACCCTTACCCTTAAGCTTACCCTTACCCTTACCCTTACCCTTACCCTTACCCTTACCCTTACCCTTACCCTTACCCTTACCCTTACCCTTACCCTTACCCTTACCCTTACCCTTGCTTTTACCCTTAAGCTTACCCTTACCCTTACCCTTAACCTTACCCTTACCCTTACCCTTACCCTTACCCTTACACTTGCTTTTACCCTTAGGCTTACCCTTACCTTTACCCTTACCCTTACCCTTACCCTTACCCTTACCCTTACCCTTACCCTTACCTTTACCCTTACCCTTGCTTTTACCCTTAAGCTTACCCTTACCCTTACCCTTACCCTTACCCTTACCCTTACTCTTGCTTTTACCCTTAAGCTTACCCTTACCCTTACCCTTACCCTTACCCTTACCCGTGCTTTTACCCTTAGGCTTACCCTTACCCTTTCCCTTACCCTTACCCTTGCTTTTACCCTTAAGCTTACCCTTACCCTTACCCTTACCCTTACCCTTACCCTTACCCTTACCCTTACCCTTATCCTTACCCTTACCCTTACCCTTACCCTTACCCTTACCCTTACCCTAACCCTTACCCTTACCCTTACCCTTACCCTTACCCTTGCTT
Organism: Myrrha octodecimguttata; assembly: GCA_958510865.1. Lineage (NCBI taxonomy): Eukaryota > Metazoa > Arthropoda > Insecta > Coleoptera > Coccinellidae > Myrrha > Myrrha octodecimguttata. Next base: position 1,923 of record CAUEHS010000946.1, read on the forward strand.
TTACCCTTAGGCTTACCCTTACCTTTACCCTTACCCTTACCCTTACCCTTACCCTTACCCTTGCTTTTACCCTTAAGCTTACCCTTACCCTTACCCTTACCCTTACCCTTACCCTTACCCTTACCCTTACCCTTGCTTTCACCCTTAAGCTTACCCTTACCCTTACCCTTACCCTTACCCTTACCCTTACCCTTACCCTTACCCTTACCCTTACCCTTACCCTCACCCTTGCTTTTACCCTTAAGCTTACCCTTACCCTTACCCTTACCCTTACCCTTACCCTTACCCTTGCTTTTACCCTTAAGCTTACCCTTACCCTTACCCTTACCCTTACCCTTACCCTTGCTTTTACCCTTAGGCTTACCCTTACCCTTACCCTTACCCTTACCCTTGCTTTTACCCTTAAGCTTACCCTTACCCTTACCCTTACCCTTACTCTTACCCTTACCCTTACCCTTACCCTTACCCTTGCTTTTACCCTTAGGCTTACCCTTACCTTTACCCTCACCCTTACCCTTAACCTTACCCTTACCCTTACCCTTACCCTTACCCTTGCTTTTACCCTTAAGCTAACCCTTACCCTTACCCTTACCCTTACCCTTACCCTTACCCTTAACCTTACCCTTACCCTTGCTTTTACCCTTAAGCTCACCCTTACCCTTACCCTTACCCTTACCCTTACACTTATCCTTACCCTGACCCTTACCCTTGCTTGTACCCTTAAGCTTACCCTTACCCTTACCCTTACCCTTACCCTTAAGCTTACCCTTACCCTTACCCTTACCCTTACCCTTACCCTTACCCTTACCCTTGCTTTTACCCTTAAGCTTACCCTTACCCTTACCCTTACTCTTACCCTTACCCTTGCTTTTACCCTTAAGCTTACCCTTACCCTTACCCTTACCCTTACCCTTAAGCTTACCCTTACCCTTACCCTTACCCTTACCCTTACCCTTACCCTTGCTTTTACCCTTAAGCTTACCCTTACCCTTACCCTTACCCTTACCCTAACCCTTACCCTTAACCTTACCCTTACCCTTACCCTTACCCTTACCCTTACCTTTACCCTTGCTTTTACCCTTAGGCTTACCCTTACCTTTACCCTTACCATTACCCTTACCCTTACCCTTACCCTTACCCTTACCCTTGCTTTTACCCTTAAGCTTACCCTTACCCTTACCCTTACCCTTACCCTTACCCTTGCTTTTACCCTTAAGCTTACCCTTACCCTTACCCTTACCCTTACCCTTACCCTTACCCTTACCCTTACCCTTACCCTCACCCTTACCCTTACCCTTACCCCTACCCTTACCCTCACCCTTGCTTTTACCCTTAAGCTTACCCTTACCCTTACCCTTACTCTTACCCTTACCCTTACCCTTACCCTTACCCTTGCTTTTACCCTTAAGCTTACCCTTACCCTTACCTTTACCCTTACCCTTACCCTTACCCTTACCCTTACCCTTACCCTTACCCTTACCCTTACCCTTACCCTTGCTTTTACCCTTAGGCTTACCCTTACCTTTAGCCTTACCCTTACCCTAACCCTTACCCTTACCCTTACCCTTACCCTTACCCTTGCTTTTACCCTTAAGCTTACCCTAACCCTTACCCTTACCCTTACCCTTACCCTTACCCTTACCCTTGCTTTTACCCTTAAGCTTACCCTTACCCTTACCCTTACCCTTACACTTACCCTTGCTTTTACCCTTAGGCTTACCCTTACCCTTACCCTTACCCTTACCCTTAAGCTTACCCTTACCCTTACCCTTACCCTTACCCTTACCCTAGCTTTTACCCTTAAGCTTACCCTTACCCTTACCCTTACCCTTACCCTTACCCTTACCCTTACCCTTGCTTTTACCCTTAAGCTTACCCTTACCCTTACCCTTACCCTTACCCTTACCCTTACCCTTGCTTTGACCCTTAGGCTTACCCTTACCTTTACCCTTACCCTTACCCTTACCCTTAACCTTACCCTTACCCTTACCCTTACCCTTACCCTAGCTTTTACCCTTAAGCTTACCCTTACCCTTAACCTTACCCTTACCCTTACCCTTACCCTTACCCTTGCTTTTACCCTTAAGCTTACCCTTACCCTTACCCTTACCCTTACCCTTACCCTTACCCTTGCTTTTACCCTTAGGCTTACCCTTACCCTTACCCTTACCCTTACCCTTGCTTTTACCGTTGAGCTTACCCTTACCCTTACCCTTACCCTTACCCTTACCCTTACCCTTACCCTTACCCTTACCCTTACCCTTACCCTTACCCTTACCTTTACCCTTGCTTTTACCCTTAGGCTTAACCTTACCTTTACCCTTACCCTTACCCTTACCCTTACCCTTACCCTTACCCTTACCCTTACCCTTACCCTTACCCTTACCCTTACCCTTACCCTTACCCTTACCCTTACCCTGGCTTTTACCCTTAAGCTTACCCTTACCCTTACCCTTACCCTTACTCTTACCCTTACCCTTACCCTTGCTTTTACCCTTAAGCTTACCCTTACCCTTACCCTTACCCTTACCCTCACCCTTACCCTTACCCTTACCCTTACCCTTGCTTATACCCTAAAGCTTACCCTTACCCTTACCCTTACCCTTACCCTTACCCTTACCCTTACCCTTACCCTTACCCTTACCCTTACCCTTACCCTTACCCTTACCCTTACCCTTACCCTTACCCTTACCCTTGCTTTTACCCTTAGGCTTACCCTTACCTTTACCCTTACCCTTACCCTTACCCTTACCCTTACCCTTACCCTTACCCTTACCCTTGCTTTTACCCTTAAGCTTACCCTTACCCTTACCCTTACCCTTACCCTTACCCTAACCCTTACCCTTGCTTTTACCCTTAAGCTTACCCTTACCCTTACCCTTACCCTTACCCTTACCCTTACCCTTACCCTTACCCTTACCCTTACCCTTACCCTTACCCTTGCTTTTACCCTTAAGCTTACCCTTACCCTTACCCTTACCCTTACCCTTACCCTTACCCTTACCCTTATCCTTACCCTTGCTTTTACCCTTAAGCTTACCCTTACCCTTACCCTTACCCTTACCCTTACCCTTACCCTTACCCTTACCCTTACCCTCACCCTTACCCTTACCCTTGCTTTTACTCTTAGGCTTACCCTTACCTTTACCTTTACCCTTACCCTTACCCTCACCCTTACCCTTACCCTTGCTTTTACCCTTAAGCTTACCCTTACCCTTACCCTTACCCTTACCCTTACCCTTGCTTTTACCCTTAAGCTTACCCTTACCCTTACCCTTAACCTTACCCTTACCCTTGCTTTTACCCTTAGGCTTACCCTTACCCTTACCCTTACCCTTTCCCTTGCTTTTACCCTTAAGCTTACCCTTACCCTTACCCTTACTCTTACCCTTACCCTTACCCTAACCCTTACCCTTACCCTTACCCTTACCCTTACCCTTACCCTTACCCTTACCCTTACCCTTACCCTTGCTTTTACCCTTAGGCTTACCCTTACCTTTACCCTTACCCTAACCCTTACCCTTACCCTTACCCTTACCCTTACCCTTGCTTTTACCCTTAAGCTTACCCTTACCCTTACCCTTACCCTTACCCTTACCCTTACCCTTACCCTTACCCTTACCCTTACCCTTGCTTTTACCCTTAAGCTTACCCTTACCCTTACCCTTACCCTTACCCTTACCCTTGCTTTTACCCTTAAGCTTACCCTTACCCTTACCCTTAACCTTACCCTTACCCTTGCTTTTACCCTTAGGCTTACCCTTACCCTTACCCTTACCCTTACCCTTGCTTTTACCCTTAAGCTTACCCTTACCCTTACCCTTACTCTTACCCTTACCCTTACCCTTATCCTTACCCTTACCCTTACCCTTACCCTTACCCTTACCCTTACCCTTACCCTTGCTTTTACCCTTAGGCTTACCCTTACCTTTACCCTTACCCTTACCCTTACCCTTACCTTTACCCTTACCCTTACCCTTGCTTTTACCCTTAAGCTTACCCTTACCCTTACCCTTACCCTTACCCTTACCCTTACCCTTTCCCTTACCCTTACCCTTGCTTTTACCCTTAGGCTTACCCTTACCTTTACCCTTACCCTAACCCTTACCCTTACCCTTACCCTTACCCTTGCTTTTACCCTTAAGCTTACCCTTACCCTTACCCTTACCCTTACCCTTACCCTTACCCTTACCCTTACCCTTACCCTTACCCTCACCCTTGCTTTTACCCTTAAGCTTACCCTTACCCTTACCCTTACCCTTACCCTTACCCTTACCCTTACCCTTACCCTTACCCTTACCCTTGCTTTTACCCTTAGGCTTACCCTTACCTTCACCCTTACCCTTACCCTTACCCTTACCCTTACCCTTGCTTTTACCCTTAAGCTTACCCTTACCCTTACCCTTACCCTTACCCTTACCCTTACCCTTAAGCTTACCCTTACCCTTACCCTTACACTTACCCTTACCCTTACCCTTACCCTTACCCTTACCCTTAATCTTACCCTTACCCTTACCCTTACCCTTGCTTTTACCCTTAAGCTTACCCTTACCCTTACCCTTACCCTTACCCTTACCCTTGCTTTTACCCTTAAGCTTACCCTTACCCTTACCCTTACCCTTAAGCTTACCCTTACCCTTACCCTTACCCTTACCCTTACCCTTACCCTTACCCTTTCCCTTACCCTTACCCTTACCCTTACCCTTACCCTTACCCTTACCCTTGCTTTTACCCTTAAGCTTACCCTTACCCTTACCCTTACCCTTACCCTTAAGCTTACCCTTACCCTTACCCTTACCCTTACCCTTACCCTTAACCTTACCCTTGCTTTTACCCTTAAGCTTACCCTTACCCTTACCCTTACCCTTACCCTTAAGCTTACCCTTACCCTTACCCTTACCCTTACCCTTGCTTTTACCCTTAAGCTTACCCTTACCCTTACCCTTACCCTTACCCTTAAGCTTACCCTTACCCTTAACCTTACCCTTACCCTTAACCTTACCCTTACCCTTACCCTTGCTTTTACCCTTAAGCTTACCCTTACCCTTACCCTTACCCTTACCCTTGCTTTTACCCTTAAGCTTACCCTTACCCTTACCCTTACCCTTACCCTTAAGCTTACCCTTACCCTTACCCTTACCCTTACCCTTACCCTTACCCTTACCCTTACCCTTACCCTTACCCTTACCCTTACCCTTACCCTTGCTTTTACCCTTAAGCTTACCCTTACCCTTACCCTTACCCTTACCCTTACCCTTACCCTTACCCTTACCCTTACCCTTACCCTTACCCTTACCCTTACCCTTGCTTTTACCCTTAGGCTTACCCTTACCTTTACCCTTACCCTTACCCTTACCCTTACCCTTACCCTTACCCTTACCCTTGCTTTTACCCTTAAGCTTACCCTTACCCTTACCCTTACCCTTACCCTTACCCTTGCTTTTACCCTTAGGCTTACCCTTACCCTTACCCTTACCCTTACCCTTGCTTTTACCCTTAAGCTTACCCTTACCCTTACCCTTACCCTTACCCTTACCCTTACCCTTACCCTTACCCTTACCCTTACCCTTACCCTTACCCTTACCCTTACCCTTACCCTTACCCTTACCCTTGCTTTTACCCTTAGGCTTACCCTTACCTTTACCCTTACCCTTACCCTTACCCTTACCCTTACCCTTACCCTTACCCTTGCTTTTACCCTTAAGCTTACCCTTACCCTTACCCTTACCCTTACCCTTACCCTTACCCTTACCCTTACCCTTACCCTTACCCTTGCTTTTACCCTTAAGCTTACCCTTACCCTTACCCTTACCCTTACCCTTACCCTTACCCTTACCCTTACCCTTACCCTTACCCTTACCCTTACCCTTACCCTCACCCTTGCCTTTACCCTTAAGCTTACCCTTACCCTTACCCTTACCCTTACCCTTACCCTTACCCTTGCTTTTACCCTTAAGCTTACCCTTACCCTTACCCTTACCCTTGCTTTTACCCTTAGGCTTACCCTTACCCTTACCCTTGCTTTTACCCTTAAGCTTACCCTTACCCTTACCCTTACCCTTACTCTTACCCTTACCCTCACCCTTACCCTTACCCTTGCTTTTACCCTTAGGCTTACCCTTACCTTTACCCTTACCCTTACCCTTACCCTTACCCTTACCCTTACCCTTAATCTTGCTTTTACCCTTAAGCTTACCCTTACCCTTACCCTTACCCTTACCCTTAACCTTATCCTTATCCTTACCCTTACCCTTACCCTTGCTTTTACCCTTAAGCTCACCCTTACCCTTACCCTTACCCTTACCCTACCCCTTACCCTTACTCTTACCCTCACCCTTGCTTTTACCCTTAAGCTTACCCTTACCCTTACCCTTACCCTTACCCTTAAGCTTACCCTTACCCTTACCCTTACCCTTACCCTTACCCTTGCTTTTACCCTTAAGCTTACCCTTACCCTTACCCTTACCCTTACCCTTAAGCTTACCCTTACCCTTACCCTTACCCTTACCCTTACCCTTACCCTTACCCTTACCCTTGCTTTCACCCTTAAGCTTACCCTTACCCTTACCCTTACCCTTACCCTTACCCTTACCCTTACCCTTACCCTTACCCTTACCCTTACCCTTACCCTTACCCTTGCTTTTACCCTTAGGCTTACCCTTACCTTTACCCTTACCATTACCCTTACCCATACCCTTACCCTTACCCTTACCCTTACCCTTGCTTTTACCCTTAAGCTTACCCTTACCCTTACCCTTACCCTTACCCTTACCCTTTCCCTTACCCTTAACCTTACCCTTACCCTTACCCTTACCCTTACCCTTACCCTTGCTTTTACCCTTAAGCTTACCCTTACCCTTACCCTTACCCTTACCCTTACCCTTACCCTTACCCTTACCCTTGCTTTTACCCTTAAGCTTACCCTTACCCTTACTCTTACCCCTACCCTTACCCTTACCCTTACCCTTACCCTTACCCTTACCCTTACCCTTGCTTTTACCCTTAGGCTTACCCTCACCTTTACCCTTACCCTTACCCTTACCCTTACCCTTACCCTTACCCTTACCCTTGCTTTTACCCTTAAGCTTACCCTAACCCTTACCCTTACCCTTACCCTTAGCCTTACCCTTACCCTTGCTTTTACCCTTAAGCTTACCCTTACCCTTACCCTTAGCCTTACCCTTTCCCTTGCTTTTACCATAAGGCTTACCCTTACCCTTACCCTTACCCTTACCCTTAAGCTTACCCTTACCCTTACCCTTACCCTTACCCTTACCCTTACCCTTACCCTTACCCTTACCCTTACCCTTACCCTTACCCTTACCCTTACCCTTACCCTTACCCTTACCCTTACCCTTACCCTTACCCTTACCCTTACCCTTGCTTTTACCCTTAAGCTTACCCTTACCCTTACCCTTACCCTTACCATTACCCTTACCCTTACCCTTACCCTTACCCTTACCCTTACCCTTACCCTTACCCTTACCCTTACCCTTACCCTTACTTAGGGTAAGGGTAAGGGTAAGCTTAAGGGTAAAAGCAAGGGTAAGGGTAAGGGTAAGGGTAAGGGTAAGGGTAAGGGTAAGGGTAAGGGTAAGGGTAAGCTTAAGGGTAAGGGTAAGGGTAAGGGTAAGGGTAAGCTTAAGGGTAAAAGCAATGGTAAGGGTAAGGGTAAGGGTAAGGGTAAGCTTAAGGGTAAGGGTAAGGGTAAGGGTAAGGGTAAGCTTAAGGGTAAAAGCAAGGGTAAGGTTAAGGGTAAGGGTAAGGGTAAGTGTAAGGGTAAGGGTAGCTTAAGGGTAAGGGTAAGGGTAAGGGTAAGGGTAAGCTTAAGGGTAAAAGCAAGGGTAAGGGTAAGGGTAAGGGTAAGGGTAAGGGTAAGGGTAAGGGTAAGGGTGAGGGTAAGGGTAAGGGTAAGGGTAAGGGTAAGGGTAAGGGTAAGGGTAAGCTTGAGGGTAAGGGTAAGGGTAAGGGTAAGCTTAAGGGTAAAAGCAAGGGTAAGGGTAAGGGTAAGGGTAAGGGTAAGGGTAAGCTTAAGGGTAAAAGCAAGGGTAAGGGTAAGGGTAAGGGTAAGGGTAAGGGTAAGGGTAAGGGTAAGGGTAAGGGTAAGGGTAAGGGTAAGGGTAAGCTTAAGGGTAAGGGAAGGGTAAGGGTAAGCTTAAGGGTAAAAGCAAGGGTAAGGGTAAGGGTAAGGGTAAGGGTAAGGGTAAAGGTAAGGGTAAGCCTAAGGGTAAAAGCAAGGGTAAGGGTAAGGGTAAGGGTAAGGGTTAGGGTAAGGGTAAGGGTAAGGGTAAGGGTAAGGGTAAGGGTAAGGGTAAGCTTAAGGGTAAAAGCAAGGGTAAGGGTAAGGGTAAGGGTAAGGGTAAGGGTAAGGGTAAGGGTAAAGGTAAGGGTAAGCTTAAGGGTAAAAGCAAGGGTAAGGGTAAGGGTAAGGGTAAGGGTAAGGGTAAGGGTAAGGGTAAGGGTAAGGGTAAGGGTAAGCTTAAGGGTAAAAGCAAGGGTAAGGGTAAGGGTAAGGGTAAGGGTAAGGGTAAGGGTAAGGGTTAGGGTAAGGGTAAAGGTAAGGGTAAGCCTAAGGGTAAAAGCAAGGGTAAGGGTAAGGGTAAGGGTAAGGGTAAGGGTAAGGGTAAGGGTAAGGGTAAGGGTAAGAGTAAGGGTAAGGGTAAGGGTAAGCTTAAGGGTAAAAGCAAGGGTAAGGGTAAGGGTAAGGGTAAGGGTAAGCCTAAGGGTAAAAGCAAGGGTAAGGGTAAGGTTAAGGGTAAGGGTAAGGGTAAGCTTAAGGGTAAAAGCAAGGGTAAGGGTAAGGGTAAGGGTAAGGGTAAGCTTAAGGGTAAAAGCAAGGGTAAGGGTAAGGGTGAGGGTAAGGGTAAGGGTAAGGGTAAGGGTGAAGGTGAGGGTAAGCCTAAGAGTAAAAGCAAGGGTAAGGGTAAAGGTAAGGGTGAGGGTAAGGGTAAGCTTACCCTTACCCTTACCCTTACCCTTACACTTACCCTTGCTTTTACCCTTAGGCTTACCCTTACCCTTACCCTTACCCTTACCCTTAAGCTTACCCTTACCCTTACCCTTACCCTTACCCTTACCCTTACCCTTACCCTTACCCTTACCCTTACCCTTACCCTCACCCTTGCTTTTACCCTTAAGCTTACCCTTACCCTTACCCTTACCCTTACCCTTACCCTTACCTTTACCCTTACCCTTGCTTTGACCCTTAGGCTTACCCTTACCTTTACCCTTACCCTTACCCTTACCCTTACCCTTACCTTTACCCTTACCCTTACCCTTACCCTTGCTTTTACCCTTAAGCTTACCCTTACCCTTACCCTTACCCTTACCCTTACCCTTACCCTTACCCTCACCCTTGCTTTTACCCTTAAGCTTACCCTTACCCTTACCCTTACCTTTACCTTTACCCTTACCCTTACCCTTACCCTTACCCTTACCCTTACCCTTACCCTTACCCTTGCTTTTACCCTTAGGCTTAACCTTACCTTTACCCTTACCCTTACCCTTACCCTTACCCTTACCCTTACCCTTACCCTTACCCTTACCCTTGCTTTTACCCTTAAGCTTACCCTTACCCTTACCCTTACCCTTACCCTTACCCTTACCCTTGCTTTTACCCTTAAGCTTACCCTTACCCTTACCCTTACCCTTACCCTTACCCTCACACTTACCCTTACCCTTACCCTTGCTTATACCCTTAAGCTTACCCTTACCCTTACCCTTACCCTTACCCTTACCCTTACCCTTACCCTTACCCTTACCCTTACCCTTACCCTTACCCTTACCCTTACCCTTACCCTTACCCTTACCCTTACCCTTACCCTTGCTTTTACCCTTAGGCTTACCCTTACCTTTACCCTTACCCTTACCCTTACCCTTACCCTTACCCTTACCCTTACCCTTACCCTTACCCTTGCTTTTACCCTTAAGCTTACCCTTACCCTTACCCTTACCCTTACCCTTACCCTAACCCTTATCCTTGCTTTTACCCTTAAGCTTACCCTTACCCTTACCCTTACCCTTACCCTTACCCTTACCCTTACCCTTACCCTTACCCTTACCCTTACCCTTACCCTTTCCCTTACCCTTGCTTTTACCCTTAAGCTTACCCTTACCCTTACCCTTACCCTTACCCTTACCCTTACCCTTACCCTTACCCTTATCCTTACCCTTGCTTTTACCCTTAAGCTTACCCTTACCCTTACCCTTACCCTTACCCTTACCCTTGCTTTTACTCTTAGGCTTACCCTTACCTTTACCCTTACCCTTACCCTTACCCTTACCCTTACCCTCACCCTTACCCTTACCCTTGCTTTTACCCTTAAGCTTACCCTTACCCTTACCCTTACCCTTACCCTTACCCTTGGTTTTACCCTTAAGCTTACCCTTACCCTTACCCTTAACCTTACCCTTACCCTTGCTTTTACCCTTAGGCTTACCCTTACCCTTACCCTTACCCTTACCCTTGCTTTTACCCTTAAGCTTACCCTTACCCTTACCCTTACTCTTACCCTTACCCTTACCCTTACCCTTACCCTTACCCTTACCCTTACCCTTACCCTTACCCTTACCCTTGCTTTTACCCTTAGGCTTACCCTTACCTTTACCCTTACCCTAACCCTTACCCTTACCCTTACCCTTACCCTTACCCTTACCCTTGCTTTTACCCTTAAGCTTACCCTTACCCTTACCCTCACCCTTACCCTTACCCTTACCCTTACCCTTACCCTTACCCTTACCCTTACCCTTACCCTTACCCTTGCTTTTACCCTTAAGCTTACCCTTACCCTTACCCTTACCCTTACCCTTACCCTTACCCTTACCCTTACCCTTACCCTTACCCTTACCCTTGCTTTTACCCTTAAGCTTACCCTTACCCTTACCCTTACCCTTACTCTTACCCTTACCCTTACCCTTACCCTTGCTTTTACCCTTAGGCTTACCCTTACCTTTACCCTTACCCTTACCCTTACCCTTACCCATACCCTTACCCTTGCTTTTACCCTTAAGCTTACCCTTACCCTTACCCTTACCCTTAAGCTTACCCTTATCCTTACCCTTACCCTTACCCTTACCCTTACCTTTACCCTTACCCTTACCCTTACCCTTACCCTTACCCTTACCCTTGCTTTTACCCTTAAGCTTACCCTTACCCTTACCCTTACCCTCACCCTTACCCTTGCTTTTACCCTTAAGCTTACCCTTACCCTTACCCTTACCCTTAAGCTTACCCTTACCCTTACCCTTACCCTTACCCTTACCCTTACCGTTAACCTTACCCTTACCCTTACCCTTACCCCTGCTTTTACCCTTAAGCTTACCCTTACCCTTACCCTTACCCTTACCCTTAAGCTTACCCTTACCCTTACCCTTACCCTTACCCTTACCCTTAACCTTACCCTTGCTTTTACCCTTAAGCTTACCCTTACCCTTACCCTTACCCTTACCCTTAAGCTTACCCTTACCCTTACCCTTACCCTTACCCTTACCCTTGCTTTTACCCTTAAGCTTACCCTTACCCTTACCCTTAAGCTTACCCTTACCCTTACCCTTACCCTTACCCTTACCCTTACCCTTACCCTTACCCTTGCTTTTACCCTTAAGCTTACCCTTACCCTTACCCTAAGTAAGGGTAAGGGTAAGGGTAAGGGTAAGGGTAAGGGTAAGGGTAAGGGTAAGGGTAAGGGTAAAGGTAAGGGTAAGGGTAAGGGTAAGGGTAAGGGTAAGGGTAAGGGTAAGGGTAAGGGTAAGCTTAAGGGTAAAAGCAAGGGTAAGGGTAAGGGTAAGGGTAAGGGTAAGGGTAAGGGTAAGGGTAAGGGTAAGGGTAAGGGTAAGGGTAAGCTTAAGGGTAAGGGTAAGGGTAAGGGTAAGGGTAAGCCTAAGGGTAAAAGCAAGGGTAAGGGTAAGGGTAAGGGTAAGGGTAAGGGTAAGCTTAAGGGTAAAAGCAAGGGTAAGGGTAAGGCTAAGGGTAAGGGTAAGGGTAAGGGTAAGGGTAAGGGTAAGCTTAAGGGTAAAAGCAAGGGTAAGGGTAAGGGTAAGGGTAAGGGTAAGGGTAAGGGTAAGGGTAAAGGTGAGGGTAAGCCTAAGGGTAAAAGCAAGGGTAAGGGTAAGGGTAAGGGTAAGGGTAAGGGTAGGGGTAAGAGTAAGGGTAAGGGTAAGCTTAAGGGTAAAAGCAAGGGTAAGGGTAAGGGTAAGGGTAAGGGTAAGGGTAAGGGTAAGGGTAAGGGTAAGGGTAAGGGTAAGGGTAAGGGTAAGGGTAAGGGTAAGGGTAAGGGTAAGGGTAAGGGTAAGGGTAAGGGTAAGGGTAAGGGTAAGCTTAAGGGTAAAAGCAAGGGTAAGGGTAAGGGTAAGGGTAAGGGTAAGGGTAAGGGTAATGGTAAGGGTAAAGGTAAGGGTAAGCCTAAGGGTAAAAGCAAGGGTAAGGGTAAGGGTAAGGGTAAGGGTAAGGGTAAGGGTAAGGGTAAGGGTAAGGGTAAGGGTAAGGGTAAGGGTAAGGCTAAGGGTAAGGGTAAGCTTAAGGGTAAAAGCAAGGGTAAGGGTAAGGGTAAGGGTAAGGGTAAGGGTAAGGGTAAGCTTAAGGGTAAGGGTAAGGGTGAGGGTAAGGGTAAGCTTAATGGTAAAAGCAAGGGTAAGGGTAAGGGTAAGGGTAAGGGTAAGGGTAAGCTTAAGGGTAAAAGCAAGGGTAAGGGTAAGGGTAAGGGTAAGGGTAAGGGTAAGAGTAAGGGTAAGCTTAAGGGTAAGGGTAAGGGTAAGGGTAAGGGTAAGCTTAAGGGTAAAAGCAAGGGTAAGGGTAAGAGTAAGGGTAAGGGTAAGGGTAAGGGTAAGGGTAAGGGTAAGGGTGAGCTTAAGGGTAAAAGCAAGGGTAAGGGTAAGGGTAAGGGTAAGGGTAAGGGTAAGGGTAAGGGTAAGGGTAAGGGTAAGGGTAAGGGTAAGCTTAAGGGTAAAAGCAAGGGTAAGGGTAAGGGTAAGGGTAAGGGTAAGGGTAAGGGTAAGGGTAAGGGTAAGGGTAAGGGTAAAGGTAAGGGTAAGCCTAAGGGTAAAAGCAAGGGTAAGGGTAAGGGTAAGGGTAAAAGTAAGAGTAAGGGTAAGGGTAAGGGTAAGGGTAAGCTTAAGGGTAAAAGCAAGGGTAAGGGTAAGGGTAAGGGTAAGGGTAAGGGTAAGCCTAAGGGTAAAAGCAAGGGTAAGGGTAAGGGTAAGGGTAAGGGTAAGGGTAAGCTTAAGGGTAAAAGCAAGGGTAAGGGTAAGGGTAAGGGTAAGGGTAAGGGTAAGGGTAAGCTTAAGGGTAAAAGCAAGGGTGAGGGTAAGGGTAAGGGTAAGGGTAAGGGTAAGGGTAAGGGTAAGGGTAAGGGTAAGGGTAAGGGTAAGGGTAAGGGTAAGCTTAAGGGTAAAAGCAAGGGTAAGGGTAAGGGTAAGGGTAAGGGTAAGGGTAAGGGTAAGGGTAAGCTTAAGGGTAAAAGCAAGGGTAAGGGTAAGGGTAAGGGTAAGGGTAAGGGTAAAGGTAAGGGTAAGCCTAAGGGTAAAAGCAAGGGTAAGGGTAAGGGTAAGGGTAAGGGTAAGGGTAAGGGTAAGGGTAAGGGTAAGGGTAAGGGTAAGGGTAAGGGTAAGGATAAGGGTAAGGGTAAGGGTAAGGGTAAGGGTAAGGGTAAGGGTAAGGGTAAGCTTAAGGGTAAAAGCAAGGGTAAGGGTAAGGGTAGGGGTAAGGGTAAGCCTAAGGGTAAAAGCAAGGGTAAGGGTAAGGGTAAGGGTAAGGGTAAGGGTAAGCTTAAGGGTAAAAGCAAGGGTAAGGGTAAGGGTAAGGGTAAGGGTAAGGGTAAGGGTAAGGGTAAGCTTAAGGGTAAAAGCAAGGGTTAGGTTAAGGGTAAGGGTAAGGGTAAGGGTAAGGGTAAAGGTAAGGGTAAGCCTAAGGGTAAAAGCAAGGGTAAGGGTAAGGGTAAGGGTAAGGGTAAGGGTAAGGGTAAGGGTAAGGGTAAGGGTAAGGGTAAGCTTAAGGGTAAAAGCAAGGGTAAGGGTAAGGGTAAGGGTAATGGTAAGGGTAAGGGTAAGGGTAAGGGTAAGGGTAAGGGTAAGGGTAAGGGTAAGCTTACCCTTACCCTTACCCTTACCCTTACACTTACCCTTGCTTTTACCCTTAGGCTTACCCTTACCCTTACCCTTACCCTTACCCTTAAGCTTACCCTTACCCTTACCCTTACCCTTACCCTTACCCTTACCCTTACCCTTACCCTTACCCTTACCCTTACCCTTACCCTTGCTTTTACCCTTAAGCTTACCCTTACCCTTACCCTTACCCTTACCCTTACCCTTACCCTTACCCTTACCTTTACCCTTACCCTTGCTTTGACCCTTAGGCTTACCCTTACCTTTACCCTTACCCTTACCCTTACCCTTACCCTTACCTTCACCCTTACCCTTACCCTTACCCTTGCTTTTACCCTTAAGCTTACCCTTACCCTTACCCTTACCCTTACCCTTACCCTTACCCTTACCCTTGCTTTAACCCTTAAGCTTACCCTTACCCTTACACTTACCCTTACCCTTACCCTTACCCTTACCCTTACCCTTACCCTTACCCTTACCCTTACCCTTACCCTTACCCTTACCCTTACCCTTACCCTTACCCTTACCCTTACCCTTACCCTTGCTTTTACCCTTAGGCTTAACCTTACCTTTACCCTTACCCTTACCCTTACCCTTACTCTTACCCTTACCCTTACCCTTACCCTTACCCTTACCCTTACCCTTGCTTTTACCCTTAAGCTTACCCTTACCCTTACCCTTACCCTTACCCTTACCCTTACCCTTGCTTTTACCCTTAAGCTTACCCTTACCCTTACCCTTACCCTTACCCTTACCCTCACCCTTACCCTTACCCTTACCCTTGCTTATACCCTTACCTTTACCCTTACCCTTACCCTTACCCTTACCCTTACCCTTACCCTTACCCTTGCTTTTACCCTTAAGCTTACCCTTACCCTTACCCTTACCCTTACCCTTACCCTAACCCTTATCCCTGCTTTTACCCTTAAGCTTACCCTTACCCTTACCCTTACCCTTACCCTTACCCTTACCCTTACCCTTACCCTTACCCTTACCCTTACCATTACCCTTACCCTTACCCTTGCTTTTACCCTTAAGCTTACCCTTACCCTTACCCTTACCCTTACCCTTACCCTTACCCTTACCCTTATCCTTACCCTTGCTTTTACCCTTAAGCTTACCCTTACCCTTACCCTTACCCTTACCCTTACCCTTACCCTTACCCTTACCCTTACCCTTACCCTTACCCTTACCCTTACCCTTACCCTTGCTTTTACTCTTAGGCTTACCCTTACCTTTACCCTTACCTTTACCCTTACCCTTACCCTTACCCTCACCCTTACCCTTACCCTTGCTTTTACCCTTAAGCTTACCCTTACCCTTACCCTTACCCTTACCCTTACCCTTGGTTTTACCCTTAAGCTTACCCTTACCCTTACCCTTAACCTTACCCTTACCCTTGCTTTTACCTTAGGCTTACCCTTACCCTTACCCTTACCCTTACCCTTGCTTTTACCCTTAAGCTTACCCTTACCCTTACCCTTACTCTTACCCTTACCCTTACCCTTACCCTTACCCTTACCCTTACCCTTACCCTTACCCTTACCCTTACCCTTACCCTTGCTTTTACCCTTAGGCTTACCCTTACCTTTACCCTTACCCTAACCCTTACCCTTACCCTTACCCTTACCCTTACCCTTGCTTTTACCCTTAAGCTTACCCTTACCCTTACCCATACCCTTACCCTTACCCTTACCCTTACCCTTACCCCTACCCTTACCCTTACCCTTACCCTTACCATTACCCTTGCTTTTACCCTTAAGCTTACCCTTACCCTTACCCTTACCCTTACCCTTACCCTTACCCTTACCCTTACCCTTACCCTTACCCTTGCTTTTACCCTTAAGCTTACCCTTACCCTTACCCTTACCCTTACCCTTACCCTTACCCTTACCCTTACCCTTACCCTTACCCTTACCCTTGCTTTTACCCTTAGGCTTACCCTTACCTTTACCCTTACCCTTACCCTTACCCTTACCCTTACCCTTGCTTTTACCCTTAAGCTTACCCTTACCCTTACCCTTACCCTTACCCTTACCCTTACCCTTACCCTTACCCTTACCCTTACCCTTACCCTTACCCTTACCCTTGCTTTTACCCTTAAGCTTACCCTTACCCTTACCTTTACCCTTACCCTTACCCTTACTTTTACCCTTAAGCTTACCCTTACCCCTACCCTTACCCTTAAGCTTACCCTTACCCTTACCCTTACCCTTACCCTTACCCTTACCCTTAACCTTACCCTTACCCTTACCCTTACCCTTGCTTTTACCCTTAAGCTTACCCTTACCCTTACCCTTACCCTTACCCTTAAGCTTACCCTTACCCTTACCCTTACCCTTACCCTTAACCTTACCCTTGCTTTTACCCTTAAGCTTACCCTTACCCTTACCCTTACCCTTACCCTTAAGCTTACCCTTACCCTTACCCTTACCCTTACCCTTACCCTTGCTTTTACCCTTAAGCTTACCCTTACCCTTACCCTTACCCTTACCCTTAAGCTTACCCTTACCCTTACCCTTACCCTTACCCTTACCCTTACCCTTACCCTTACCCTTGCTTTTACCCTTAAGCTTACCCTTACCCTTACCCTAAGTAAGGGTAAGGGTAAGGGTAAGGGTAAGGGTAAGGGTAAGGGTAAGGGTAAGGGTAAGGGTAAGGGTAAGGGTAAGGGTAAGGGTAAGGGTAAGGGTAAGGGTAAGCTTAAGGGTAAAAGCAAGGGTAAGGGTAAGGGTAAGGGTAAGGGTAAGGGTAAGGGTAAGGGTAAGGGTAAGGGTAAGCTTAAGGGTAAGGGTAAGGGTAAGGGTAAGGGTAAGCCTAAGGGTAAAAGCAAGGGTAAGGGTAAGGGTAAGGGTAAGGGTAAGGGTAAGCTTAAGGGTAAAAGCAAGGGTAAGGGTAAGGCTAAGGGTAAGGGTAAGGGTAAGGGTAAGGGTAAGCTTAAGGGTAAAAGCAAGGGTAAGGGTAAGGGTAAGGGTAAGGGTAAGGGTAAGGGTGAGGGTAAGGGTAAGGGTAAGGGTAAAGGTGAGGGTAAGCCTAAGGGTAAAAGCAAGGGTAAGGGTAAGGGTAAGGGTAAGGGTAAGGGTAGGGGTAAGAGTAAGGGTAAGGGTAAGCTTAAGGGTAAAAGCAAGGTTACCCTTGCTTTTACCCTTAAGCTTACCCTTACCCTTACCCTCACCCTTACCCTTACCCTTACGGGTAAGGGTAAGGGTAAGGCTAAGGGTAAGGGTAAGGGTAAGGGTAAGGGTAAGGGTAAGGGTAAGGGTAAGGGTAAGGGTAAGGGTAAGGGTAAGGGTAAGGGTAAGGGTAAGGGTAAGGGTAAGGGTAAGCTTAAGGGTAAAAGCAAGGGTAAGGATAAGGGTAAGGGTAAGGGTAAGGGTAAGGGTAATGGTAAGGGTAAAGGTAAGGGTAAGCCTAAGGGTAAAAGCAAGGGTAAGGGTAAGGGTAAGGGTAAGGGTAAGGGTAAGGGTAAGGGTAAGGGTAAGGCTAAGGGTAAGGGTAAGGGTAAGGGTAAGGGTAAGGGTAAGGGTAAGGGTAAGGGTAAGGGTAAGGGTAAGGGTAAGGGTAAGGGTAAGGGTAAGGGTAAGGGTAAGGGTAAGGGTAAGCTTAAGGGTAAAAGCAAGGGTAAGGGTAAGGGTAAGGGTAAGGGTTAGGGTAAGGGTAAGCTTAAAAGTAAGGGTAAGGGTGAGGGTAAGGGTAAGGGTGAGGGTAAGGGTAAGCTTAAGGGTAAAAGCAAGGGTAAGGGTAAGGGTAAGGGTAAGGGTAAGGGTAAGCTTAAGGGTAAAAGCAAGGGTAAGGGTAAGGGTAAGGGTAAGGGTAAGGGTAAGAGTAAGGGTTAGCTTAAGGGTAAGGGTAAGGGTGAGGGTAAGGGTAAGCTTAAGGGTAAAAGCAAGGGTAAGGGTAAGAGTAAGGGTAAGGGTAAGGGTAAGGGTGAGGGTAAGGGTAAGGGTAAGGGTAAGGGTAAGCTTAAGGGTAAAAGCAAGGGTAAGGGTAAGGGTAAGGGTAAGCTGAAGGGTAAAAGCAAGGGTAAGGGTAAGGGTAAGGGTAAGGGTAAGGGTAAGGGTAAGGGTAAGGGTAAGGGTAAGGGTAAGGGTAAGGGTAGGGTAAGGGTAAGGGTAAAGGTAAGGTTAAGCCTAAGGGTAAAAGCAAGGGTAAGGTAAGGGTAAGGGTATGGTAAGGGTAAGGGTAAGGGTAAGGGTAAGGGTAAGGGTAAGGGTAAGGGTAAGGGTAAGGGTAAGCTTAAGGGTAAAAGCAAGGGTAAGGGTAAGGGTAAGGGTAAGGGTAAGCCTAAGGGTAAAAGCAAGGGTAAGGGTAAAGGTAAGGGTAAGGGTAAGGGTAAGCTTAAGGTAAAAGCAAGGGTAAGGGTAAGGGTAAGGGTAAGCTTAAGGGTAAAAGCAAGGGTAAGGGTAAGGGTAAGGGTAAGGGTAAGGGTAAGGGTAAGGATAAGGGTAAGGGTAAGGGTAAAGGTAAGGGTAAGCCTAAGGGTCAAAGCAAGGGTAAGGGTAAGGGTAAGGGTAAGGGTAAGGGTAAGGGTAAGGGTAAGGGTAAGGGTAAGCTTAAGGGTAAAAGCAAGGGTAAGGGTAAGGTGTAAGGGTAAGGTAAGAGTAAGGGTAAGGGTAAGGGTAAGGGTAAGGGTAAGCTTAAGGGTAAGGGTAAGGGTAAGGGTAATGGTAAGCCTAAGGGTAAAAGCAAGGGTAAGTGTAAGGGTAAGGGTAAGGGTAAGGTAAGCTTACCCTTACCCTTACCCTTACCCTTACCCTTGCTTTTACCCTTAAGCTTACCCTTACCCTTACCCTTACCCTTACCCTTACCCTTACCCTTACCCTTATCCTTACCCTTGCTTTACCCTTAAGCTTACCCTTACCCTTACCCTTACCCTTACCCTTACCCTTACCCTTACCCTTACCCTTACCCTTACCCTTACCCTTACCCTTGCTTTTACTCTTAGGCTTACCCTTACCTTTACCCTTACACTTACCCTTACCCTTACCCTCACCCTTACCCTTACCCTTGCTTTTATCCTTAAGCTAACCCTTACCCTTACCCTTACCCTTACCCTTAACCTTACCCTTACCCTTGCTTTTACCCTTAGGCTCACCCTTACCCTTACCCTTACCCTTATCCTTGCTTTTACCCTTAAGCTTACCCTTACCCTTAACCCTTACTCTTACCCTTACCTTACCCTTACCCTTACCCTTACCCTTACCCTTACCCTTACCCTTACCCTTACCCTTACCCTTACCCTTACCCTTGCTTTTACCCTTAGGCTTACCCTTACCTTTACCCTTACCCTAACCCTTACCCTTACCCTTACCCTTACCCTTACCCTTGCTTTTACCCTTAAGCTTACCCTTACCCTTACCCTTACCTTACCCTTACCCTTACCCTTACCCTTACCCTTACCCTTACCCTTACCCTTACCCTTACCCTTACCCTGACCCTTACCCTTACCCTTACCCTTGCTTTTACCCTTAAGCTTACCCTTACCCTTACCCTTACCCTTACCCTTACCCTTACCCTTACCCTTACCCTTACCCTTACCCTTACCCTTACCCTTACCCTTGTTTTTACCCTTAAGCTTACCCTTACCCTTACCCTTACCCTTACCCTTACCCTTACCCTTACCCTTACCCTTACCCTTACCCTACCCTTACCCTTACCCTTACCCTTACCCTTACCCTTACCCTTACCCTTGCTTTTACCCTTAGGCTTACCCTTACCTTTACCCTTACCCTTACCCTTACCCTTACCCTTGCTTTTACCCTTAAGCTTACCCTTACCCTTAAGCTTACCCTTACCCTTACCCTTACCCTTACCCTTACCCTTACCCTTACCCTTACCCTTACCCTTACCCTTACCCTTACCCTTACCCTTGCTTTTACCCTTAAGCTTACCCTTACCCTTACTCTTACCCTTACCCTTACCCTTGCTTTTACCCTAAAGCTTACCCTTACCCTTACCCTTACCCTTAAGCTTACCCTTACCCTTACCCTTACCCTTACCCTTACCCTTACCCTTACCCTTACCCTTACCCTTACCCTTACCCTTACCCTTACCCTTACCCTTACCCTTACCCTTACCCTTACCCTTACCCTTACCCTTGCTTTTACCCTTAAGCTTACCCTTACCCTTACCCTTACCCTTAAGCTTACCCTTACCCTTACCCTTACCCTTACCCTTAACCTTACCCTTGCTTTTACCCTTAAGCTTACCCTTACCCTTACCCTTACCCTTACCCTTAAGCTTACCCTTACCCTTACCCTTACCCTTACCCTTGCTTTTACCCTTAAGCTTACCCTTACCCTTACCCTCACCCTTACCCTTAAGCTTACCCTTACCCTTACCCTTACCCTTACCCTTACCCTTACCCTTACCCTTACCCTTACCCTTACCCTTGCTTTTACCCTTAAGCTTACCCTTACCCTTACCCTAAGTAAGGGTAAGGGTAAGGGTAAGGGTAAGGGTAAGGGTAAGGGTAAGGGTAAGGGTAAGGGTAAGGGTAAGGGTAATGGTAAGGGTAAGGGTAAGGGTAAGGGTAAGCTTAAGGGTAAAAGCAAGGGTAAGGGTAAGGGTAAGGGTAAGGGTAAGGGTAAGGGTGAGGGTAAGGGTAAGGGTAAGGGTAAGGGTAAGGGTAAGGGTAAGCTTAAGGGTAAGGGTAAGGGTAAGGGTAAGGGTAAGCCTAAGGGTAAAAGCAAGGGTAAGGGTAAGGGTAAGGGTAAGGGTAAGGGTAAGCTTAAGGGTAAAAGCAAGGGTAAGGGTAAGGGTAAGGGTAAGGGTAAGGGTAAGGGTAAGGGTAAGCTTAAGGGTAAAAGCAAGGGTAAGGGTAAGGGTAAGGGTAAGGGTAAGGGTAAAGGTGAGGGTAAGCCTAAGGGTAAAAGCAAGGGTAAGGGTAAGGGTAAGGGTAAGGGTAAGGGTAAGGGTAGGGGTAAGAGTAAGGGTAAGGGTAAGCTTAAGGGTAAAAGCAAGGGTAAGGGTAAGGGTAAGGTTAAGGGTAAGGGTAAGGGTAAGGGTAAGCTTAAGGGTAAAAGCAAGGGTAAGGGTAAGGGTAAGGGTAAGGGTAAGGGTAAGGGTAAGGGTAAGGGTAAGGGTAAGGGTAAGGGTAAGGGTAAGGGTAAGGGTAAGGGTAAGGGTAAGGGTAAGGGTAAGGGTAAGGGTAAGCTTAAGGGTAAAAGCAAGGGTAAGGGTAAGGGTAAGGGTAAGGGTAAGGGTAAGGGTAATGGTAAGGGTAAAGGTAAGGGTAAGCCTAAGGGTAAAGCATGGGTAAGGGTAAGGGTAAGGGTAAGGGTAAGGGTAAGGGTAAGGGTAAGCTTAAGGGTAAAAGCAAGGGTAAGGGTAAGGGTAAGGGTAAGGGTAAGGGTAAGGGTAAGGGTAAGGGTAAGGGTAAGCTTAAGGGTAAGGGTAAGGGTAAGGGTAAGGGTAAGCTTAAGGGTAAAGCAAGGGTAAGAGTAAGGGTAAGGGTAAGGGTAAGGGTAAGCTTAAGGGTAAAAGCAAGGGTAAGGGTAAGGGTAAGGGTAAGGGTAAGGGTAAGGGTAAGGGTAAGGGTAAGGGTAAGCTTAAGGGTAAGGGTAAGGGTAAGGGTAAGCTTAAGGGTAAAAGCAAGGGTAAGGGTAAGAGTAAGGGTAAGGGTAAGGGTAAGGGTAAGGGTAAGGGTAAGGGTAAGGGTGAGCTTAAGGGTAAAAGCAAGGGTAAGGGTAAGGGTAAGGGTAAGGGTAAGGGTAAAGGTAAGGGTAAGGGTAAGCTTAAGGGTAAAAGCAAGGGTAAGGGTAAGGGTAAGGGTAAGGGTAAGGGTAAGGGTAAGGGTAAGGGTAAGGGTAAGGGTAAGGATAAAGGTAAGGGTAAGCCTAAGGGTAAAAGCAAGGGTAAGGGTAAGGGTAAGGGTAAGGGTAAGAGTAAGGGTAAGGGTAAGGGTAAGGGTAAGCTTAAGGGTAAAAGCAAGGGTAAGGGTAAGGGTAAGCCTAAGGGTAAAAGCAAGGGTAAGGGTAAGGGTAAGGGTAAGGGTAAGGGTAAGCTTAAGGGTAAAGAGGCAAGGGTAAGGGTAAGGGTAAGGGTAAGGGTAAGGGTAAGGGTAAGGGTAAGCTTAAGGGTAAAAGCAAGGGTGAGGGTGAGGGTAAGGGTAAGGGTAAGGGTAAGGGTAAGGGTAAGGGTAAGGGTAAGGGTAAGGGTAAGGGTAAGGGTAAGCTTAAGGGTAAAAGCAAGGGTAAGGGTAAGGGTAAGGGTAAGGGTAAGGGTAAGGGTAAGGGTAAGGGTAAGGGTAAGGGTAAGGGTAAGGGTAAGCTTAAGGGTAAAAGCAAGGGTAAGGGTAAGGGTAAGGGTAAGGGTAAGGGTAAGGGTAAAGGTAAGGGTAAGCCTAAGGGTAAAAGCAAGGGTAAGGGTAAGGGTAAGGGTAAGGGTAAGGGTAAGGGTAAGGGTAAGGGTAAGGGTAAGGATAAGGGTAAGGGTAAGGGTAAGGGTAAAGGTAAGCTTAAGGGTAAAAGCAAGGGTAAGGGTAAGGGTAAGGGTAAGTGTAAGCCTAAGGGTAAAAGCAAGGGTAAGGGTGAGGGTGAGGGTTAGGGTAAGGGTAAGCTAAGGGTAAAGCAAGGGTAAGGGTAAGGGTAAGGGTAAGGGTAAGGGTAAGGGTAAGGGTAAGCTTAAGGGTAAAAGCAAGGGTAAGGGTAAGGGTAAGGGTAAGGGTAAGGGTAAGGGTAAGGGTAAAGGTAAGGGTAAAGCCTAAGGGTAAAAGCAAGGGTAAGGGTAAGGTAGTAAGGGTAAGGGTAAGGGTAAGGGTAAGCTTAAGGGTAAAAGCAAGGGTAAGGGTAAGGGTAAGGGTAAGGGTAAGGGTAAGGGTAAGGGTAAGGGTAAGGGTAAGGGTAAGGGTAAGGGTAAGGGTAAGCTTAAGGGTAAGGGTAAGGGTAAGGGTAAGGGTAAGCTTAAGGGTAAAAGCAAGGGTAAGGGTAAGGGTAAGGGTAAGGGTAAGGGTCAAGGGTAAGCTTAAGGGTAAAAGCAAGGGTAAGGGTAAGGGTAAGGGTAAGGGTAAGGGTAAGGGTAAGGGTAAGGGTAAGCTTAAGGGTAAGGGTAAGGGTCAAGGTAAGGGTAAGCTTAAGGGTAAAAGCAAGGGTAAGGGTAAGGGTAAGGGTAAGGGTAAGGGTAAGCTTAAGGGTAAGGGTAAGGGTAAGGGTAAGGGTAAGCTTAAGGGTAAAAGCAAGGGTAAGGTTAAGGGTAAGGGTAAGGGTAAGGGTAAGCTTAAGGGTAAGGGTAAGGGTAAGGGTAAGCTTAAGGGTAAAAGCAAGGGTAAGGGTAAGGGTAAGGGTAAGGGTAAGGGTAAGGGTAAGGGTAAGGGTAAGGGTAAGGGTAAGGGTAAGCTTAGGGTAAGGGTAAGGAGGGTAAGGGTAAGCTTAAGGGTAAAAGCAAGGGTAAGGGTAAGGGTAAGGGTAAGGGTAAGGGTAAGCTTAAGGGTAAAAGCAAGGGTAAGGGTAAGGGTAAGGGTAAGGGTAAGGGTAAGGGTAAGGGTAAGGGTGAGGGTAAGGGTAAGGGTAAGGGTAAGGGTAAGCTTAAGGGTAAGGGTAAGGGTAAGGGTAAGCTTAAGGGTAAAAGCAAGGGTAAGGGTAAGGGTAAGGGTAAGGGTAAGGGTAAAGGTAAGGGTAAGCCTAAGGGTAAAAGCAAGGCTAAGGGTAAGGGTAAGGGTAAGGGTAAGGGTAAGGGTAAGGGTAAGGGTAAGGGTAAGGGTAAGGGTAAGGGTAAGCTTAAGGGTAAAAGCAAGGGTAAGGGTAAGGGTAAGGGTAAGGGTAAGGGTAAGGGTAAGGGTAAGGGTAAGGGTAAGGGTAAGCTTAAGGGTAAAAGCAAGGGTAAGGGTAAGGGTAAGGGTAAGGGTAAGGGTAAGGGTAAGGGTAAGGGTAAGGGTAAGGGTAAGGTAAGGGTAAGCTTAAGGGTAAAAGCAAGGGTAAGGGTAAGGGTAAGGGTAAGGGTAAGCTTAAGGGTAAAAGCAAGGGTAAGGGTAAGGGTAAGGGTAAGGGTAAGGGTAAGGGTAAGGGTAAGGGTAAGCTTAAGGGTAAGGGTAAGGGTAAGGGTAAGGGTAAGCTTAAGGGTAAAAGCAAGGGTAAGGGTAAGGGTAAGGGTAAGGGTAAGGGTAAGCTTAAGGGTAAGGGTAAGGGTAAGGGTAAGCTTAAGGGTAAAAGCAAGGGTAAGGTTAAGGGTAAGGGTAAGGGTAAGGGTAAGGGTAAGGGTAAGCTTAAGGGTAAGGGTAAGGGTAAGGGTAAGGGTAAGCTTAAGGGTAAAAGCAAGGGTAAGGGTAAGGGTAAGGGTAAGGGTAAGGGTAAGGGTAAGGGTAAGGGTAAGGAGTAAGGGTAAGGGTAAGGGTAAGGGTAAGGGTAAGCTTAAGGGTAAGCTTAAGGGTAAAAGAAAGGGTAAGGGTAAGGGTAAGGGTAAGGGTAAGCTTAAGGGTAAAAGCAAGGGTAAGGGTAAGGGTAAGGGTAAGGGTAAGGGTAAGGGTAAGGGTAAGGGTAAGGGTAAGGGTAAGGGTAAGCTTAAGGGTAAGGGTAAGGGTAAGGGTAAGCTTAAGGGTAAAAGCAAGGGTAAGGGGTAAGGGTAAGGGTAAGGGTAAGGGTAAAGGTAAGGGTAAGCCTAAGGGTAAAAGCAAGGGTAAAGGTAAGGGTAAGGGTAAGGGTAAGGGTAAGGGTAAGGGTAAGGGTAAGGGTAAGGGTAAGGGTAAGGGTAAGCTTAAGGGTAAAAGCAAGGGTAAGGGTAAGGGTAAGGGTAAGGGTAAGGGGTAAGGGTAAGGGTAAGGGTAAGGGTAAGCTTAAGGGTAAAAGCAAGGGTAAGGGTAAGGGTAAGGGTAAGGGTAAGGGTAAGGGTAAGGGTAAGGGTAAGGGTGAGGGTAAGGGTAAGGGTAAGGGTAAGGGTAAGCTTAAGGGTGAAAGCAAGGGTAAGGGTAAGGGGTAAGGGTAAGGGTAAGGGTTAGAGTAAGGGTAAAGGTTAAGGGTAAGCCTAAGGGTAAAAGCAAGGGTAAGGGTAAGGGTAAGGGTAAGGGTAAGGGTAAGGGCAAGGGTAAGGGTAAGGGTAAGAGTAAGGGTAAGGGTAAGGGTAAGCTTAAGGGTAAAAGCAAGGGTAAGGGTAAGGGTAAGGTAAGGGTAAGCCTAAGGGTAAAAGCAAGGGTAAGGGTAAGGTTAAGGGTAAGGGTAAGGGTAAGCTTAAGGGTAAAAGCAAGGGTAAGGGTAAGGGTAAGGGTGAGGGTAAGCTTAAGGGTAAAAGCAAGGGTAAGGGTAAGCTTGAGGGTAAGGGTAAGGGTAAGGGTAAGGGTAAAGGTAAGGGTAAGCCTAAGAGTTAAAGCAAGGGTAAGGGTAAGGGTAAGGGTAAGGGTAAGGGTAAGGGTAAGGGTAAGGGTAAGGGTAAGGGTAAGGGTAAGGGTAAGGGTAAGGGTAAGCTTAAGGGTAAAAGCAAGGGTAAGGATAAGGGTAAGGGTAAGGGTAAGGGTAAGGGTAAGGGTAAGGGTAAGGGTAAGGGTAAGGGTAAGCTTAAGGGTAAAAGCAAGGGTAAGGGTAAGGGTAAGGGTAAGGGTAAGGATAAGGGTAAGGGTAAGGGTAAGGGTAAGGGTAAGGGTAAGGGTAAGGGTAAGGGTAAGGGTAAGGGTAAGGGTAAGGGTAAGCTTAAGGGTAAAAGCAAGGGTAAGGGTAAGCTTGAGGGTAAGGGTAAGGGTAAGGGTAAGGGTAAAGGTAAAGGGTAAGCCTAAGGGTAAAAGCAAGGGTTAGGGTAAGGGTAAGGGTAAGGGTAAGGGTAAGGGTAAGGGTAAGGGTAAGGGTAAGGGTAAGGGTAAGGGTAAGGGTAAGGGTTAAGGGTAAGGGTAAGGGTAAGGGTAAGGGTAAGCTTAAGGGTAAAAGCAAGGGTAAGGGTAAGGGTAAGGGTAAGGGTAAGGGTAAGGGTAAGGGTAAGGGTAAGGGTAAGGGTAAGGTAAGGGTAAGGGTAAGGGTAAGGGTAAGGGTAAGGGTAAGGGTAAGGGTAAGGGTAAGCTTAAGGGTAAAAGCAAGGGTAAGGGTTAGGGTAAGGGTAAGGGTAAGGGTAAGGGTAAGTGTAAGCTTAAGGGTAAAAGCAAGGGTAAGGGTAAGGGTAAGGGTAAGGGTAAGGGTAAGGGGTAAAGGTAAGGGTAAGCCTAAGGGTAAAAGCAAGGGTTAGGGTAAGGGTAAGGGTAAGGGTAAGGGTAAGGGTAAGGGTAAGGGTAAGGGTAAGGGTAAGGGTAAGGGTAAGGGTAAGGGTAAGGGTAAGGGTAAGGGTAAGCTTAAGGGTATAAGCAAGGGTAAGGGTTAGGGTAAGGGTGAGGGTAAGGGTAAGGGTAAGGGTAAGGGTAAGCTTAAGGTAAAAGCAAGGGTAAGGGTAAGGGTAAGGGTAAGGGTAAGGGTAAGGGTAAGGGTAAGGGTAAGGGTAAGCTTAAGAGTAAAAGCAAGGGTAAGGGTAAGGGTTAGGGTAAGGGTAAGGGTAAGGGTAAGGGTAAGGGTAAGGGTAAGGGTAAGGGTAAGGGTAAGGGTAGGTAAGGGTAAAGGTAAGGTTAAGCCTAAGGGTAAAAGCAAGGGTAAGGGTAAGGGTAAGGGTAAGGGTAAGGGTAAGGGTAAGGGTAAGGGTAAGTTTAAGGGTAAAAGCAAGGGTAAGGGTAAGGGTAAGGGTAAGGGTAAGCCTAAGGGTAAAAGCAAGGGTAAGGGTAAGGGTTAGGGTAAGGGTAAGGGTGCCCTTACACTTACCCTTACCCTCACCTTACCCTTGCTTTTACCCTTGAGCTTACCCTTACCGTTACCCTTACCCTTACCCTTACCCTTACCCTAACCCTTTCCCTTACCCTTACCCTTACCCTTGCTTTTACCCTTAGGCTTACCCTTACCTTTACCCTCACCCTTCCCCTTACCCTTACCCTTACCCTTACCCTTACCCTTGCTTTTACCCTTAAGCTTACCCTTACCCTTACCCTTACCCTTACCCTTACCCTTACCCTTACCCTTACCCTTACCCTTACCCTTTCCCTTACCTTTACCCTTACCCTTTCCCTTGCTTTTACCCTTAAGCTTACCCTTACCCTTACCCTTACCCTTACCCTTACCCTTACCCTTGCTTTTACCCTAAAGCTTACCCTTACCCTTACCCTTACCCTTACCCTTACCCTTACCCTTACCCCTACCCTTACCCTTGCTTTTACCCTAAAAGCTTACCCTTACGCTTACCCTCACCCTTACCCTTACCCTTACCCTTACCCTTACCCTTACCCTTACCCTTGCTTTTACCCTTAAGCTTACCCTTACCCTTACCCTTACCCTTACCCTTACCCTTACCCTTACCCTTACCCTTACCCTTGCTTTTACCCTTAAGCTTACCCTTACCCTTACCCTTACCCTTACCCTTACCCTTACCCTTACCCTTACCCTTACCCTTACCCTTACCCTTACCCTTACCCTTACCCTTACCCTTGCTTTTACCCTTAGGCTTACCCTTACCTTTACCCTTACCCTTACCCTTACCCTTACCCTTACCCTTACCCTTGCTTTTACCCTTAAGCTTACCCTTACCCTTACCCTTACCCTTACCCTTACCCTTACCCTTGCTTTTACCCTTAAGCTTACCCTTACCCTTACCCTTACCCTTACCCTTGCTTTTACCCTTAGGCTTACCCTTACCCTTACCCTTACCCTTACCCTTGCTTTTACCCTTAAGCTTACCCTTACCCTTACCTTACCCTTACCCTTACCCTTACCCTTACCCTTACCCTTACCCTTACCCTTACCCTTACCCTTACCCTTACCCTTACCCTTACCCTTACCCTTACCCTTACCCTTACCCTTACCCTTACCCTTACCCCTACCCTTACCCTTACCCTTACCCTTGCTTTTACCCTTAGGCTTACCCTTACCTTTACCCTTACCCTTACCCTTACCCTTACCCTTACCCTTACCCTAAGCCTTGCTTTTACCCTTAAGCTCACCCTTACCCTTACCCTTACCCTTACCCTTACCCTTACCCTTACCCTTACCCTTGCTTTTACCCTTAAGCTTACCCTTACCCTTACCCTTACCCTTACCCTTACCCTTACCCTTACCCTCACCCTTACCCTTACCCTTGCTTTCAACCTTAAGCTTACCCTTACCCTTACCCTTACCCTTACCCTTGCTTTTACCCTTAAGCTTACCCTTACCCTTACCCTTACCCTTACCCTTACCCTTGCTTTTACCCTTAGGCTTACCCTTACCCTTACCCTTACCCTTACCCTTGCTTTTACCCTTAAGCTTACCCTTACCCTTACCCTTACCCTTACCCTTACCCTTACCCTTACCCTTACCCTTACCCTTACCCTTACCCTTACCCTTACCCTTACCCTTGCTTTTACCCTTAGGCTTACCCTTACCTTTACCCTTACCCTTACCCTTACTCTTACCCTTACCCTTACCCTTACCCTTACCCTTACCCTTACCCTTACCCTTGCTTTTACCCTTAAGCTTACCCTTACCCTTACCCTTACCCTTACCCTTACCCTTACCCTTACCCTTACCCTTACCCTGACCCTTACTTTTACCCTTAAGCTTACCCTTACCCTTACCCTTACCCTTACCCTTACCCTTACCCTAACCCTTACCTTACCCTTACCCTTACCCTTACCCTTACCCTTGCTTTTACCCTTAAGCTTACCCTTACCCTTACCCTTACCCTTAACCCTTAAGCTTACCCTTACCCTTACCCTTACCCTTACCCTTACCCTTACCCTTACCCTTACCCTTACCCTTGCTTTTACCCTTAAGCTTACCCTTACCCTTACCCTTACCCTTACCCTTGCTTTTACCCTTAAGCTTACCCTTACCCTTACCCTTACCCTTACCCTTACCCTTAAGCTTACCCTTACCCTTACCCTTACCCTTACCCTTACCCTTACCCTTACCCTTACCCTTACCCTTACCCTTACCCTTACCCTTACCCTTACCCTTGCTTTTACCCTTAAGCTTACCCTTACCCTTACCCTTACCCTTACCCTTAAGCTTACCCTTAAGCTTACCCTTACCCTTACCCTTACCCTTACCCTTACCCTTGCTTTTACCCTTAAGCTTACCTTACCCTTACCCTTACCCTTACCCTTAAGCTTACCCTTACCCTTACCCTTACCCTTACCCTTACCCTTACCCTTACCCTTACCCTTACCCTTACCCTTGCTTTTACCCTTAAGCTTACCCTTACCCTTACCCTTACCCTTACCCTTAAGCTTACCCTTACCCTTACCCTTACCCTTACCCTTACCCTTACCCTTACCCTTACCCTTACCCTTACCCTTGCTTTTACCCTTAAGCTTACCCTTACCCTTACCCTTACCCTTGCTTTTACCCTTAAGCTTACCCTTACCCTTACCCTTACCCTTACCCTTACCCTTACCCTTACCCTTACCCTTACCCTTACCCTTACCCTTACCCTTACCCTTGCTTTTATCCTTAGATTTACCCTTACCTTTACCCTTACCCTTACCCTTACCCTTACCCTTACCCTTACCCTTACCCTTACCCTTGCTTTTACCCTTAAGCTTACCCTTACCCTTACCTTTCCCTTACCCTTACCTTACCCTTGCTTTTACCTTTAAGCTTACCCTTACCCTTCTTACCCTTGCTTTTACCCTTAAGCTTACCCTTACCCTTACCCTTACCCTTACCCTTACCCTTACCCTTACCCTTACCCTTACCCTTACCCTTGCTTTTACCCTTAAGCTTACCCTTACCCTTACCCTTACCCTTACT